>VZRF01003121.1:0-39415 GCA_013396875.1 Vireo altiloquus
CAGGGAACAATTTATTTGTTTAATTTACCTGCTTGTTTCCCTTGTGTTTGTCTGCATTAGCACAGAGCAGCTTTTTGTGGTTTTTTCCCAGATTCTCTTAGGACAGAGCACTGGAGTCAGGGAGGTCAGTGGAGATGGGCACATTTTTGTGCTGAGCAGTCTCTCTTTATAAAAAGTTCCCTACATTTCTGGGAGGTTCTGCCTTAACATTTTGTTTAAATACTAATCTTTAACAAATCGGGTTGTCTGTCTGCTAATATTAGATGTGGCAGGATATCCTCTCAGACAGGCTAATGAAGTAAGAACTGTGCATATTTTCCTCATTTCCTACAGATACCATTAAAATCCCAACGTACTAATGGAGTTTTAATGATACAATATCCTAGAACTCGTAAGGGGTTTTTTTTTTCCTCTTAAACAGGAGATTTCTGAGTCTCATTCAGCTCAGGATTCTGCCTTTTCTCTTGAAAATGACTCGCAGACTGAAACCATTTAAAACCTCTCTCCAATTTAAAAATTAATAATTGAGGAGAAAACGTCTCCCTTAAGCTCTGCAGGCCCAAGGCAGGGACAGGTTGCTGGCTGTCTGATTTTGGAACTGCTTTTAAGCTCATGACATCTGTGAACATCCCATGGACTGCTTTAACTAACATTGCTGCAATGAGATCACCTCAGTGCCTCTCAGTTTCCTCCATGTAACGTTTTCCTGCTGTGATGCAGGAGCTCTCTGTGTCCTGCCCTGAGCTGCTGTGACCCAGTGCTGATGTTCTTCTCTTTCTCTTGCAGCTGTTTCACTCCTATCCTCCAGCTGTATCAGGTATTCCTCCCATGATCCCTCCCACCGGCCCCTTTGGCTCACTGCAAGGAGCTTTCCAGCCCAAGGTAAGGTGGGAATTACCTGGAACTGCTCAGATACAGCTCAGGGCAGCCTGGGGTTAGCATGTGGTTCACATCCCAGAGCAGCTGAGGCCTCACTTACAGCTTAATTCCACAGGGGACAATTGCCTTTTTCCAAATTTACTACAAAGAAAAGTTATTTCTCATTAGGTTCAGATATATCTACAAATATTTTTAAAAAATTATTTATATAATGGCACAGTTAACTTTAGAACGAATATAATTAGTTCTCAGATAGTGTGCATTAATGAAAGGTCATGTAATTATCAGGATTTTAAGAAATGGTGTTCATTATTGTTTACTCATTTCCATAATTACCTCCCAGCTCCAGCACAGTGCAGAACACTGATTTCCCTCTCCTCATGGGTGATAGCTGGGAGACAGAAATGTGGCGAGGTCAGGGATTTTTCTCTTTCGTTTTCATGGAGTCACTCTTTATTTATCAGTGGGAGGAAGGCACAGTCTGTAGTGTTTGCAATGAAAGACTGAAATCAGGACTGGAATTTCTGCAGAGGAGACACCTTCTTCCTTAAATTGGCCCATCCACTCTAATGACTGAATATGTAAATTGCAGTTCATTAGTGGGATTCTTCGTCTGTATGGTAATCAGACTGTTAACAACTCTCTTACTTAATTGTTAGTTATGCTGGAGCTGATTTCTATTTTCTTCATTTTGACATAGGAACAAGCTCTGTCTAAATGTGGCAGGGTTGGGGTTTTTTGTTTGTTTTGGGTTTTTTTCCCCAGTAAAGCTGTATTTTATTAACTATTTACATTCAAATAATGGGAAAGTTTTGGGGGTTTTTTTATTTCAACTGGAAGTTACTTTTCTTGATATGCATTTTGTGGCAGTCCATGTGGATGGAGCTGAGGTCCTTGTGCAGTGATGCTCTGTGAGCTGAGTGCATCAGTGATAACCAGCAGAGCAGGGGTTGGGTCCTCCAAATGCTGCTTTTGATGCTGTTTCATAAATGTGTTCCTAATCAGGTTTTTCACATTAGAAGACTTTCCAGTTTAAACAGTCACTGGTTGCTCAGTGGTTTTGATTAAAGTAATGGGAAATTGGTGGCCAATCAGAGTGTGGGTGTGGATTAGTGAGTAGATTATAATGGTTCTCCTTTCCTTTATAAAAACTTCATCTCCATTTCTTAGGCAATGTAATGATCAAGAACTATTATTTGGACATTCTGTTGCTCGTAGGCATTGTTAGTGTTGTGCAGCTCATTAATGTTGTCTTTTCCTTGTGGAATTTCCAGACTTCCAATCCTATTGATGTTGCAGCCAGACCTGGAACTGTCCCACACACCCTTCTACAGAAAGATCCACGGGTCTGTAAAAACTGGTTTCTTCTTCTCATGTAAATCTGTTCCTCCTGAAAACCTTGAATGTTTGAGCTGCCATCCTCAGTGTGTCCACATTAACACCCTAAAACCAAAGCTGTCTGGGCTGTTTCATCAGTGAGGGCTGCAGAAGTTCTGTGCAGGCCCTGAGAGCAGCTCCTGTGCAATGGCAGAGCTCTGTCCTTGCTGGCAGCTCTCTCCCCCCAGGCCCAGGGGTAAAGGCACAAAAGTCCAATGCAGCATAGAAAATGTACAAACCTCCCTAAGATTTGTGTTTGTACTCTGTAATTGTTTTTAATGTGGGTAATGGCAGCTATTCCCTGGGTTACTGTAGCATTGATTGCCCCAGTGAAATACAGATGCACTTTATTGATCACTCGTGCCTCTGGATTTCTGAGTCCCAGCATTTATTGCCTCAGCACTTTGTCTCTCTGCCCGAGGGCTGTTGGTGTGTTTGAATTCATGGCCATTGTTTGCCACGAGGAACTTCACACAGGAATATTTTTAGCAGAGCTCTCAGACAAAAGCACTGAGGAGCTCTCCCTAAAATTCCAGGTTGGGGCATGGCTGAACTTCCAGAAGTGTTACCTTTGCTTTGTGCCAAGTTCCAGTGCTTTGGGTTGCTCAGCACTGGAGCTGAGGCTGAGCTTTACACCAAAAGGAACCACATTTCTGTTTGTTTGTCTAAGTGCAGAGATAACCAGAGCCTCCCATCAGGAAGTCATTTAGCTTTATGTTCCCTTTCAACTGGGAGTGAGTTTCGATTATTTCAAGATGATGCATTGTGCCATCATTGCATCTGCTAAGTACCTTCTGCACCTATAAATCTCCTTTAGTATTGCATTTCAAAACAGAAAATCCAAAACAAATGAGCAGTACCCAATAAATTGAATTATTTCCCAGCATTTATTGATGAAATATGAGCAAAAAAGGGGAATAAGAAAATAATCTACTCAAAAAAAAAAAAAAACAAAAAACCAACAGGCCACATCAAAAATAAAAATGAGAAAATTGGGTTTTTATATGGGCCCTGTTTACCAACATCTGTTTCAGTGTGAAAATAATTAAAGCAAAGCCCATTTATGTCCGAAGGGCTCGCAGTGAGGCACGAGGCTGATGCCATGGCTGGTGGATGGGCACATTGCTGGCGTGCAGGGCACAGCTGGCACCCTCCAGCCCTGCCCTGAGCTGAGGAGCTCTGAAACATGAGCAGGAGTTTGCCCAAAGGACAGATCTGGGTTCCATCAGTGCACTTAACCAGCCATTTCTGTGGCATTAAATCGACAAATTGCTGCTGCTGCTGCTGCTGCCAGGGGCCAGAGCTCTGTGTGAGGCTCCTCAGCACTCAGGTGCCACAGCCAGGGGGAGGGGGCAGCACGGGTATGGAATCTCATCATTATTATCCAAAAGGGCTTCATTTGAAAGTAAAATTCTAACATTTTAAGTTCGTCTCTTAATGAAGCAATACAAATTTGTTAATTAGAGCAATTGTTTGAGTGGCAGGCGTGTAACCAAGCTGTCATTTCTTCTTCACAGTTGACAGATCCGTTCAGGCCCATGTTGAGGGTAAGAAATCTTTCCATGCTTCCCCTGTTTGTCAAGTTTGGCTCAGTCCCACCAAGTTGCAGCACAGAATAATTCCAAATCAGAGCTGCCAGTGTCACCTGGGCTGTCCTGCCCTGCATTTGGGGAGAGCATGGCACTCCTGCAGCTCCTGATCACTCAAGGACAAGGCAGAGTTTCAAAGTTGGAAGTTTTGCTCTTCTCACATGAATATTTGAGGTTAAATATTGATGATGCTTCCATTGTGGTTTCCTGAGACAGATCCTAGAGATCCTGGCAGTGATTCCCTGTTATTTCACTGCACTCTGAAGGAGTTTCCTTTATCATTTTACTGTGGGTTTTCAGTGTGGTACATCCCACCCAAGTATCTCACTGCCCACTAGAGACAGACAATCCACTTCAAAGACAGAATATTTTAGAAATAAGGATCTCAAGATCCAGTATATCAGTCATCCAAAAGGGGTTTTTGTTAATTTTTCAAGGCATTCAAGGAGAAGATCTAGATTTTTATCAGACCAACCAGAACTTACTGAATCACTAGCACTGCCAGTTGTTGTGAATTAGCAAAAGGCTGGAGCTTAGGGGAGTATGTCTGTGGGATAGAGTTTATTTTTTATGATTTAATCATTGGTGGATACACACCTTGAAATAGAAGGCAGACCATGTGCCATGGTTTGTGAAACATTTAATTCGCTGAATTCCAGTGATAATTTTCAAATCTGCAAGAGTTATTACTTGTGTAGGTAACTACAGACCCCTAAGTAACAAAACTGGAGAAAGTAAATCCTCAAACAAGTCTTTGTCAAAGTTTCCAGCTGTGCTGGAAGTGGAGTACAAAGTCAACCAGGAGAGCTACCAGGCACTCTGGTTCTTGCCTCCCTTTGTCCTGCCTGTGACTCAGGGGTGACAGGGAGGATGCAAAGTCCCCCCCAAACAGGGTGAATTGAGTGACCTCCAATGTTTTTGGTACATTTATGAGCTGAAGTCTTGAAGGGACAGATCAGCAATTACATGAGGGACCCAGATGGATTTTGAAAACTAGAGTGACCTTTTAAACCACTTTGATTTTCATCTTTTGGTGGAAATGCCAATCCTGGGGTTTGTGGAAATGACCTGAGTGTGCAGCTGTGCAGAGTCCAGCAGTGCAGGGCAGCTGCTGACTGGGACACAGCTCCACAGCTTTCACAAGCTGCACTCTCAGCCAGTGGCATCAGAGGGCTACAGAAGTGTGTCAAACTGGAGTGTTCATGGATAGCCAGATAAATTCCCCAGCAAGGGACAAAGTATTTTCATTTCTGGTTTTCCAGGAGGATGGAGAGGGAAGGCACTGAAGGGAGACCCTTTGCTTTCAGCTGTCTTGGCGTGGGGATCCCCCAGACCAAACCAGACAGGGCTCAGGGTCTATTTGCTTCTAGAAACAGGATAAAGCATCACAGGTTTTTGAAAGTTGCTGATTCACATGTTTTGTTTTTCCAGAAACCTGGCAAGTGGTGTGCTATGCACGTTCACATCGCCTGGCAGATCTACCATCACCAACAGAAAGTCAAGGTCAGTGCTTGGGCAGCCTGGGCTGGGGCTGAAGGGCACAGAGCAGAGCTCTGAGAGGAAGGGTGGCTCTCACCTGGGCACTGCTGTGCCATGGCCAGAGCCTTGCTAAAGTGACCACACACAGCACTGGGCAGAAGCCTCATTTCTGAGAGTTGGTATGAGGATGAAAAGCTAAAGGCAGAGTCCCAGCAGAATGTCTGGGACGAGCTGGAGCAGGACAGCAGATCCTGGGCAATAACTACAGCTTTGGAGCTTGGAGGGGTGAGCAAGGTGGCATTTGTTTATTTATTTATTTATTTATTTACAGCCGAGGCCATAAATGTATCCAGTGAGAATTTTTTTAAGCCTGGAGAAGCTGGGCATGTGTATCCCATTCCTCTTATTAATGTTCAGGGGCAGGAGAGGGCAGGGGAAGATTTCTCCTGTCCTTGGGATGCTTTACCCAGTATGGCTGCACAGGCTCCCATCACTGTTCCTTCACAGCCCTCACGGCTGGGGGTTGGCACCTGGATGTGTCCAGGCTGCCCAGGCAGGCACAGCCTCTCAGGAGGTGGTGTGGTATCAGACACTGCCTCACTGCACCTAAGGTTAAGGGATGGAAATCCTGTCTTAGTTATTTTTGAAGCTGTGAGACTTCAAGGGTGAAGGCCATGGGCAGTTTTCCATTCTTACTGTAACTGTACTTCCATTGCACGTGAGCTCTGGGAAGGTTTCTTTCCCTTTATAGTATTTTCATTGTACTCATCGCTGAAACATCTTGTGTTGCTCCTGAAGTTTTTCAGTAAGTCAGGAATGGTTGCTGTTCTTCACTGCTCATACTTCAGGAGTCAACAGCTTGTGTTAGAAACTCAAATTAGCAGGGAATCCACAGCACTCTGCAGTCTGTGTATGCACTTGAATTGTGTAGGGTGGTGCTCTAAGAATATGAAGATGTTGAACAGCTATGAAAACCTGCAGCTAATAGAGTTTAAAAATAACCCTTTTAAACAAGGTTGACAGGTTAATTTGCTGCAGCAGACATATCTCTCTTCACTGCTTCCTTATGTTTCCCCTGCTAGTGATCTTCATTCATCTTCCCATTATCAAAAAAGACAAGATTATAGACCTAGAGAGTTATATGTCCTTTTCTTTATTTTATTGAAAAGGTATTTTCTTGAAATGAAATTATTATTCCCCCGCTATCTATGTCCTTTGAATCTTCCTTGATTTGATATTCAGAGAGAGGTCAAACCAGTATATTTATAACTCACAGTAAATGCCATTTTCATGGAGCCATTTCTTCTACCTCATACTTCTCTACCTTGCATGTTAAAAAAAAAGCAGGAATAAAACCCAGAAGAACATGAAAGGATGTTGCTTGAGTTTTTGAGGCTGTGCATGATGATATTGTCAAGAATAAGAGAAGTGTGTCTGGTCAGTAAGGAGAGTTGGGGTGTCCCCATGTCCCCTCCTCATGTGACCACAAAGGGTGAAATCTCTGCCTGAAGCCTCACACAGGACAAGTTCTCCTTCTGCCCCGTGGTTGTGAAGGTGCCTTTTCTTCTGCACAAGCTGAAGGTGCTGCCTGACCACAGAGCAGGGAATCACAGGGGCTGATTTCCAGTTTGCATGCGGTGCCACAAGCCTGCTGCCAGTAACGATCTGGCCTGGTAATTGCTTGCAGAGGGCAGCAGCAGGCACTGAAGGAGCAGGCACAATGGGAAGCTTTAAAGCACAACCTTCCTGACCTCAGGAAAAATTGCATGCAGCTGTGGATGGTGTTTGGCTGGCTGTGCCTCTGCAGCAAGACCTGGGCAACCTCTGCACACCACGGGAATTCCACAGGGCTGCACAGCAGCTCAGGGCACGGAGCACATTTACACCCTCCTTACACTGACCACGGCTCAGGAGAGGATTTATGCTCCATAATTGGGCCTCTCTCCTTTAGGAAGGGCCTTGCAGGCTGATCTGACAGCAGTGCAGACATTCACATTGATTTTCAGGGGCACCACGTTGAGGTGTTAGACATTTTGTGGAAATGCATTAGGAAGGGTTGGCATCGAGGGGGTGCTCCCCTGAACAGCAGCTGGGGATAAAAGAAACCTGACCATTTCTCTGGTACTATTTTAAGGTAAACCAACACATTCAGAAATCTTTTAACACATCCATGGTATTCCTGTTCCTCTTCAGACAGAGGATTTGTTCATTACTTAGAGCAGCACCATTCATATGGCTGCAATTAAAGCTTCAGCTAGCTTTTGCTATTCTGAGTAATGCCTGTCAGGGGTTTATAACTTGGTTGTTAAAAAAGAATAAAAAGAGTTCACAGCATAAAAATCTGGCACACAGGCTTCAACTGAGGCATTTGTATTTTCTGAACTCCTTTTAACTATTAAAGCACTTCAGTGTTACTTTCTTAAAAGACATGACCTTAACTTGGCCAGCTTTGCCATTTCAGTATTCTCTCAGGCCATTATCTCCAGACACAGATAATGCCTTTGTTTCTCATTTTATTTCTTGTTTTCCTTCTTTTTTTTCTTTTTTTTTGTTCTTATGGCTACACAGACGTGTTTCTACCACTTGAAAAACAGCTACTAGGCATGCACATTAATTTGATCGTAACTTTTTAATATGCATATTTATATCATTGTAATAGTCTGTACTCGGGGCTGGCACAGTATTGAGTACTGATTTATAAAGCGTAGCCTGCTCCAGAATTACTGTTAACATCTCCTGGTTCCATGTTACCCATTTATAAATCCTTTCAGCTGCCCTGCACAATTAATCAGCAATCTGCATTTAGGGAGTTCTGGCAGCACAGGTAATTGGGAATTTGGTTTTCTTCCCTCATTCTATAGAACTCCTGAAGCAAGCACCACTGAAACCAGGATGTGGCACAAAGAAGAGCACATCCTTCATCTGCTTATCACTCTCAATACAGCTGCCTCAGCAAATTCCCCTCACAAAAGAGAGGCTGCTGACTCTAACACATGTAAATAAAGGCGTGCAGCACTTTGAGTGTGGAGTGGGAGCTGTCAGGGTGGGACTCAAACTCTCTTGCTCTGCACTCTGTTCCTTTTAGCCCCTCGTTGCAGCCACAGAGGCTCTGAAGGATGCTCTGCACCCAGCATTTCTTGGTGGCAGCTTTCCCTTGGAAATGAGTGGTTCTGGTGTCTGTGTCTGGTCTTTTAATCTTAATTTTAATCTTACACCCCTGCCCACCTGGGACCAGGACCAAGCTGACATTGCCATTTATTACTGTGGG
The DNA here is from genome assembly GCA_013396875.1 of Vireo altiloquus. Classification (NCBI taxonomy): domain Eukaryota; kingdom Metazoa; phylum Chordata; class Aves; order Passeriformes; family Vireonidae; genus Vireo; species Vireo altiloquus. The sequence continues at coordinate 8,593 of VZRF01003121.1, forward strand.
ACAGACCTGTCCTTACAGCTCAGCAAGTGTCTGAGGCCTCTTCAGAGATCTTCATGTTTGTTGTTGGAGGCAGCTCTGTGCTGAACACCCTGGAGGGGTGGATGTGAGCATATGTGGAAACACTGGTGAAGTCTGCAGGAAATATGCAGGAGCCTGAGCTCTTCCCTCTTTGCCTTAGATCTCCCTTCCAGGAAAACTGCTGTGCACCTGTGCTCAGGGTCCCAAAAACCAATATTCTTGTTAAAACATCAGTATGAATGAACTGCTCTACTCACATAATTCTGGAAGTGCCTTTTGCTGTTACCTTTTCAGTCTTTTCCAAGTCCTGTTTTCCATTTCAGAAACAGATGCAGTCTGACCCACACAAGCTGGACTTTGGCCTGAAACCAGAATTTCTGAGCAGGCCACCAGGCCCCAGCCTTTTTGGAGCCATCCACCACCCTCATGACCTGGCTCGGCCCTCGACTCTCTTCTCCACAGCCAGTGAGTACTGAGAAGTGAAATCCCCTTCTTGCTCCTTGCTCATTAAAATGCTAATCCTTGCCATGAATTTCCCATATGCTTTGGCTTATGAACTCTCTGCAAGACATGCCAGGGGCTATTAGTCTATTTGATAAATATTTAAAAATGATTCTGTATGCTTTTATAAAAGCCCAACCCTCTGAAACGCTGCTCAGGTAGTAAATGAAGGGACATTTCCTCCCAGAGTGATGTCTGATGATCATGGAGATGAGATGTCAGAAATAAGCTGTATTTCACATGCATTTCCTTTTTGTTTCTGACCTGAAACATTCGTTCCCCTGCATCCCTTATCCTCTAACTGGGTATTTCTGTTTGGAAAAGCAGCTGCTCTTTGCCTAGGATCCTGAGAGCCCCACGCAGGGCACAGCAATGTCAGCTCACGTGAGCTGTTAAAAGTGAGAGCCCAGGGCAGAGCACAGCGAGTCCCTCTGGGAGCTTTTGCTGGGAATTGACTCCTTTTGCTTTGTTTTGGCAGGTGGGGGGCACCCAGCCGGGACCCCTTTTGGCCCACCACCCCACCACAGCAACTTCCTCAACCCAGCTGCTCACTTAGGTATGTCCTCTCTCAGCTCATGGGGAACACGAGTGAGACACTGACCACTGAGAAATGACAGCCTTCCTGTGTGCAGACACTGAGTGTTCTGCTTATTGACCTTTACAAAGGGCACATTTTAGCCATTTCATTTCAGTCTTTACCCAGGTAGAAGTTCTAAGTACACAGAACAGTGTCACTGACAGTGTGTTTTGAAATACTTCTAGATGTTAGAGGAGCAGAGTGACAGGGCTGTCTGGGTTAGACTGGAGTTGTGCTTAAAACCAGTTTAAAAAACACCTTAAGGACAAGGCTTCAAATCACAGAGCTGTTTCTTTTTCTAACTCCTATTTAGATGTCTGTTTTTCCATTAAAGTGATTAGGAAATATAACTTTAAAATCTTGTGATCTGGCCTCATGTGTCTTAGTGAGTACACATTTAAAACCAGAACCACCCAAGTTACCAGCTGCTGTTATTTCCTTTCTAACTTCCTGCTGTTGTGATGAGGTGATCTGCTCCTTATGGGAGCATCCAAGACTCTTAAGTTGGCATTATTTTATTTTGCATGGGGAGGGATTTAGGAGGATCACCAAACTGGTACAGCAAACACACAGTGCAGCTTTATCATTCTGCACTTTGCTGCCTGTGGAAAATGCTGGCTTTGGGCTTCTTTTTCTCTGTGCTGGTATTTATCAGAAGTGACTTCATCAAAATCGTTAGACTGCTCCAAAATAAAGCGAGAATTTGCTTTATATGATTTTCCTGTTGCCTGTATGCATCAACTAAAAAAATTGCTCCAACATTTTTTAGTTTTCTGTGTAGTATTAGCAATAAACACCAAGGGAACCACAGAATGTTCAGGTCAGCATGACATATCAGTGTAACAGGAGATTTCATTTATACCCTGGCCCTGGTTTAGGAGACATGGCCTCAAGGTGTTTGGAGCACAGTTGCCAGAGTTAACAACAGTCTGACTAGCAAGGGACATTTCCTGAGGAGGATCATGGAAGGAAATGAAAGGAAGTAAAACTGGAGGTTTCAATTGAAGTACCATGTGTATTTTAACATCTCGATTTTCTTGAAGAGGGATTTTTTCTGGTAGGCAATGCCATGGGTATGGGCAGGAGCAAATGCCCTGTTTTGTGTCCCAGCCCCTCAGAACCTGCTGTGCTGTGGGGGAACACTGTTCCAGCACCGCTGGGCACAGCTGGGATGCTGTAGGATGCCCCAGGGGTGCTGGATGGGAGCTGGCAGCAGCAGGGAGAGTTTCAGCTGTGTGTGTTGGTTTGCAGAGCCCTTCAACCGGCCGGCGTCGTTCAGTGGCCTCACCGCCGTGGGCAGCAACGCCTTCGGGGGGCTCGGGAACCCCACAGTCAGTGAGTACCATGGCCCTCCCTGCTCTGCAGCCCTGCAGAGGCACCCAGGGGACTCTTTGCTCTCTTTTCTGCTGGTTGGTTACATCACCTGCCACTAAGAGATGGGAATTTGGAAAGCGACCTTTTTCAGTCGTCAGTAAATCGTTTACTGTTAATTGCTTAATAGTTTGGGTTCAACCTAGTGTTAAATGTCACCATTACATTGTTCATTAAGAAAAAAATAATAGAACCTTTGAGTGTTTGTGAAATTTCCCGTGGTTTTGTTGCATGTTCAGAAGTAAATAATGTGTGCAGCTAGGGAGCTGTGGATGGAAACATTTTTCTTTTCCCTTCTCACCAGTAGCCCAGGCCATGTGCCTGGAAAAGATCACTAACCTGCATTTACTAGTCCAGGATCATCAACATTTCTCTAAATTTGGCCAGTCACAGAAAATCATCCTTTTAAAAGTCACTCTCTTTCTTCATACTACAAATCTGGCATGATTTTGGTCACATTTTATTTTGGTTCAGGACCAAACACAACAAGTTCCATTATTTATAGTCCCTATAATGGTCATTTCCCGATGTCTCCAAAATATTTGGAATTAGCATCATTGTCACTTTTATCTTACTCCTTCATCCCTTGTCAATTTTATCCACAGCATTTCCCTTCCCAATTAAAAGAGCTGTCAGATGCCTGCCCATTTTTAGGAATGAGACCCTCTAATGAATCTCTGTTAATTTCCTTTCCTTTTCCAGCTCCCAATAATATGTATTCATTTTAACTCTGAGTGCTGTAAAAGTTGTTTTGGTAAGTACCTTCACTAGAGCATACCTTTTTCTTAAACCTTTTTGTTTTCCACTTCACCATTTCAGCACCCAACTCAATGTTCGGCCACAAGGATGGCCCCAGTATGCAGAGCTTTAGCAACCCTCACGAGCCCTGGAACCGACTGCACCGAACTCCTCCTTCGTTCCCGACCCCTCCGCCCTGGCTGAAGCCAGGAGAGCTGGAGCGCAGTTCATCTGCTGCAGCTCATGACAGAGATAGAGATGTAGATAAACGAGACTCATCTGTTAGTAAAGATGACAAAGAAAGGTACGAAAGAAAACTTCCAAGAATTGTCTAGTTCAAAGCTTGGGGCTCCGTTCCGCTTTTAACCCTCCCCAGCCTGGCACGTTGTGAACGCAGAGCTTCGCCAGAGGCACACCTGGAGCTGTCCCCAGGGTGGCACCACGGAACAGGCAGGTTTCCAGCTCAGGTGTTTCCCTCTGCAGGGTTTCTCTTCCCACTTGCACCTCACACTTCGCCTGAAGGAGCACAGTTCAGGCAGTGTCAAGTGGGAATAGAATCAGACCCACCCACTGTTACCTTGTGGGTCACGTTGTTATAGGTCTCTTGAAGGGTTAATGTGGAGATAGTGCCTGACAGGATGGAAAAAAGGTTTCTGAAGTCCATGAGATGCTTGTCTGCACCTTCAAATACTTAAATAACTTCGTAAATCAGACCTTGTCTGCAAGAGAAGCAATAACCCTTCCTCCCTGCTCAAAAATGGCCTGACTGGAGGGATCAGTGATAAAGGTGTGAGATGAGAACCCTAAAACACACCAGGAATGGCATGTGCCAAAACCACAGCAAGCTTCAGAGCATGCAGTTCATGAAAAGCACCTCATGTCTCCTCAAAAAAGCCCCTACACTTGCACTGCTGCTACACACCTTCCAGCACAGCTTTTATTCAGTGTTTTACATGGACTTGCATGCTCACATGTCCAGGCTGGGAAGGGTTAATGGAAAGTAAAACCTGGTCATATTTTTTTTTGTCAGGACTGTTCCCATTATTCAGTTAACGCAGTAACAATTCCTCTTAACAATGAAGTACCAAATTTATAAGAATTTGCCATTCAGCAAGTGTCATGCCTTCCTTGAAAAATGTAGAGAGGCTGATTTCAGCTTTTTCAGTTGTGGCTTGATGTCTTTCCTGTTGAGTTTGCACATTACTTTACTACATAATGGCTATTTTATTCTAATATTTTAACCTAAAAGAGTATTTAGGAGATGTGCTTTTCTGACTTCTCTGTCACTAACCCAAGTATAAGCATCAGTAGCCTTTTCTAAAAGAAGTTATGCTAACACATTAGATATTCTAAAACGACATGAAAGAGCTTTTCTGCGTTGTTCTAAAAGAAAGGCGAACTACAGAACTTTTCACCTACATTTTCCATTTGGAATATTTTCTGTTTGGTAGCATAGCTTCATTATTTTCATGTCTGATGTTAATGCTTCAAAAGAAATTGCTGTTACAAATTGGGGTTTCTGTCCTGCAAAAGGCTTAAGCATGTGAGTAACTTTACCTGCTTGAATGGCAAAGCATTTTAGTTACTATGGTCTGGGTAGCCTGTAGAATTATGGGATTATTTTGGTTGCTGTTTTGTTGTTTCCTCATGAAGTGCTCCTGCTGAAGAAAATCCCTTACTGAAAACATTTCTTGCAAGCTGCTTTGGCATTGCCTGAACTCCATATCATAGCTCAGAACATGTTTCTTTTCGATAATTTGAGAGCTTAGCCCTAAGCATCATCCATGCCTCATCCTTGTGCACGATTGCAGCTTGCAGTGAGCACAGTCCTGCTTTGAGCCCTGCAGGGCTGCCCAGCTCTGGGGCTGGCTCATTGCCCTTTGCAGTGTGTCCAAGCTGTGGCCTCTTCGAGGAGAGGCTGAGAATCCATCCCAGAGCTGTGCTGCCTGTGGAGACAATGTCTGCAGAGCTGAGAGCCTCTCCTACCTCCTCCTTAACATTCAGTGGCACCCAGCAGCATGAACACAGAGCTTTCTGGTTGAGGTCTCAAGCTTTGGTACCTATTATTAATTAATTTGCTCAAGCAGGAAGAGCTGGGAATCACACCCAGGGGTTTAATTTCATCCCAAAATCATCTGGTCATCAAGGGTGGAACTTTTATCAGCCTAAAATGGTCCAAGTAGCCAAAAGCATTGATCTCAACTCCTGCCTGCAGTGAAAAGGTCCCTCAGAAGCCCCTCTGAGCTTGTCCCTCCCCACCTAGGGTCAGTGTTGGATGGGGTGGAGATCCCTGGTGGTTCCTCTTGGATCAGCTCCAGGGCCTGTGCACCACAACCCCTCCAGCCAGACTGAGAGGGGTGAATCCCTCAGGACAGCCCAGATAGCACCAAACTGCAGCAGGCCTTTCCTGCCTGGGAGAGACACTGCAGAGCCCTGATTGCTCCTGGAACATGTCCCTTCCAGCCCAGGGTATTCTATGATTCTGTGATTGATTGCAGTTGTGGAGAGGTTTTTTTAGGGACTCCCTTATTGCAGCCCAACATTAGATAAAAAATCAGTGAAAATATCAAATGTGAGAAGCAGGATTTGTTCCTTATCAGCAGTATTTTGTTTAAAAGATGTCACTGAACACTTCCAGTATAATAATAATGGCATTTAAGGGTCTGTAATCCTAGAACATTAAACCAATCCAACCAAGAATCTATTGATCTTTTAATCAATATAAATGAGGCACACTCAGCTTAAGAAATTCAGTATTTTTCAGTGTGGCACACAGCCTCAAAACTTCTCTTACTTAGTAATAAGTTCATTGGATAAAGTGATTTTAAATTTCTTCTTTGTGTGGAGGCAGTGGCTTAGAGCTGTTTTCATATTATCAACCTAAGGAGCTCTTGACAAATTTGAGGATTAAAAAATTATTCCTTCTCTGTCCACTGGACTACATGCAGTTCACTTAAATGAGCTGGATAATCAGGAGCCTCCTGACACGTTACCAACACTGTCATTGAATACTATGACATTGGCAAAGGAATTTATTATTTTGGTTGCACATATATTTTTCCTTAATTACAGAAAATGCTTGTTATTTTCTCTAAATTTTATATGTCATTTAAAGTACATCAATTATATGGAAAGTTGATTAAATACCATCAAAAGGACTGAATGAGCTTTCCTAGGGAAATAAAACAATTAAGGGTGCCTTCTGAAGTAGTCCCATGAGCAAAATAGATAAAAGATTCAGTATTGCAGAGCCCACGAGCCAGTGTTTTCCCAGCAAAGTGAAAGAATTGAACCTTCATGTTGAGAATCCTTCACTGGAGTGTCTTGACTTGATCTCCCTGTGTCCAGATCAGAAAGCTGTTAAATCAAATGCCTCAACTCTTGGTGGAAAGCGAGTGGCAGGAAATTAGAGCCAGGATGTGATTTCCAGGCTGTTGGGGTCCCAGTCAGTCGAGGCAGCCCCTGATCCCCAGCAGTGAGTTGTTGTGCTGGTATCAGATGCTCTGTCTTGGCCCGTGAGATGACAGTTTCAGCAGTTCAGTCTACACACAGAAAAAGATGCACCTGGTGAGATTATAATGAGAATTTCCTTCTCCCAGGCATTTTGTCTGCATTTGCTGCAGTTTCATTGTCTGAAAGTACCTAGAGGTACAAATGTCACACAGTTCAGCAAAACAAATAAGTAGCAGAAATGGTGTAGGTGAAGGAGCAAGTGTCCACCTTGGAGTGACCCTCAGAGCTGCCCTTCAGCAGCCAGTACTGCTCATGGTGTCCAGAGTGTCACCTGCTGGAGTGTCCCAGCCTTCAGGTGACACCAGCACCCAGAGGGACACTGTGGCAGCAGGAGCTGAGGGGAGGCCTTGCTGCCTACACTTTCCACAGAATCCCAGAATAGCTGGGGTTGGAAAGGACCTCTGGAGATCATCCACTCCAACACCCTGCCGAGGCAGGGCCACCCAGAGCAGGTGACACAGGAACAGGCACAGGTGGGGTTTGTCTTCTGAGAGACCTCCCTGGGCATCTTGTTCCAGTGCTCTGCCACCCTCAGTGGAAGCAAGTTCTTTCTTATGTTGAGGTGGAACTTCCTGTGTTTTAGTTTATGGCCATAATAATATTTGCCTTTAACAGCACATTGTCCCTCATCCCACACGGAACAGAATCTCCGTTCTCAGCAAACAGCACGTGTCCAGCACTGAATTTGTGGAGCTGTCTTTATGGAGAGTCTCCAACTCAGAGGTCAATTGAAATTACTAAGAGGTTAAAATCATTGGAACTGAGGGATTAGATTCACCTTGTGAATTTGATTAGTTTAAATGGGAAAGCTTTTTCACTTAGCGTTGCCCATAACAACTCCTGGTCAACACTACTTCCTGAAAATAATCGGTATGGAACCCATTTCCATATTTAGATTATTGTTCACTGCCAGACAATGATTCTGTAATCTTCTGTGCACCATAACTAGGTTTGAAAGATGGAATTAATTTCATAGTATTTTCTGATTTCGTAGCATTGGCCCTGTCCCTGCTCTGCTTGTTTTAACCTAGAAATGGGAAGGGAGCAGCTGAGGAGCAGCTGGCTCCAGGGATGATGTTTTCAGAGCCAGTCTGAAGGATGGACGGGCAGAGCAGACTGATCTCTGCTGAGGAGGTTGGCACGTTACCTGTGTGATGAGCAGCTCTGTTTAACACTTGCACTGAGGGTCACTGCACACTTAGGGAGGTGCCTTCCTGCAGAGAGGCAGCTTGGCACCATCAGTACTGGCTTCTTGAAGGGCTTTTGTCTCAGTTTGAAGAAGTAAATTGAACTGTGAGAAGTAAATTGAAAAGCTAGACATTTGAAGAGAATAGAGGAGAGAAATTAGCAGTGTACATAGGTCTGAAAATGTTTTTAAAAGTAATTTGAAAAAATAGTAATCTATTTTCCCAAATGTATTCTTAATAGAAGAAGTAGGTAGAATACTATTAACCATGTAATTTGGATTTAATTGCCTCACTTTTTGGATGAAATTAGTATGTTTTTACTTTTCTCTCTCTTCTTTGCAAACATTTAAGGCCACTGTCTTAGAAATACATGTCCTAGAGCTACATTCCTATGGGAGCCTTCTATGGACTTCAGTGTTTGAGTTCTCAATGAGATTCCTCACAGAGCAGCTTTGGAGATCAGCTGCTGCTGGGACGAGATAACAGAATAGGCCAAGTTTAGAGATGGGATGTTCTTCTGGATTTTTTGGTGTGCCAGAGGCACAGTGCATTCCTGGTGCATGTCACCAGCTCTCTGCAAAGCCATGAGTAGAAAGCCAGGCACTCTGATGCTTTGTTTTCTTTGCAGAGCTTCTCATGCCTTCATTTCACACTTCTCTTTTTTGTAGGGAGAGCATTGAGAAAAGACACTCCAGCCATCCTTCGCCAGCACCTATCCATCCAGTAAACTCCCTCGGACATAACCGCAGCTCAAGTGAGCAGATCAGGAGCCATCTCAACCCCGAGGTTCGAGAAAAAGAGAAACCCAAAGAACGAGAGAGGGATCACTCCGAATCTCGGAAGGAAATTAATGTTGAAGAGCACAAGGTGAAGGACAACTACGTTTCGGAGAAAGAAGGCCTGAGCCATGAAAGCCGAGTGGTGGAAGAGTCTAAGCAAATGCCCAGGGTTCCTTCCCCCTATGCCAGGCCCCCTGTTGTGGAGAGCACCAGGCCTAACAGCACTTCCAACCGCGAGGCCGACAGGAAGAACGAGCCGGCCTACGATAACCCGAAGAAAAGCAACGAAGTCAAGGTGAAGGAAGAGCGAAAGGAAGACCATGATGTTCAACCTGAGGGACCTCAGACTCATAGGTCATCTGATCAGCCACCACCTATATCCACATCCAACGTCCATCCAAGTCCTTTAGTGTCTATGCCCATGACTGTAGGTGTGACTGGTATCCATCACATGAACAGCATCAGTGGCCTGGACAGGACTCGCATGATGACCCCTTTTATGGGAATTAGCCCAATTCCGGGTGGAGAACGTTTCCCGTATCCTTCTTTCCACTGGGATCCAATGAGAGATCCCTTGAGAGATCCCTACCGAGAGCTGGATATTCACCGGAGAGACCCCCTGGGCAGAGACTTTTTGCTAAGAAACGACCCCCTCCATCGCCTCTCCACGCCGAGGTTGTACGAAGCAGACAGGTCATTCAGGGATCGGGAACCTCACGACTACAACCACCACCACCACCACCACCACCCTCTGTCGGTGGACCCGCGCCGGGAGCACGAGCGGGGAGCCCACCTGGACGAGCGGGAGCGGCTGCACATGCTGCGCGAGGACTACGAGCACGCGCGCCTGCACTCGGTGCACCCCGCGGCCCTGGACGGCCACCTGCCCCACCCCGGCCTCCTCACGCCGGGGCTGCCCAGCATGCACTACCCCCGTGTCAGTCCCCCCACGGGGCACCAGAACGGCCTCCTCAATAAAACTCCCCCCACAGCGGCTCTCAGTGCCCCTCCACCTCTCATCTCCACGCTGGGCCCTCGGCCCGGCTCTCCCAGAAGGACTACTCCTCTGTCCACAGAGATGAGGGAGAGGCCTCCCTCTCACACCCTCAAGGACATCGAAGCTCGATAAGCAGAGTGAGACTCAATGAAAAGCAGAGCGAGAGGGACAAAAACCTTGTAAATGAACATAATATAAAAGACCTTCTTACTAGTCGTTGATACAGACTGGGGATGTGACCCACTGTACAATATGTATAGACCTGAGTGCAAAGATTTTGAAATGATTTTTTTTGTATATTATATGTTGAAATTTTCCAGATCTTTTAGCCAAGTCCATATGTTCCTCGTGTCTCCTACTCTATTTTATTTCTAGTTTAAAATTTTCAAAGTTTGAACTGAAGAACAGGACATCAATCTGAGTGATTTGACTAGAAACAAGCCACCACCAATATCAACCCTACAAAGCTCTTTCAAACCAGAAGTGAAGTCAATTGTAGATATTTATGTATAAAGATTGCTTCATGGATTAATGGTTCATATATGCAAAAAGGGTAAGATGAAAGCTTTACTTTGTACAAATGTAAATAGATAAAATTAAGTAACATAATACATTAATACTTCTTAAACTGTGCTATTTGCAAACTTAATATTGATCAACACAGTCTGCTTATGCTGTGTTACTTATATTGTTATAGACAGCTAAACCCCTTCAACTATGCAATGAATTTTAAGGCTTTTCACAAAAGCCTTTATAACTCAAAGGAGCCTTTTCAACACACAACATAATTAAAGTCATATTTTCCCTGAACAAGCTCATTTATAATGGAAGCCAGTTTCTCTTGTTTTGATGAAGAAGCAGCCCTTCAGAGGTGTAGTTCTCTGTGTGAAGCCCTGCACCAGGCTGCTGAGGCCACTGCAGCTCGTGTGTCCCTTGGGTGGTGTCAGGGTTAGCAGTCCCTGATATGGAGTCATGGCAGATTGGGTTTCAGTCATATTAATCTGGGTTCAAAGGTAATAATCAAATGCTGGAGATTTTCCAGAACTTTTGTCACTTAACATGTCAAATTTATTTTGGGAAGAACATCTGCTTGTAGCCATTCATGTCTGGTTTTATTGCCAGTGTGTCATTTTTATCTGTACACACTTTTTTTTTTTTTTGTGTTAAGCGATTTTTAGCTGCATTGAAACAAATCCTACAAGAAAGCTAATACTTTTCTAAATGATGGATATGTTTTCACTGTGGATCAGTAGTTTAATTAATGAACTCCTTTGCAGATTTCATAATGCAATTTATTGTATTTCAGTTGGTAATAAAGTCTGTGAATAGTTAACAGGTCAGCCTTGTTGTTCCCTAATCATAGAAGACATGAAATAACATGAAGAACTTGGTCCTTTTTAAAAATATGCATCAAACTTCTAAAATCTGTCTTTTCATAACACACTTTTTTATAATGCGTTAAGTTTCTTGTCTAAATATTTGGAGAGAATATGACTTTATCAGAGAGAATTCAATATCTTGTCTACTGGACTGTAAAATATATGTATGAAATAAAATTAGTTCCATTGGTCTTCTAGTGTATTAAAGTGCTATCTGAAGTTGTTACCCTGTTTTGGCAAAAAAAAAGAAAAAAAAAAGAAAAAAGTTAACTACAGACAGTTGTTTCTAATGATCAGAGATCTATTTTAGTAGTCAACTGAAGGTTTAGTTGTGAGCTTCAGATTTTGTGAACTCCAGATGTTGTGCAGTGTTTCTTTTTTTTTTTTTTTTTCTTTTTTTTTTTTTTTTTACGAACAAAAGGAAAAATACAAAAAAATCCCAACCCTGAGGAATATGTACACTGGAACCGTAGTGGTAGCTTTCAGTATTGTAAAGAGATTGTTATATACAAACCTTTTTGCTGTTTATCCTGTATGTAATAAAGTCCTTTCTAGATCCTATGTGAACAGAAAAGTGAAGCGGCTCTCAATCTTCAGCATGTTTCCTCCTCAGCGAAGACTTGTGTAATGTAAATTGTGCCATGTTATTAAAAAATGTGAACTAAACTGCTAGGTGCTTCTTTGTGTGCAGTACCCCATCGTTGCTATGGGGAGGAAGTCCTTTTTCCCACCAGTGGGTTTTGTTCAGAAGGAATAGCTGTTAAAAATGGAAAGGAAATGGCAAACTTTTATGAGCCATCTTACTGAAATCGTTAGAGCAATCAGGGAAAAAGGAAGAAAAAGGAGACCAAATCCTTGCCTTGTCCAGATTCTTTAAAATATAGTAACACTCTGCTTGGTTTAGATTTTAATTAGACCATAATCTTGGTCTTCTGGATGCACATCATTAAAAACCCAAGTTACTGAAGGAAGGCAGGTCTGGATGGGCACAGAAGGATTAACTACTGGAGCAAGTGTGAGAGGCCCCAGGAGACAGGGTCTGATTGAGAGCATCATCCTCCAGGCTCATCTCATCCTTGTTAGAAGAGCCTGACAGCGTCTTCAGGGGGAAGAAACGTGGTCTTGATTGTCCACACAGTGATCCTTGTCCTCCCAGGTGCTGAGCAAACTCTTGCTGATGGTCCTTAATTCCCAATTAAGCCAATGAGCCCTCACTCCCAGAGTCCCAGAAAGCATCGAGGCATTTCAGTCCCTTTGAATTCAATCCAATTTAAGTGCTCCACGCCTTTGAAGATCTGTGTGTCAAGTCTTCTTATACTGGTGATGCTCAGAGGAATATGCCTGAAAGGTACAGTAAGAGATGAAACAAGATTTTTAATGCTTTTAAACTTCTTCAGGTGCATTCACTGCTTTTCAGAAGTTTGATATAGGGATGTTAGCTTGCAGGTATAGACAATTTGATCTTTTTGAAGGATTTTCCATTCAGGACATTTGTCTTAAATCTTCTGGTTTTGAATTCACTTGTGTGTAAGAAATGAATTTCATTTAAAGACCATGCCAGATACCATCTGTGGGAATGAAATGAGTCATAAGGGTATTAATTCTGTAGCTTGTGTGAGATTTTGATCATAGAAAACCCTCAGTGTGCTTACAGCACCCAGGACTTTGCTTTAGGTTTTTAAAGTTCCACCTTCCCAAATTCCAACTAATTTCCCACTTAGCAGCTTCCTGTCACCAGCTGAGATGCCAACTACAGTGTATAGGAAAGGAATCTTTGAAAACAGTCCTAACATTGTCTCACAATACATTGTTCATTTTATGCCAGGCTTGGTCCCTTCTTTTTTAACTTTGTCTATTTTGTTCTTTGGTTTTCCTTACTAAGACCAAGCTCTAGCTTAGTTTTCTGCTTTTCATGCCTTACTTCTGTTCTCTTTGCCAGTCCTGTCCTCTTCCATGGCCTATGACAGCTAAATCTATTATAGGCAGCAATAAACACTGCAGATTTTTTTTCCAAAAGTCATAGACATCTTATATTGTTCATTTTTACCTTTGCCTGTAGGAGCTCATGAAAACTGCAGTCCTTGCTGGGCTGGAAGATAAGCAGATGGAGGTTGGAGGGGATTTTACTGCAAGTATTTTCATTTGCTGTGGCTGTGCCTCGCTGAGGAAGTGTTTAGTGTGGTTCTTGCTGATTTGAACTCTTAATTGCTGCTTCACATGTGCTGAAGGCACTGCTGAAGGGCACTGGGGCATGGACCAAAGTCACAGAGCAGTGGTGTTGCACTTGGAGGTTTCTGGCAAGGAAGAAGAGTGAGCTGTGGTTCAGAGACCAAAGACTCCAATTACACAGGGTTTTGTTATTTCCTACGGTGGCTTGGTTAAGTCCCACCTGGATAAACCAACTTCCTTCTTTGGACTCCACCTGCCAGCTTTGGGGAATACCCGTGTTTATCTTCAGAAGGTGATTTGGAGCAGGATCCCAGCTTAAATGGTCTGAATTGCCTTTGGAGTGTGATGTCCCACTTCCACCAGATCCTTCCTGCACATGTGAAACCCCAATCCTGGCCATTCCTTACAGGAAGCTCTTTGGGACACAGTCTGTCTCTTACTCTGTGATTGCACCATGCTTGGTGCCATGACTGGGGCAACTGAGCATTGCCCAGTGCTGCTGTAGTGCAAAAAACTCATTTAGTCATACTAAAACTGAAGGCTTCAGTGAATTAGCTGTGGAAATCTGTATAAAAACTCCATGTTTGCTAGGCAAAGAGAACCAGGGCTGCAGGTGAGGACAGACTGTTCTCCCTGTGCCCTGTCTCCAGCCGGAGGGGCTTGGACTGCTTGTGCCCGTGGGCAAGGTGGAAGTTCCCAGCTGGCATCTGCTGGGGTCACACTCCTTTCTTTTTCCACTGGTATCTTGCAACCAAAATCGTGTTAACACAAAGATATTTCCTGGTCATAAAATATATCCTCTTCCTCATTGTGCTCTGTGAGGCTGCATACAGAAACAAAGGTATTTATAGACATCAAAATGCTCATGTGCTGTCAGATACAATAGCAGGGATGAAGCTCAATCCAGCCAGGAGCAGAATATGAAATCCTGGTGCTACCCTACTATCTCACACATCTGTTTTGCTGCCATCTGATGTTTCCTCTCCTGGTCTGGTAATAAAGACTTCAGTATAGCATTATCTCCATTTTATAAATGGGGAAAGGGCTGATGGGAACACAAAACACAGACTCACCAGTGTAATACCAGGCACCTGCTGCCTGAGTGATCTCAGGAGTCACCCAGGGCAGTTGGGTTATTGCCCGAGTCACTGCAGAACAGAAAAAAGCCTGAATTGGGTAAATTGCAGAGTCAGGGGTGGTAGGAGATGAGGAATTTCTGGGTTGCTCTTTTGGTTTTAGAAAGTACTTTTAACCCTCTGTGTTAACAACTTGTGACATCTCAGATTGCTAAACTTATCTGTGAAGGAATGACTTTTACCTATTTATTGATAAGTACCTCAAGTATTCACCCAAGCTGATAAGGTCTGTGGTCATTCTGGTTTCTAAGGGCATATTTGCTGTATTTTACCACCTAATGGCTTGTTTGATCATCATATTGCTCAGTACTGAAACTCACTCTGAGTGCATCATTTTTCTTGGTTGAATTTAAATGTTTCTCTACTGAAAAACTTGCATTTAGGCCTAGGAATCGAGCCATCCACCCCCGGTGCAATCATCTTTGTTTCAAGACAAGAATTGAGAAGCGAGAATTGAATCAGCTCATTGCACAAAGATGTTACCTCACAAATACACAATATGTTTATGAAATGTGTCTTTTGGTTTGCATCTTCAACGCCCTTTAATAGTTTCCATTGAATCAGTGCTGTTGTGGGGGTTTGTTTTATGTAGCAGAAATTCCATTTGCATCAAAAGCTTGGATTTTTTTTTTTTTACAGACAACTGAAAATGCAAATATAAACTTCTAAGGATTTTCAGTACTCCCTATTTTGGGCCCTCAGCATATTCAGAGCAAACATGATGAGTTTGGAGCTCATTTGATTAAAAAAAAAAAAAAAAAGTGGGGGGTATCAAACAATGTCCAGTTATTGCCCTCCAAAAGGAAAGTTTTGTCTCCGTTAATCCTAGAGCAGTGAAGCAGAACTGGATTTATTTTAGCCTGTTAAAAAAAGATGTTGTTCTGCAGCAGTACCACAAGAGGGTGGTTAAAGAGAGCCTGAAACACGTGTAGGCTGTGCTGAAAGACGGGATGGCTCTGCTGTTCTGGGCAAGGTGAATGGAGCTGTAAATTATTTTTATGATAGTCTACTCTGTGAGGAGCTCTCCTGGTCCCCCGTGTAAGTGACAGAAATCCCAAAGGTGCAGTGGCTGATGCTGCTCAGGCTGACTAAGGAGTGACCTTACTTTATCACATTTAATAAAAGGGACTAGAAGTGGTCTGTACCCTGAGCATTCAGCTCGATAAAGGCAATTGTATTTTGGAGAGTTAGGCGTAAATTGCATGGTGCTACAGTCCGGCAACAAAGCACATTGCTCATGTTGAGGGAATAAAAGATGTTTCTCCGTAGCAAATTGTAGACACAGAATGAGTTAGTGTATGTCAGCTCAAGGAGTTGGACTCAATGATCCTTGTGGGTCCCTTCCAGCTCAGGAGATTTTATGATTCTGTTCTATGACCTCCTCAATGTCTCAGCACATCTATCTGTTTTTCCCATTATCTGGCTTTTGAAAGGAGTAGCTAAGGACTAAGCAAGAGAATTTCTTCATTTGGGGATGGGGAAAGATATTATTGCCAGATTTTCTAAGGATATAGATTTAAATGGTTTATTGAAAATCACCGCAGCTGTCTGCATCATACCAGCAGAAAGCTTGGCCCTGGTTTTTCCTTTGCTACCCTCATTGCCACATGAGTGGGGAACCAGCCCTTCCCTGGTGCTGCTTTCCTGACTGTCCCGAGGGACACATGGCCCAAGGAGCAGCAAAGCATGGCCCACGTGGCTCTGGCTGCTGTCTGGGCAAAGGAGGGAGCTGCTGGAGCCTTCATCTCCTTCCTCACACCACCCATGCCCACACTGCCCACAGCAAGTACTGGACATTGCTATGTCCATGGGGTCAAGAGGAGCCAGTCCCCAGCTGATCCTGGGGCCCTGTGGTGTGAACTCAGGGCTGCTCCAAGGAGAACTGAGCTCTGCCTCCTCACAGCTGGAACCTGGCGACCCAGCACTGCTGACCTCGGTGGCACAGTGGCAGGTTCCATGATAAGAGCAGTGGTTTCCATGATCTGAGCAGCAGTGAGGTGAGGAGCTGTGCTGAGGAGACAGGGGCTTGGACCCACACACCCCAGGGAGAACAGGGACACCTCAGCACCCCAGTACTGGGAGGGCTCCCAGTAGCAGCAGAACCTCAGATCCTCACAGAAGGAGTGACTGGGCACTGGAAGGGGCTGCCCAAGGAGGTGGTGGAGTCACTGTCACTGGAAAAGACTGGATGTGACACTCAGGGCCGTGGTCTGGGTGACAAGGTGGTGTCAGGTCATAGGCTGGACTCGATGATCTTAAAGATCTTTTCCAGCCTAGTTGATTCTGTGATTCTGTGATTCTGTGACTGGCAGCTTTGGTGAACACGTCTCATTCACCTCACAGCATTGTCACTGGGGCTTGTTGTCAGCGGAGTCATGCTATGATAGTCATTATGGTTTTAAATGACTCATTTTCCACTTAACTGTATTATTGTGGCTTACAGAGCATCTGGAGCTTTGCAGCAGTAAATACATCACTGACTACTACAGCAATGTACTAATCTGTCACTTTGAAGAATCTCTTTAACAAAATACAGCCGGGGCAGGCAGGTGGTGGTGGCTGTGTGGGCCAGCCCTGCTCTCTGGGGCACCTGTCCCATACGGGACCAAAACATGTCTGATGCTGATGTGCTTGCAGGAACTGGTGGAGCATCTTTAGTGCAATTTGATACCGCCTGAATTCGGCATTTTTGTGTGAGAAAATGAAAGATTCTTGTCAGATGCTCACAAGAGACCCTGTGCTGGTGCTCAGGTGGCCAGGCCTGTAAGGTGCTGGTGTATCGGGGAACAACGCGGGTCTGCCCTGAGCAGTCCGTCCTGACTGGAACGACCCCCCGCTAATATAGGGAAGTACTCTCTATATCATATTTTATTATTTGATGTTTTTTCTCCTCGGCTCCCGCAGGCACGGCCCAGCACGGAGCTGCAGAGGGCAGTGTGGGAGAGGGAAAGGCCGCCCAAGATGGCGCCGCGGCCGCGCGCTCCGGCACTAGAGGGAGATAGCGAACTGAAAAAAAATCGACTTTTTGGGGCCGTTTGGGCGGTTTTAACCCTCGGATGGATCCTGCCTTCCAGGGCCTCCTCTGCCGGGCTGCAGGGAGGCGGCAGCCGGTGTCCCCCGGGCTGTGAGTTCTCCATAGGTCTCAGGATCTCCCCCGTCTGTGTCAGAGCTGCGCTGGGGTGGGAGTCAGGTTAGGAGTTATTCTGATAAAAGCATCTTGAGAAACATCTTGAGAAATGCAGCAAGTTGAAATAAAGGCTGGAAAAAACCGCACCGTCTGTTAAGTTCATGTGTCGCCTGAGGTGATGGAAAAATGAAGTGGGAAAGGGAGCAGGTGTGACAGACTGGGGTTTACATGTGTTCATTTACTTGTCATAAAATGAGTCATCAAACGCGTTTCTTTCTCTGCCAGCACCTCTGCACGACGGCCTCGGGCTTTGCTCCCTGGTGCCCTCAGCCCTTGGAGGACAAACTGGAAACGGCGGCAGAAGAACAGGGGAAGGTCACTATCGTGGGCTGCAGCTCCACATAAATCTGGTTAAAAGTAAGAATTAACAGAAAAAAGCTTGTTTAGGGAGGGGAAGGAAACATACAAATCCTCTCCCTCTTTCCAAATTTTTGTCACCCACATTCACCTTGTTGCCTCTTCACCAATAACCAGTGTAATTTCACGCTTTTAACCTGAAAAGAAAGCAAGATCCTGGGGCATAAGGGAAAACCTTTGGAGGTTTATTTCTTCACCTAAGTTGTGTTTTGTTAGACAGCTTTGAGTTGAATTTTCCTGGACACTATCCTCACACATTGGACAATACTCCTGGGCATGGTGTGACTCCTGGGGATGGTGCTGTGCAGGGCAGGAGCTGAACTCTGACCCTCGTGGGTCCCTTCCAACCCAGCAGATTCTGTGAGTGTGTATTAAAGCCTAATGGCTTGCAACCAAAATAATTACTTATCGTTGAAGCTTGGGGGTAACTGGTTGACTCTTTACTGTAGGAGCTGGACTGGATGATCCTGATGAGCACCTTCCAACTCGGTGTGTCCTGTGACTGTGTGACAGGGACTCTGCAGCTGAGGCAGCGTGTGGGGCTGGGTGGGCAGCAGGAACAGGCAGTGGTCACTCATTTCTGACCCAGGCTGGGCTGCATCCTCCACCTGGGCTGAAAGAACCAGGACTGTTGGAGTCAGGAAAAGCTTGGGAACTTTTCCTGCTCCTCTGACTGTTTGCTTTACCCTCAGAGCTCCACAAAAAAGGCTTGGCCTGTGAACCAAGCTCGTGGGAGCATTTGCCCCCAATTCTGGATGAACTGAGAACACCAAAGAAATGAGGAGATGGTTGTTTTGTGTGCCACAGAATGTGTAGTTGTAGTTTTTAGGTTTTGCTATATATGTTATATGGAGCCAACATGGAGATTCTAGGGTGTTGGCTTCTTCTTCTTCATCTTCTTCTCTCTTCTCCTTCTCTTCCTTTTCTCTCTGACATGAGTTCCTGTGGTTTGTTAATTGGTGGATAGAATTTTGTGCAGAGGAGACATGTCAATGAGGTTGATATTCACTGGTTTTGGGAACAAAATAAGATAGGTAAAGTTTTCTAAGTGGTTGATAATAGATGTAAAAGCTACCTGCTTTGGGTAGCCATTGGCCATTCTGTCCTCGTGTTCCTGGAGGTCACAGCACAGTCTGTGCCTCTGAAACTCTGATAAGAACCAGAAATAAACAAGCTCTGAAACAGCAGAAAGAAGCCTCATTTCATCTTTTCGAGACATGGGACACTGAAATAAGGAACACAGCCGGGCCAGGAGTCAGGGGAAGAACACCTCCCCCTGGCACAGGACCTCTAGCATTTCTGAACAGGAAATTGTGTGTGCCCCAGAGTTGTGTGCATTCACTGTGCTGGTGGGACTCGTGAGCTCTGGTATCATGGGGATACAGCCAGACTCTGTGGAATTAGATGTAAAATTTCTTCTCACTCCAGTTGTGAGGAGGTAAATCAAGTGTGTATTGTTCTGTAGTGTGTTTATTCAGATGATTGCAGGTTTTAAAATTTGCTTTCAATGCAAAGGACCAGAGGTTTGATATCTGTTTCTGTCTTAAGAGAAATATTGAGAATCTGTGCCTTTGTTTTTTCCTTCTGATAAGACTCTCTCCCCCTTGCCTCTTGTTAAGAACTATTCTATTACTAGGAATTCTCTGTGAGAGGTTTCATCATGGTCTTTTTGGTTGTTTTTTTTTTCCCCAGTTCCAAATTCTAATGCTCATTAGCAATGTAGTAAATCTACTCTAGAGATTTAGTTTCATCTTGAATTTGTGGGGATTACAGCCTAGGTGGGCATCTGATTTTAAGAATTATCCTGTAATGAATGCGAGAGCTCTGTATCACTACTAATTCTAAACTCCATCAGCTTGTTCCATGTCTCTGTAGCTTTGGCTTAGCAAACTTTGCTCTGAATAGACCCGGGACTACTTGATGAAACAGAGAACAGTCTATTTCTAGTAAATCTCACACAGAGTAGATGGATCTCTGTCTAATTAAACATTTACATGAGTTTCTATGAAATTCTGACATCTGTGGGATCAAACTGGGCTTTGTTTTTGTGCATGTCCCTTTGACAAGCTTCTCCCCACATGCACAGGACTGAATTTGCCTGTCACTGAAGGGCTGAACCAGGAATGCCCTTGACTTTCCCTTCCAATTTACCTTGCATACAAATGCCTGCAGCATTCTGGTGTGTGAGCTCAGCACTGTGCCAAACCTGGGAATCCAACTGAAAAATAAGAAGGCAGCTCCGCAACACTACACTTGATGATTCATGCTTTTGATTTTCATTTTAAATGTGTCCCATCGGGGAAACTTCACACTTAACTCATCAGGATAGCAAAAGACCCTCACAAATATGTATTGGTGGGGACAAAAGACAAAATGTGATGATTAAGTTTAAATTTGTAGGGTTTTCTTTTAGCTAGAATTCTAGATTCGAGTTTTGGCTCTATAAAGGAAGATTGTTTTGCTGTTATCTTGTCTTTTTGGCATGTGGCTGCCTTCAGGAAGTTCAGGTGGATTCTTTAGATGGATTTTCTATTGGCAAATGCAGAGTTAGCACCTCTGTAATATCTGATGTGTAAAAAACCAGTGCCATATCTTTAGCACAGGGAAGATTCTGTGTGGGGATGTTTATGCTTTGGAGGAAGGGACACAGTATGGTGTAAGTGGGAGATAAACAGAAGATCTAAAAGGAAATGAATAGGCATTCAGTTGTAAAATAAAAAGGTTTTAATGTGAATTCTTAAACCTGCAAGTGTTGCAAAGACAGAGACTGATGATATGTTTGAATCTTTTCTTCCTTTAGGTAGCTGAAAACCTGTTGAAGGTAATAGTAAACTCACTGATGAACATCAGAGAAATCCCAGGAGTTCCTGGATTTGTCACAGGTATGGAAAAGTTTATTAGATATGTTTTGGGTAAAGTTAGGGCAAAATCATCTATTTTGATTGATTCAGTAAAGCTGAACAGGCTGTCTGGCAAGGGCACCATTGTGGGGTTGTGATGCTCTGTTTTGCCTTTGCACATCAATGAGAGACTTTCAGATTTACATAGTTTTTCCAGTACCAAAATGAGCCTAATTGTCCAAATTTCCTCATGTGTATTATCCATGGGGTTATATCTCCATCCTGCAGATCTATGAAAACAGTAAACAAGAAAAGTCACTCTCCTGGGTGGAGAATGATATTCTCCTGATAACTTTTAAATTAAGACTAAACAGGAAATGTCAATTTGTTCAAGAAGCCCAAGGTGAAGTAATAGTTTCTAATGCCCCAGCACAGACACAGTGTGAGGTTGTTTGCCAACAGGGCAGACAGAGAGCTGGGACCATAGCAGCTTCAGGAAGCAGAGTTCAGGCTCTCTGTGAATCCCAGTTTTCCTGCACATATTCCAGAGCAAGCCAAGCCTTTCAGGATGCTAAGTCAAGAACTAGGTCTTTGCAGTAACCAGACTGTCAGGTTCCCAAAGTGCTGACATGTATCAGTCCAGAGGATCCCAAAGAAGTTTCTACTGAGAGTATTTTCCTTTGAATTATGACCAAAGGCTCCCTTCTCATATTTTCCCTGAAGGGTGCACAGACCTTGAATTTGAAAGTTCTGCCAGCTTCAGTAGACACAACTTTCCTAAGGCTGCTGGTGCTGTAGAGTTAAACCAAAAGCCCTTCAGGTGATTTATGTGTCTGCTCTGCCTGTGATGTTGTGAAATCCCTGCAGCCTGAGAGTCTATGGGGAACTGGCCCCTGTTGTTGGGAGAGAGTACATTCCAGGAAGCATTTTCATTTTGGTTCATTGCCTTTTTCCAGTGTTTTTGTGGAAAATTTTCATCAGCTCTAATTCTGCCTTGTGTGCTTTGGTGGCAAACACCTCAGGGCCCAGCCTGGTACACGGAATGTGTGCGTGTGGCACTCCACCCTGGTTTGGGCAAAGCCTAAAGGCCACCACAGAGCTCCAGCTCCTCAGAGAGCCCTGTGTGCCTGGCTGAAGGTTGTGTTCCACCACAGGCGGCACAAACAAGGGCTTGGTGCTGTGCTTAGGAGCTCACAGAGCTGCAGAAATGGGAGGTGAAGGGGAATTGCTGCCCACCACAGCAGGAGGGTGCTTCACCCCAGAGCAGCTGCTGCATGTTGTGCCATGGTGACCTCAGCTGCCCCTGTGGAGCTATTGGATTGTTTGGATTTGCTTAGTTTTAGGGTGGTTTCTTTTGGTTTTGATTTAGTTTTTAGTGGGTCGGAGTCAGCTGTGCCAGGTTGTGTAATGCAGGAAAAGGTGGCCCACTGAGCAGGGATGGAACAGCCAAGACTGTGCAAAGACAAGAGTACAGCTGTGTCATGGCAGGATGGGCTTTGGTGCCAGAGTTCTTCTGTGGTTTAAGGGCTGCAGTTTGTCCAGGCAGCAAAGAAGCACTTTAGGGTGGGATCTGATGGATGCTCACACCAACAGCTTTCAGGGGAGCTTCTCCCACAGGTGGAAGGTGACAGTAGGGGAGGAAGTGTGCAGGTGTTTGCTCTTAGGCTGCAGTTCAGGCTTGGAGGGAGGGGGTTGGGAGGTTTACTCTGTTCCTTCTCTTCCTCCAGCCGTCCTAAACCAGGCCAGGGTACAGCTGAATAAATTCAGTATCTCACTGAACCAGGAGAGTATTTGAAGTCTTGCAGGTACACACTGAGGACAGAGCTTTGTCCATCTTGTGGAGAGTTCTTTTATTCCCAAGAGTCTGGCAGGTCATGGGCTTTGCCAGTACCTTGTGTGTGTTGAGCTGATTGTTTAATGGTCAAAGTGGGCCCTGTTTGTTTAGCATTTCTGTACCTCACAGACTAAAATATTCATTGGTGGTTTTGTTTGTTTTGGAATTTTGTCATGTCACTAAGAACAGTGTATAAATGGGGACCTAGTCACAGAAACATGAAGTTCCAGACTGTATGGAGCTGGTAAAGGAGGAGGGGATGAGTGCTGAGCTGTGGTTCTCCATCCTTGTCACCATCCTGGCTGGCACCACTACAGGGCTGCTATTTGAAGTACCCAGATAACTCCAGAGTTAGGAAGGAGAGGAGGGATCCAGAGTGACACAGAGCTGGTCACTTCAAACCATGAATGATTTTGGCATTTGAGGAATTCATTCTAACACTGCAGGCGCTTAGGCTGCTCTTTACAGGAACAAAGACCTATCCCTTCTGGGTTGCACTGTAGCATTTTTGCCTGCTCTAAATTCACTTAATTTTAACCTAATCGCTCTGTATTTTTTTAGTGTTTCTGTGCAAGTACCACATTGCAGTCTCAGCAGTAACAGTGAGGAGTTGAAAGGAGTTAATCGTGCTGTGTAGCTTAATGCCTTATGGTTTATTATTAAGAATAAAGAGAAGCGCTCCACTATTTTATCTCTAATGTGCAGTTAACTTAATTCCTAATCCTCTGAAGAGATGGTGTTCTTCCCAACACTTTGGCTTCTGCCTTGCTTTCAGGCTGCACGTGAAACTTAAAAGCTGAAATGCTCAGTGCAGAGAGAATTTTAATACATGCATGCATAAATCAGCCTTCATTAGCTTCCTCTTAACCATTCAGGGAGAGTTTTCCTTTTCCTCTGTGCTTACTTGGAATTACTGCCTATCAGCTTTCTTTCCTGTTCCCTGTGTGTGCAGTGGACACTGAGTTGTGGTGCTGTGCAAACATGGCCATGGACTGATGGGATGTGAGCTCAGCTCTTCCCTTTCAGTGTTGAGCACTGTCTAAAATTCCTGTTCCTCCTCAGCTGCAAGTTCTGTGCTTAGTGTGGCTGCTGCCTCCTCCCTGTTATTTCCACTGCTCCCCACTCAATCCACCTGCTGGAATATTCACTGAGGACAAGGGGGCTGTGCTAGGAGTTAATAAGCTTTGGAAAGCAGCTACAGTGTTACAAGGATGGTTTTATTCCTTGGCAGTGTATTACAGTGCAAAGGTATTTAGCAAACAGTTTAACAAGCAGAATTTTGGCATTGTCCTGTTTTCACTTGTGGAGAAACCTGTCCCTGTTCACTCTCTGGGATAAATGCTCCAAAAATTCCAAGATGACATCTGTGCTCAGGTTCAGTTTTCAAACCATACATAATCACCAAAGCCCATTGTTTTAGAGGATTGTTTTCATTGCCCCTCTCTTTTGGGTACATTTAATCTTAGTCTCTTGCAATCTTTCTGTTCCACTGGCACACTGATCTTGCTCCACTCAGCTAATTGGATTAACTCATTTGCTGTATTTATTATACAGTATTGATTTGATAATACCAATCTTCCATCTCAGTGTAATTTCATATTTTCTCTGGCCTCAAAGCAGCCCTGCTAAATGCCCCTCCTGCCCCACCTTTGCACTTGGACTTCATATAAAATCCCAACAGTGATTAAAAGCCCTGAGGCTAATCATGCTCTTCCTTGCAGACCTGGTGTGCCTTGCTGCCTTCACAAGCCCTGAAGGCTGAGATAAGGTGTTGGATGATATTCCCACATCTCTTAATAGCTGCTCCATGCTGACACAAATGACCTCCCAAAATCTTGTGTTTCTGCAAGTCTTCAGTCACTTGGGTGCTTAGCTTTGGTACCTTTGGGGGAGACTAAATAGCTCAAATATTTGCTTGCCTGTGCTCACTCCTCAAATGTTCAAACTTCTGGCAAGAGCTCAACATCCAAGTTCCCTGGCGACCTGTGAAAATCTCCAGGTGTCTAAAGCATATAAATCTTCAGCTTTCGTAAAGTCAAGAAATGTTTGCAGTGAGGCAAAGTTTGAATCACTAAAATTAGCAGCAGCTTTTCAGGAATTGTGGCAAGACAGAATCTGTGTAGATCTTCTCTGTAAAGAAAGGGTTTTGCTGTTTGACAGTCAGGTGAGCACATTCAAGTACTTATGGATTCTGCAGAGTTTGAAGCTTCATGTGCATCTTTATTTTGATTCCTGAAAAAGCATGTTTGTTATGTAGACTGCATTCTCTAAAAGCCTGGAATTGTGCTCTGGCTGGTCAGTGGATTCCCAAATGAGCTGAGAATTTCTCCAGCCTAACCTGCCTTTGCTTGTCTTTGGGTGGCCTCATGGTGTGGGAGGCTTCAGCCACCTGCCCCTGATGAGGCAAGGACAGAGTGCCTGAGCTGATCCTTTGCAAGGAGCTGCTTGGCATCCTGCAGTTCTGTCTCCTCCAAAACAGGACTCCTGTAGTGACTTATTTTTGGTGCAGGGGAAATGGGAAGCACAATGGTCTGCCTGTCCCTTTTTGCTATTGATGCACACTTGTTCCCACTCAGGCTGGCTGTACAATCCAGAGCAGAGGTTGGTGTGCTCACACACAGGGACTGCAGTCTGAAGGTGTAGGCAGCTTCATTTTCTGTCTCACTTTGCAATTGTCACAGGGTTTTAAAGAACATTTTCATTATTCTGTGGCAGTTGTGAGACACTTCCATGGTTTGACAGCTTCTCTGCCAAATCACTGCTCATGACACAGATGAATTTTTCTTTCTCATTCAGAATCAACATTTCACTTTCCTGAGATCCAAAGCTGCAGCTTAAGCAAAGAGAGGACAACCATCAGAAAGCAACAGGCTGTTGACAGGAGGGGTGTGTGGATGCTGTCACAGATGCCAGTAGAAGATATGATTGTGAGGGATTGAGGGATTTTTTTGTGCTATTTGACATTACATTGACTGAAATTTTGGTTATTCCCTTTAGAGCTTGGGTAAAAACAGCTAGACTGCTGAGAGGGGTGGGGGAAACACAGCAGAAAAATTGCTAGTTGTACCTGCTCAGCCTTAGCCATTCCTTGAGAAAATAAACCTTTTTTACTTCCTTCCCGTGTGACAGTTTCTGTCTGGCTGAGGTTTTATTGCTATTTATTAACAAAGAAACAACCTTACACCTCAGAGTAAAGGATTACTACTTCCTACTCTAACTTGCTAATTCCTCTCACTTTGAAGAAACAGTGCAGTAGCTGACAGCAGGCTTTGGGAGGCCCAGCCCTGGGCCTGGCCCAGGGACAGCAAACAAATGTGTGTTCAATCTGGGACTCTGCCTCCAAACATCAGTGCAAGGCTCTGGAAATGGGAACAGAAGTTATTTAGGGTGACACTTAAAAGGAGCAGCTGAGGTCACTTGTCTTGGTCAGCCTGGATAGGAGGAGGCTGAGGAGATCTCCTGGCAGGCTGCAGCCTCGGGGGTCAGTGGAGGGGAGGTGCTGATCTCGCTCTGGTGACCACAACAGGACATGAGGAGGTGGAGATGGGACACTGGGAAAAGGCTCTTTGCTGAGGGGTGCTTGATCCCTAAACAGGTTCCCCAGGGAAGTGCCCATGGCACCAAGCCTGCCAGAGTTCAAGAAGCCATGGAGGACATGTCTTCATATAGTTTAGTCCTGCAAAGAGCAGGGAGTTGAGTCATCCTCACTCAATCCTGTTGGGTCCCTTCCAACATGATTCTGTGATTCAGGAACATCCCATTCTTCTGCTGTATGGGGTCAATACTTTGCCAGACAAGCAAGCACCTCAGAGCAGCTCAGCTGCTTGCACCCAGTGGAGGTACATTTGGGTGGAAGTGGCAGTCAGGTGCTCCTGAGCTGTGTAGAAACAGCTTGTTATGGCCTGGCAATGTTCACATCATGAGACACAAAGCCTCTGCTGAACAGGTAGCCATGCAGTTGGTAACTTTGTTTTAAAAAACTAAGCTTGTGAATTAGGGTTTGTTTCTTCTAGCAGCTTCTCTAGAATTAAGTCCTTCTTGGCAACTACCTGAGGGGCATGGATGTCCTCTGGTACAATTTAGCACTGTCCAGCACAGCATGACAGGGGGCTATTACTTCATCTCAGAGCAGCTAACAAGCAGAGAGTGTTTGGCAGTGTTTGATCAGGGGATTGGTGTTAAAAGCCAGATTATTAGAAAAATGGGGAAAGTTTTCTGGACATGGAAGTGTCTGGTGGAGCAAAAATAACAGCTGCCAGGTGGCTTGTGCTAACCAGGTAAATAGGGCTAAATGATGGTTTTGATGCAGAGCTTGTGGAGGATATCCAGCAATTTAATAAGCTCCAGGAGCACAAGAAATTCCTAAGGGCCCAGTCTTGCAATGCACTCTGCAAATGGACTTAATTGAGCTGTAATGAGGCCAGTTATGGGCAACTGTTCCACCTACATGGAGCTCATTGCAGGTCTAGGTTCAAACTCATGAGTGCAATGTATGTTAGAGCAGTATTTAAAAAAATTCAAGTTGACAGAAAGCATCAGAACATCTTTCTGCTTTTAATTCACATGGCCTTGAAATGCAGCTCCCTGCAGAGACAGCTGAGAGGAGCTGGCTGAACCCAACCTGCACTGCCAATGTTTGGGATGAATCTTCTAAGTCGTTCATGTTATGATTTGGTACAAAGTGATCCTGTTGAGAAATGAAGTATCAGTCTGTAACTAAAAATTACCTGAGAAGGAATTGCCATAGGAAAAGGTTTGAGGTGGGCTTCTGGTCTTCCAAAGCCATGGAGCCAATGGAGTACTGAAAGTGTGGCACACTTGTGTGTTCCTGCTGTAAACAATTGGTTTTATTAATAAAAAGTAACACGTTCTTACATCTTTAAATATTAGTAGCCAAATTTCTGAGTATAGGAGAGAACATTCTGATGAAGATTAATTTTTGTTTTTCATTCCTGACAGCATTTACACACTGAGAGTTGAAAAGAACAGCAAAGACCTTCAAACGTTTTTTTAGAAATAAAACTGGTTATAGGGCTGAGTAATACTGCTGAGGATTGGGTTCCAATTATGTGACATATCAGAGGGGCTGACAATTCCCTGAATGGATCTTGGAGGGAAGATGTGGTGCTGCAGTGGTAACTTGTGCCTTACAATTTTCATCCTAAGCTGCTTCCTCTGGAGGTGAGAGAACCATGTCTGAGTGAAATGCGTGACTTGGTTTCATCACCTTTGCGGTGGAAGGCAGGCAAAGTTTGAGGTTTCTTTATTAAAAGCAAGTTGAAGTTATTTAAACTGCATCCCACACATCACTTTCTTCTCTCCACACTGTACTTGTCCCATTCTATTGAATTTGCCCTGAGGCTTACATGTAAGTCTCTGCTGAAATATAATAATTGCTGTCTAACTACGTCTTAAATAGGTAAAAATGATCTATCGATACATAATAAACAGAGATAATGAAATATTTTATTCATGTTTTCTGAAAGTCTCAATTATTTATATTTGGGTATCAATTAGAGTTTGCATTTAAACAGAATTCAGAGTAGTAGCATTTCATTCACTTACTCTAAATTAGATGGCAGTATGTTTCACTTAATATAAATTGTGTGTGATTACTTACAATCAGTTTAAATCAATAAGTTTGTGATGGATTTTTACCCAGTGCTGTGGTTTCTCTGTAATAAATCCCTTGTTTAGTCCAGAAGGCATCGCTTCTTTTGGCAGCTTTCCATGCATTTCAGTAATGAGTATTGGATAGGCACAGTTTCAGCAAATCAGCATTTAAGAAGGAAAAAAAAAGCCCCTATAGAGGATAAACGCATTAAAAAATCAATTTACCTCAACTAGTCCCAATTCAAATTAATAGAATACTCAGCTCTGAGAACCTTAGAGTCTGTTCCTTGTAGCAGAAATTTGTGTATATCCTGGCTTAATAATGTGAAGGCAGGGAATGGGAATGTGGTCTGCGATTCAAGGGTTGGAAGCTTTGTTACAAAATCCTCGGAGGACAGGTGTAGAATATTATTTTGTTTGGTTGAACAGAGCCATAAGCTGGCTTGACTTGTTGCTGAGGTCATGCCTCCTGTCTGCAGAAAGCATTGTCCCTGCCCCAGAAGAGAGACTCCCCTTGGGCTACAGGAGGATGCCCTGGAGACCCTGCAAGGAGCAGTAAAAGATATCCCAGCTGCAAAGCTGTTTGTGGTTGGGTTTTAACAGGAGTAAGGAAAAGAGCCCCAAGAGGTGCTGGCAAGGCAGCAGGCACTTAGGGATGGTGACATCCTGGGTTTTGTTGGTGACCTTGAAATATGGCTTGCTGCTGAAATGGGTATGGAGGTTGTTGGTGAGTTCCTTGAAGATGAAGGAAGAGGTCAGAAAAGAGATTAGTGAGAGGAGACCTCAGCAGGGAGGGTCAGAGCAGGGCCCAGGCTCTGCTCCAGGGCCCAGCAGTGGCACCAGAGCCACGGGCAGGGACTGAGCCCAGCAATTGCCCTGCACAGGAGGCACAACTTCTGCCCTGGGCAGTGCCCAGCCCTGAACAGGCTGCCCAGGGAGGGGCTGGAGTCTCCCTCAGCGGGGATATTCCAGAGCCACACAGACACACTGCTGTGCCCTGTGCTCTGGGATGGCCCTGCCTGGGCAGGGAGGTGCCACCAGTGACCCTCTGGGGTCCCCTCCAGCCTGACCCACTGGGGGATTCTGTAATGTGAGCTCTAGGGAGGATGGCAGTGACAGCCAGCCTGGCTGTGGCACCTCAGGGGTAC
Organism: Vireo altiloquus; assembly: GCA_013396875.1. Lineage (NCBI taxonomy): Eukaryota > Metazoa > Chordata > Aves > Passeriformes > Vireonidae > Vireo > Vireo altiloquus. The sequence goes on from VZRF01003121.1 coordinate 37,937, forward strand.
AAGGGACAGTCTTCACCCCACTTACTGGTGAACTTCTGACAGAAAATCTCTTAGTCTAAAGCATCTCCTCTGCTCAATCACATGGGGATGGTGGCAGTAATTAATTAAGCCAGAGTGGAGAAATTGGTTTTCATCTTCCTGAATGCAAAGCTGCTCCCAGGCCAGGATGCTGTTCCCCACCTCTCCTGTGAGCTCTGTTCCCCACCTCATTCCTGCTCAGGTGGGAGCATCTGGATGGTTTTGCTCTCTCCCATTTCACACCTGAGTGCCCAGTTAGAAAAGGCACACACTGGCACAGTGCTGCTTCCTGAGCCTGAGCAGGCTTCACAAAGGAATTCTGACAAAAATAAAGCATGGAAATGAATTAGTGAAATCCTGAGCTTCAAAGAGTGCCAAAAAATCAGGGATGCCAAGTACTGCATGGGATGGCAGCAAGGGAGCAGTGTAGGGAAGTCTGTGGGGAGAGAGCAGTAAGTGTAAAAAAAGCCTTTGTTTTGGTGCTAACACAGTAGTTCAAACTTGCCCAAAATCACTGAACTTTGATGCAANGTGTAGGGAAGGGTCTGTGGGGAGAGAGCAGTAAATGTAAAACAAGCCTTTGTTTTGGTGCAAACACAGTAGTTCAGAGATAACTTGCACAAAATCACTGAACTTTGATGCAAGCCTTGGAGTTTAAGATATGTGCTGTTACTTTCTGGGTGCTCTGGTTTTTCTCTACAAATTGTCTGTCTTTTCATTCTTCTCTGGAGCACTGGGTTGTTTGGGAATCAGGTTGGCAATTGTGGGGCTCCTGCAGCCAGAAGGGCAGTAGAGATGTGTAACAGCATGGCTTGCCTTTTGTTGTTCAAGGTTCTGCACATCTGCTGGCCAGTNTTGTTGTTCAAGGTTCTGTACATCTGCTGGCCAGTTTGGTAGGAAATAGCAGCAGTTGGTGGTTATTGCTCTTAAGCAGGACAAAGTGTACTGGGATGGGTGTGGTGGTCCTTGCCCTGCTTCCTCTGGGATGGCACAGAGGGGCTTCAGTCGTGTTTGTTAATACTGACCTGTGACCTCTGTGTATGTGCACTGTGTGTGCTGGCTGGACTTGTGCCCCAGGCCTTCCCCTGCTGCTTTTTCAGAAATACATTATTAGTTCCTGAAGCTGAAGGACTGTTTTGTGTCTGGGCTACCTGAATACTTCAATTTGTAAAGTCACCACCCCTGGATGCAGACATTGCATCGAGGCTGGCACCAGATGAACTATTCAAGGTGCACACACAGGTGTGTAATTGGTTTAAATTCATTTGCTTTAGAAGATCATAGAGTGGTTTGGGTTGGAAGGGACCTTCAGGATCATCAGGTTCCATGTCCCCATCCAGTGCTTTCCTTCAGACTTGCAGTGTGGGAGTCACTGCAGTGGAAACTGCTTCTGAGAAATGTTTGCCTGTGAGCCCAGCTGAAAGTGTAATTATAGCACAGGGAGACAGGGTGCTGGAATTG
>VZRF01003121.1:39788-97905 GCA_013396875.1 Vireo altiloquus
TCAGAGCAGGGCCCAGGCTCTGCTCCAGGGCCCAGCAGTGGCACCAGAGCCACGGGCAGGGACTGAGCCCAGCAATTGCCCTGCACGGGAGGCACAACTTCTGCCCTGGGCAGTGCCCAGCCCTGACCAGGCTGCCCAGGGAGGGGCTGGAGTCTCCCTCAGCGGGGATATTCCAGAGCCACACAGACACACTGCTGTGCCCTGTGCTCTGGGATGGCCCTGCCTGGGCAGGGAGGTGCCACCAGTGACCCTCTGGGGTCCCCCCCAGCCTGACCCACTGGGGGATTCTGTAATGTGAGCTCTAGGGAGGATGGAGCCCAGTGACAGCCAGCCTGGCTGTGGCACCTCAGGGGTACAAGGGACAGTCTTCACCCCACTTACTGGTGAACTTCTGACAGAAAATCTCTTAGTCTAAAGCATCTCCTCTGCTCAATCACATGGGGATGGTGGCAGTAATTAATTAAGCCAGAGTGGAGAAATTGGTTTTCATCTTCCTGAATGAAAAGCTGCTCCCAGGCCAGGAGGCTGTTCCCCACCTCTCCTGTGAGCTCTGTTCCCCACCTCATTCCTGCTCAGGTGGGAGCATCTGGATGGTTTTGCTCTCTCCCATTTCACACCTGAGTGCCCAGTTAGAAAAGGCACACACTGGCACAGTGCTGCTTCCTGAGCCTGAGCAGGCTTCACAAAGGAATTCTGACAAAAATAAAGCATGGAAATGAATTAGTGAAATCCTGAGCTTCAAAGAGTGCCAAAAAATCAGGGATGCCAAGTACTGCATGGGATGGCAGCAAGGGAGCAGTGTAGGGAAGGGTCTGTGGGGAGAGAGCAGTAAATGTAAAACAAGCCTTTGTTTTGGTGCAAACACAGTAGTTCAGAGATAACTTGCACAAAATCACTGAACTTTGATGCAAGCCTTGGAGTTTAAGATATGTGCTGTTACTTTCTGGGTGCTCTGGTTTTTCTCTACAAATTGTCTGTCTTTTCATTCTTCTCTGGAGCACTGGGTTGTTTGGGAATCAGGTTGGCAATTGTGGGGCTCCTGCAGCCAGAAGGGCAGTAGAGATGTGTAACAGCATGGCTTGCCTTTTGTTGTTCAAGGTTCTGCACATCTGCTGGCCAGTTTGGTAGGAAATAGCAGCAGTTGGTGGTTATTGCTCTTAAGCAGGACAAAGTGTACTGGGATGGGTGTGGTGGTCCTTGCCCTGCTTCCTCTGGGATGGCACAGAGGGGCTTCAGTCGTGTTTGTTAATACTGACCTGTGACCTCTGTGTATGTGCACTGTGTGTGCTGGCTGGACTTGTGCCCCAGGCCTTCCCCTGCTGCTTTTTCAGAAATACATTATTAGTTCCTGAAGCTGAAGGACTGTTTTGTGTCTGGGCTACCTGAATACTTCAATTTGTAAAGTCACCACCCCTGGATGCAGACATTGCATCAAGGCTGGCACCAGAACTATTCAAGGTGTGCACACAGGTGTGTAATTGGTTTAAATTCATTTGCTTTAGAAGATCATAGAGTGGTTTGGGGTGGAAGGGACCTTCAGGATCATCAGGTTCCATGTCCCCACAGCATGACCCAGGTGTCCCCATCCAGTGCTTTCCCTCAGACTTGCAGTGTGGGAGTCAGTCACTGCTCTGCAGTGGAAACTGCTTCTGAGAAATGTTTGCCTGTGAGCCCAGCTGAAAGTGTAATTATAGCACAGGGAGACAGGGTGCTGGAATTGAACTGTTGCTGATAGGCAGTGAAAAATGACTGTCCTTTGAAGACTGTGCCCATCCTTTTCTCGCTATCGTGGTATCTGTTTTGAGATCAGTTTGTGGTAATCACAATCGTAGGCATTTCTCATCCCTGGAGCCTTTCAGGTCTCATCCCTTCAACATAATAACCACTTGGACTTCTTGACCTGTGCTTTAAGCCACTCTCGAGGTGCTCCAAGGAGATACTTTAGGGAAGGAATGTGTTCACTACAGGCACTAGCTCCCTTTCCTCTGCATGTGGATACCACAGCAATTGCACAATAGCAGGAGCTGCAGATAAGGTGTCATTGTGAGTGAAGGCTCTGACGTTCCAGTGCTGGGGCACACAGGTTGCAATGGTGCCTCAGGGTGCACACAAGTTGCAATGGTGCCTCAGGGTCTGTGGTTACCTTCAGCACATTTACCACATCCAAAGTAGAGCAGATGGAAATGGCTTTCCATGAGGAGTATTCCTCTGGCACACACCTACCTCTGATGTGTGCTATAGGTAAAGACCATTTGCCAGTGCATCACAGTCCAACATGGTTTTTTTTTATTTTTTTCCCTGCCTTTTAGACAAATATTTGGGTGCCTGCAAAGATTTTGCGTAACTGCTGGCAAAATCCCTCTCCATAACCACCTACACTCCTGCTGAAGCCTCTGGCTGAGCAATCCTACTGTCTTTAGTAGGAAAGGGTGCTGCAGGCAGTGGCTGAATCGTGGGGTTTGTGGGGTGGTTTGGGGTGAGGTAGGGAAAGACATTCTCAGCAGAAGCAGTTCCTAAACTTTCCCCTCGGGAATGGGAGCTGGTGGTGCTGCTCTGATGGAGCATGGATCTTCTCTCCTGGTGCAGAGCAGTGTAATTAGCATGTTGCTAATCACTTGAGTCGCACACAGCTGGTCCTTTGCACTGTGAAGCTGCATGAACAGACTTGGTTTTCCCCCAGGCCTTGCATGTGAGCTGTGGGTGTTTGTGGTGTGGGTGTGTTTGAACACCTCGAGGTTTGCCATTTGGAAATGTGGTTTCTCCCTGCCTGCTGGAGCAGCAGTGCTTTCCTGCAGTCATCTGTATGGTGCTGTGTCACCTCCCAGGTGCTTCTTATCTTTGAGTAGCTGTGCCCTCTGCTTCAGCCTTGCTGAACATCTTTGCCACTGTTAGAGCTGATTTGTATTCCTATGGATGATGATGATGCAGTTTAATGTTGTGAAATTTTGGAGAGGACTTCGACTTCCCTTGGCCTTACCTTGGCCTTACCTTGTGCTCATGAGCAATTTCTGAGAAAATACTGACTGAATGATGCTGAACCCTGACAGGTAATGAGGCTGCAATCAGAGAAGGCAAAAAATGTTCTCTGCAAAACTCTCTCCCTTTGTGCTCATTTCTCTGAGGAAAAATGTGTAAGTTGATAAATCTGAACAGCAGAAAGTTTTGCTCACTCTCCTCTCCTTGAGAGAATGAGGAGTGTCAGGCCAAACTCCCCTGCCTTGCTGGGCACTGCTGTGCAGCAGCCTGGTCTCAGAGGCAGGGGAATCCACCCAAGGCCTGCCCATCCCATAGTCTGACACTGTGTTCTTGTAGCTGAAGTCTGTGTGAAGGCAAACTGCCTGCACAAAGGACTGGGAGCAGATTCAAGTGTTGCTCCACCAGGACCAGGCAGTCCCCACTCACTGCTTTCATTTCTTTTATGCTTTCAAGGAATGGACAGGGAAAGTGTGTGTGAGAGAGGGACACACTCCACTCATAAATAAAACTCTGCTTAGTTTGGAAACCTAGACAATTACAGATGGATTCATTTTCTGCTGGGCTACTGAAGAGTCAGGGAATCAGTTGCAAGTGCATTCAGATTTCCCTCTCTCCAGTGCTAAACTCTTTCTTCTCTCTCCATAAAGACCTGGAGACAGCAGCTTCTTAAAATACCTGCTGATGAACTAAGCCATCTGCTAAAGAAAACAAGTTTCTTTTACAATTCTATTTTCCATCTTCATGTACTGGGGTGTCAGACTGATTTCTGCAAAGAACTTGTGGTTCTTTTGGCAAGAGAGGACCCGATAAATGTGCAGTCATCGTCAACAAAACAACTTTTTAGAAGCTGAAGACTTTCTATGCATAGAAGGGACAGATTCCACCCACCCCCTGCTTCTCCATTGCATTCTTAGGTTAAGGGATGAATCATGGACTTCGAGCAGTCTATATTAAAAGGGATTGTGAACATGCTTCTTTTCCTCTTTCCCTTTTCACTTTGACTCCCTGTCAAGGTGTTGGTACTAAATTTCTGTAGCCAGTAAAGATGTTGCCAAGGACTTTACCAGCATGTCATGACCAATGAACTCGTGCTGGATGCAGGAGCTTTGGGAAGCTCAGGTGGGAGTTTGTAGGTTATCCACAAACAAAGCTCCTTTTCGTAGCGGCAATGTGCTCAGGTAAGATGCTGGGGGTTTGCCACGGCTCTGCTGCTTGACATTTAGCAGCTTGTATCCCATCCCTGCCCCTGACTTACAGAAAGGATTGTCTGCATGGTTGCTGCTGCAGCCTGGCTTCATTTCACTTGCAAACGGAGGCTATTAGTATTCCACAAATACCCAGTTAGGCACGGGGGTTCTCAGCACAAGGGGAACTTAAAACAAGAAGAAATAAGAATGGATGTGAGACTCGGGATAGATGGCGCCAGGAGAGCTCGAGGCTTTGCCCAGAGGCTCAGATTTTGTCACTGACCTGGGCTTACTTCAGAATTTCCCCCCTCCAATATTCTTCCCACGCGTTCTTTCCCTTTGTACCAAAGGCAGGCTTTGAACTGGTGTTTTATTCTGTGCCTCTTTTCTCTGCTGGGCACAGCGAGGATTCCTCTGCTGCACTCCCAGAAAGCAGAACAGAATGGAGAGCTGTGTCCCGAAGGAGCCCAGGCAGTGCCTGTGGGGACTCAGGGAACGAGCAGGTCTGGGGGTGAACTGGGGGTACTGGGAGGGATCCCACTGCCCTCGGGGAGCCTCTGCCTTTGTCCTCCCGTTTTCCCTCCGCCCTGTCTCTGGCTCCAGTTCAGGCATGTCAGATCAGCAGGGGTAAAGCTGCAGTGCCGAGTCCCTTGGACCGCAGCAGGGTCGGGGTGGAGCAGCGAACTCTGCCGAGGAGAGGAGCAGTTGGCAGCTCTTGCCGTGGCTGAGGGTGGCTGAAGAACATAAAGGATTTGGGATGCCTGTGATGGCTTTCATCTTGCCAGGGGATGACCCTACAGTGTCCTTTCTGGGTGCTTTGAAAATTTTCCGCATTAAATGGGGCTCTCCTCTCTCCTCACTTGCTCTCCCATTCCAGTGAGGGAGGGAATTTTGCATCTCTGGACTCTTAGCATGACAATGCTTTTCATGCAGAAAATTGGTTTGATTTGGGTTTTCCCTTTCTGTTTTTTCTGATAGTTGATTTGAGCTGGTTCCAACCTAACTTTATATCAAAGCTTTTCTCTCTGTCCTGAAGAGCTGAAGGCAGAATCACTACTTTCTCATTTAAATTCTAAAATTACCTTTCAAATCTTACCTTTTCATTTCTTTTGTGAAAGTCTGCTCTGGCCTTTTAAGGGATGAGCAAACACAGTTTCAGTAGTGCAAGGTTGGCAAAAGGCTAGAAATTGCTCCCTGCCCTGTTGACACAGAATTTACATAATCCCAAATCGTGGCATTGCAGGTAACTTTTGACCTCTTAACTACATGGAACTGCAGAGTTGGTTCCGTGTCTGGGGAGTGTCAGTGGCTCAGGCTGGGGATGTGGTTTGCTTGTTCACTCTTTGTGGTTTGTTTTATTTTTGGGAGCTGTGCTTGGGCAAAAGAGAGCAAGGTACCCCTCTGTGTCTGTTCATCCCTGGAGTGATCTGTGCCATGGGGCTGATTCCTGCCCGGAGAGACTGAGGTGCAGGCAGCACCCCTGAGCAGCAGCAGTGAGGGGAATGGGGAGCAGCCCCACAGCCCAGCCCCGGAGTGGGGAGCTCTGATCCCTAGAGAGGCTGAGATAAAGAGAGAGGAGGTTTCTCCCTGCCTCCCTCCCCTGCATGTTCACCTGGGAATGGCAGTAGTTGTCTCAGACTCTTTTCTTTGGATCTGGCACACCTGCTGCATTTATGTTTTTGCTGTTGCAGCATTTAATCTGCTTTGGTTTGTTTTCTCCTGAGCCAGCTCTGGAGGTTCAGTGTGCTCCTGGTATTTTTGCTGTGTTCACTTGAAAGGGAAGGTGTAGGCAGCTCCATCTCCCAGCTCTCACTGACGCAGGATCTGTCACATAAATCCGAGCATCAAAATGTGTTTGCTGTGGAGGCAGGGCTGCTTTTGATTATCCACCTTATTACCAAATCTATTGCTCTCAGCAAGGAAAAGGTTCCCCACACTTGCCTAAAGGCTGTACAGACCATTCAAATAACTTTGACAAACTACACGTTAAACTGCACAGTTGTGGTTATTGCCCCTTCTGCTACTGTTGGATAATTTTGCTGTGGGCTTTATGAAATAAGTAGGTAGCTGTAGTCAGCCAGAGGGCTGCAGATTCACCACATGGGCTTCACAGGCTAATAAGCTTTCTCTTAATAGTGTCATAAAGCTGATGCTGCTGGAGGTGTAATGTCACTTCTCAGCTTGAAGTCAGATACTTCCAGACGTGCCTGTCGTGTTTCCCAGCTGAGTTAGCCCCTGCCAAGCTGCTGTACCTTGTGGGAGGTGTTGGTAGCTGAGGGTGTCCTTCGTAGGAGGATGACCAGAAAATAGCCCTGGGCACCAGCCCACCCTGTGTCCCAAGGAGGAGAGACAGGTTCCAACTGCACACATGCATCAGGGTTTGGAAGCTGGGAAAAGCAGGAATTCCTTTGTGGAAAGAAACTGAGCTTTGGCAGCTGTCCTGTGTGCCATGCAAAATCTCTCGGAAGAATTCAATTTTAGGGTTTTTATAAAACAGTCTTGAGCAACATCAAAGGACTTAAAATATGACAAAGCTTATCTGTTAATGGCCAAGTTAATGAGGCCCTGAAGTGATTTGTCTTTGGACGCAGCAGCAACTTTATCAGTGGTGGCTGCTACAGTCACACTGGGTAAACACCTTTTGGGAATGGTGGGGATTCCAGCTGACCCTGTCTGAGGCAGGGGGACAGATGAGGAGGACTTTTGCTCTTTCTGCTCCCTTGCTTAGTGCTCCAGGAGTTCAAACTTTGCAAATGAACCATGGCCTAATGCACCTTTATTGTGGTACCTGCTGGCCCTGACCCTGAGCTGTTTCCCCTTCCCAAACTGGGTTTGAGCAGTGGCAGTCCGGCTTGTGGTGACTGCTGCTTCATTGTGAGGGCATCCCAGGCCACGTGAAGGTCAGCACTGCTGTCTGCTTTTGGAGAGCAGTGCTGGGAAAACAGCTCAGGATCTAAGACTCTGAAGGGACTCCTCTAATTCTTTGAGGTTTTGTGAGTTTGTGGTTTGTGGGTGAGGTCTGTGTGAACCTTATCTCCCTCAAAGTTTGAGGAAAACATCCCTGAGCAGCCTGGTTTAGTGGAAAGTGTTCCTGCCCATGGCAAGGGGGTTAGAATGAGATGAGTTTTAAGGTCCCTTCCAACTCAAATCATCCTGGGATTCTGTGATCTCCCTCCCTCAAATTAGTGGCAAGTTATATAAAGGAGGGGGTGTGTAGGAAAAACCCTAATGAAAGCATATAACAGTTTTTGCAAGCAATTAAGTAGGAATAGCTTTTTGGCTCTGGAAAGAGTAAACAAGTAGAAAATTATGGTCATTTGACAGCAGGAAATCTATTTTTTGTCATTACTGTATATTGGAGACATCAGTGAATGAGACTGTTTAAACCCCGATCAGCCACCAACCCACACAGGATCACTTTTCCTTTCCCCTTTCTTTTCATTTAATTTCATTGCTGAGATTGACAGATTCAAGTCTGAAAGGCTTTAAATAGGTGATCATTCTCATCTCAAGGCTTTGCCTGCCTTTTTAGTTTCCAAATCTCATTTTGGAACACATTGCATTAAATTACATGAAATTACCGAGCACTTTAATTACTTTTTTTTAAAAAAAGCCCAAGCCATTCTTATCTACTGCTATTGCTTACAGGCTGCAGATCAGAGAAGTGATTTGCTGATGCAATACCACATCCCCTAATTGTACTGTGCTGTAAGAGCTGAGGAGGAGTTCCCCAGCTCTGGCTGTGTGAACTTTGGGGAGCACCAGAATTACAGCTCTCTGCCAGGGGGGCAATGTTCTTCCCCTGACTCCTGGCCCGGCTGTGTTCCTTGTTTCAGTGTCCCATGTCCCAAAAAGATGAAATGAAGCTTCTTTCTGCTGTTTCAGAGCTTGTTTATTTCTGGTTCTTATCAGAGTTTCAGAGGCACAGACTGTGCTGTGACCTCCAGGAACACGAGGGCAGAATGGCAATGGCTACCAGGAGCAGGTAGCTTTTATATCTATTATCAACCACTTAGAAAACTTTACATATCTTATTTTGTTCCCAAAACCAGTGAATATCAACCTTATTGATATGTCTCCTCTACACTAAATTCTATCTACCAATTAACAAACCACAGGAACTCATGTCAGAGAGAAAAAGGAAGAGAAGGAGAAGAGAGAAGAAGATGAAGAAGAAGCAGCCAACACCCTAGAATCTCCATGTTGGCTCTATATAATATATATAGCAAAACCTAAAAACTCCAACTGCACATTCTGTGGTGCACTAAACAACATCTCCTCATTCCTTTGGTGCTCTCAGTTTATCCAGGAGTAGAGGTAAATGCTCCCACGAGCTTGGTTCGCAGGCCAAGCCTTTTTTGTGGAGCTCTGAGGGTAAAGCAAACAGCCAGAGGAGTAGGAAAAGTTCCCAAGCTTTTCCTGACTCCAACACTCTCTGCAGGACTCTGGCAGTGCCCCACATGTGAGGGGCCTGAAGAGCCAGCCCTGAAGAGCCAGCTGTGTCTCTTGAGCTGCTTTTGCAGAAGGGAAGAAGCCCATCATTGATTTGGAGATGGAGATGAATGGCTTGTTTTATCCTTTTAGGTGTTGCTCCTAATGCTGTCGACGTTGCTGTGCTGCTGTAAAGTTTTGTTACCTGGAAAGGAGAAGTAAAGGAAAGCAGAGTAAAATGGAGCGAGGGATGAATTTAAAAAGCTTCTAATTAAAAAAAATAGCAATGAGGAAAGCATTGTTGTTTGTAATTGGAACGGACTGTGGGATCTTCCCATCCAAATTACCATTTCTAATTGACTTGTAGGAGAGTGCTCTCCGTGGTTTTCCTGCAGTGGTGTTGCTAGGAAGTGTTGCTAGGCAACTCCTCAATGACTGAACCGACCTTTAAGATAAATATATGTATTTTCTCCCGTTTTGATGCTGGAGAGCAAACCTCTATTTTTGTCTCTGTGCTGGCCTTTCTCTGGGCAGTAGGAGCTCTTTGGGCATGGGGGTTGCTAAATAATAGTCTGCTTAATATTTGGCAAAGCTTTTTTGTAGGCACAGCCTTTTTGTCTGTAACATTCTCAGGAGCTCAATTTCTTCCTTGCAATGTGAGCAGCAAAAGTTGACAAATAATATCTTGAATGATTTATCTGATTAATGGAGTGATCTTTATCGAATAAATGGTTGAAGAAACTGTTCCCTGCTCTTACTGTTCCCTCAGGTGAGCAGGAGCAGGCAGGGCAGAAGCAGAGCATGAAATGGCTGTTGGTGCAGTGTGACAAAGAGGATTTAAACCCTCCCATGTTGCTCAGGCCTTCTCCTAAGAATCCTGGTGGCACAGTGCAAAGCAGCCACTGGGACCTGTTGGGAATGGTTTGCTTTTACCAGCTGTCTTTGAAACAAATCTCTTGGTTTATTATCATCTTCAAATTAATCATGCTCATAATTTTTTGGAATGCTTTTGCCTCATGAAAAATGTGTCACCTGATTACTTTTTTTTCTTTCCAGGGGAGGAACTGGAATAATTTGTAAGGCTCTGATGTAAAAGTACCTCTAGTTAAAGACAACTTGCAGAAAGGTGTAGAAGTGTTCAGTGTTTTTCCTTGGCTAAGGCTGACATATCAAAATGCCAAGGCTTGCAGAGGGAGTGTTGAGTGCCAACCATGCAGGACTTCTGAACTTTGTCTCTGGTCCTACCAGAGAACTGATATGGCACTTTTGCTCCCCAGAAGGCCCAGGCAGAGACTGGCATCCCTTAGGGATGGATATGTGGTCCCTCTCCAGCTCAAAGCAGGGGAGGAGGAGCAGGGTCCTGAGCAGACCAAGCTATTATGATGCTGTTCCTCTTCCAAAAACCCTTGGCTGAAAGAAGAGAATAGAAGTCAAGGTGAGGGGAAGCATGAGGCACCTGCAAGCTCTTAGAAGGAGGGAGAACAGAGCAGCCAGGGGCTGCAGGGAGGCAGGATTGGCTTGGCCAGTGCTCAGCAGCCACAGTCTGCCATGCCCTGGGTCCTTCTGTCCCTGCTTTCCTCCCGCAGCCAGGCCTGGGAATAAGAACATCTCTAAACTTCCCCCTGACTTCCAGCTGTCTCTAGGCCCAAGTGTAACCAGTCTTGGAGGATGCTGTGCTTTCTTTTTGAACTACTTTTGACAACCTGCTGCAGCTCTATTGAACTTTGGATCTCCTCTTCCCCCCCTGCTGCCCCTCACCTCTGCTCTGGGCAGAGCAGAGCCCTGGTTTCTCCCAGTGTTACAGGCAGCCAGCTGAATCAGTGCTTGTTCTGAAATAAACCCAGTCCAAATTAAAATAAACCCTGCATTTTGCTTTTCCAGAATTGATGCATTCAGCCACTTTGTCTCCATGAGTGAAGGACAGACGGTTCCTGATGGTGAGTTGTCCTTTGAACAACATCTCTTATGGGGGGGAATTCTCTTTCTGCTCTGGCTGCAGCCAGGTTGGAGTAGCTGTGTCTGAGACAGCAGTGGGGGTGAGAATGAGCCTGCCAGGGAGGAGCAGCAGAGCCTTGCAGTGAATAATGCTGCAGTAATTTCTGAAAGAAGGTGGCTTTTGCAGCTTTCTGTGCACTGTAGGACCTGTTCCTATTACATGTAGCAAGAACTTGGGATGATTAGCATGAAATTGTATTTTGTGTTAATCAGTCTCAGGCAGGAGTAGAGCACAGAAGTGACTAGCCTGTAATTTCATCCCTTCCTATCCCTTAAATAATAGAGCTGCAATCCCAGCTCAAAGGGGAGCAGCCACTCCTGGGTGGTCATGGGAGAGTCAATGCTCTGAATGACCTTTGCAAGGGAACAGGATTCAGATTCACTGGAGCAGCCCAGGGCTCTCCTGGTGATGAGGTGGTTCATTAGCATTTGGTTTTGTCCTTGCTCTTAGCTCAGTGTCTAGGAACAACAGTTGTTTTAAATTAGGCTGGAATTGAAGTATTAGAGGACTGGGACAGGGTATTGTATGTGTTCTATTGCAGGATTTAGAAATCTAATAAGATAGTAACCTGATTACAAACAGCAAAACCCAGTCTTGCATCAGATGTACAAATGGGTGTCTCTTACTCCTTGGTCAGAATAAGTATCAAGGGTCCATGCAGCACCTTGCAGAGGCATTAAAGTGATTTAAGCTGTTTGGGGAAAGTCCAGATTTTGCAAATACTTAACTCTGGTATGTGTGTAGTCACAATGAAATCAGGGGAAATCACAGAATAAAATCATCTAGATTGGAAGAGACCTTTAAGATCCAGTCCAACTGTTCCCTTAACACTGCCAAGGCCACCACTAACCCACATCCCCAAGTGCCACATCCAAGCAGCTGTTAAACCCCTCCAGGGATGGAGACTCCACCCCTGCCCTGGGCAGCCTCTGCCTATGCTGACCAACCTTTAGGTGAAGATGTTTTTTCCGATATCCAAATCTAACCCTCCCCTGGCCCAGCCTGAGGCTGTTCCCTCTCCTCCTGTCCCTGTTCCCTGCCAGCAGAGCCTGACCCCCCCCGGCTGCCCCCTCCTGTCAGGGACTTGTGCAGAGCCACAAGGTCCCCCCTGAGCCTCCTTTGCTCCAGGCTGAGCTCCTTTCCCAGCTCCCTCAGCCTCTCCTGGGGCTCCTCCAGCCCCTTCCCAGCTCCGTTCCCTGCCCTGGACTCATTCCAGCCCCGCAGGGTCTGTGTTGTCCTGAGGGGCTCAGGACTGACCCCGGGACTGACCCCAGGACTGACCCCAGGACTGGAGGTGCCCCAGCAGTGCCAGCACAGGGGACAGGCACTGCCCTGGTCCTGCTGGACACACTGATGCTGGTCCAAGCCAATTTACTCTTCTAAAATTTAATTTCTGGAGGAGAGAGGCTTTCATTGTCTTTCAAGGGTTTAATGCCAGGCAGTTGCTAAACATTTAAGCAAGCAATTGTTTTCAAAACTATGGAAACATAGTTGATTTGATGTTTTGATTTGGATACTCCTATAAACTTGGACATTACCAGCAAATAAAACATGAATTTGTGTTTGGTTTACAGTGTTAAGTAGGCTAACTACAGTACACCTCAGTCCTTCCTGCAAGCCACTGTCTCTAAAATATGAGGTGCTATTGTGGTGATGTTCAGAATTTACAGAACATTTATTTTGTGTTGTTCAGAAATTACTTTTAATTTAAATAGAACAAAACTGGCAAAATTATATAGCTGGAGAAAGTATTCAAAATTCCACAGCTTACCACAGCCTACCACAGCTTTCGGAATATATTGATTTTGCCACATTAAACACGATATGTGATGCCAGGGCCTAGACTGAGAACGTGTAGCATGAATAATTTACCACCTAGATGAGTGAGCCTGTCTGCAGGAGGGAGGAGAGAAGCAGCCCTGTGAGCTGAGGCTCTGCTCTCAAAGCTGAGAGCCTTCTTGGAGGTGGGAGCCTGCGATGCTGAAAGGTCTCTGCAGGGTGAGAAGTTGCACACAGCAAGCAAGAAATGTGTCTCACTCATTTCGTGGCTTCCCTTCCCTGCCTGAGAACGTGGGAAGTTCTACAGATGCATGTCTGACGTGGGCAGAGTTCCAGGTGCTCCTGCTTGGGGAGGGCAGAGTGCTCCTGTGGTCCTGCCAGCTGCTCTGCAGGGCAGGGCCCAGCCAGGAGAGAAGGAGACTTGCACAGCCCAGGGAAAGCTGCTGTACAAATGCTGCCTCTTGTTTAGCTCTGTCAGGCTGTGGGTGCAGGGTGTTGCTGCAAGAACACTGTTGGAGAGCCTTCTGTCGTTTCCTGGTGTTTGGGTTCAGGGATGGATCTGTCTGGGATAGAGTTTGCTCACACAGCGACTCTGACCTAGGGATTGTTCTGCAGAGTGAACCATGAGAACTGCAGGGGCTTCCAGTTCTGTGCAGACAATAAAACTTGGTACCTCACAGGACTTCACCAACAGAGATGATTTTCCACAGAGCTGCTCCCATCCTCTTTTTTCTGAGAGGTTTCTGACTTACCCATTTAACTGGCATTATTTACAAGGTAACAATTCCACTGTTCCTTTCCCACACCCAGAACACTCAATACTCTGCCTCCCTGCATTATCCCTTCCCCTTTCTTGAGGGGAGGACAGAGAGAATGGAATCAAAGCAAGTGAAAATGCAACTAACATACATTTTGAATAAACCAGCAAGTTGACACTTAATATGACAAGTGGAGGAGGAAATTGGAAGTTGATAAACATGAGATGTTAACATTTTTACAAGGAAAATATGAGAAGATAAATGGTGGAGAAATGTCATCCATTCTTTCTCATCTTCCCTGTGTCCTTAGCCTCCCTTTGCATGGATTTATGTGAAAACTTGTTCAGGAAGTGTCACATGTTCCTGATCAGATCCCCAAACCAAGGAATCTGCAGGCCTGAGCTCATTCCCTGCTTTGCTGTTGTTTCTGAGAACATGGTTTCACTGCCCTGGGCCTTTAGTTTCCCACTCTCTGTAAAAGGGTACCTCACACATCTGTTCAGATGCAGACATGCAGGAAATTCATAGAAAGAAATTTCTCTTTGTAAATTGTGTTTGAATCCCTTGAGTGGGAACCTGACAAAATTTTTGAGGTTTTTCCAACCACAATTTTACATCTTCTGAAACCCAGACACAGAGCGGGAAATCAAAGGACCATGAAACTCTGGGATGTGTAGAAATGCTAATAAATAGTGATTGTACTGAATGCTTCAGCTTTTGGATCTCCAGAATTAGCCCTGCCAGCCTTCACATTGACTTGGGGTTGGTTCTGAGGTATAACATTGTCATAACATCAAAGCACAGATTAATGTAATTACTGTTATCAGTGTAGAACTTGAGTTCACTCTTCTCCTAACTTTACTTGAAGGAAGCCTCAAGTAAGTTGAAGTTCTGGTCTAGAGTTGTGTTCATGCCTGGGTACAAAGAGCCTCTGGTTGTGTAGAAGAAAAGGAGACCTGACTGTGGTGAGTGATGCAGTAAAAGGTTGTATTTAGGGCATTATTCTGACAGAACAATTTAATCAAATATTGTCACAGGTATCAGATGTTGTAATCTTCCCTTCACATCAGAAATCCTTGTTTTTTTGATTCCTTTACTTTCATTTTGCTCTTCCAACTCAATTGATAGGACAAGAGAAAAAGCTGTGCCAGGGGAGGCTCAGGGGGGGCAGCAGCAGGAATTTCCCCATGGAAAGGGTGCTCAGGCCTTGGCAGGAGCTGCCCAGGGAGGTTTGGAGTGCCCATCCCTGGAGGTGCCCAGGGAATTCCTGGAGGTGGCACTCAGTGCTCTGGGCTGGGGACAAGGTGGGGATCAGGCACAGCTCAGACTCGATGGCCTTGGAGATCTTTTCCAACCTCACTGATTCCACTTTCCAGGAATGATTGTATTTCCATGTTTCCACCGTGGTGCTCAGTACAGGATCTCTCCCAGAGCCCTTAGAGGTTGCCAGGGAGAGGAAGCTGTTCTGTGGCTGACCCATGTGCAGCCACCCACAGTCACTGCTGTGTCACTGCTGCTGCCTGGGAACAACACAAGGCTGCCCAAGGGGCTCTGTGGCTCATTTTCACTCAGATTTTGAACACCCAAACCCATAACCCACATGGGACTGCTGAGGGCTTGCACAACAGCAAAACCTTTGCCTTTTCATTTAGCCTCAGACCCAATGCAATCTCCATTCCAGCAAGGAGGTGTGTTCTGAAATTAAAACAAGCTGGTGATAAGTGTAATAGGGTGATAAGTTTAATAGGATTCATGAGTTTAATCTCTCCTGACAAACTGAATTCATCTGATAGTGAAAGAGAGGTGTTACCAGGCAATTAAATTGTTTTAGGTTTCAGACAGGGTCTTTAATGGATGCCTGATTCTATGTTTTAATACTAGATGACAAAATTATTTCCTGTCAAAAACTTTCTAAATCTGGGGAACAAGAAAATATCTTAAAGTCTAAAAATGTTATTTATATGTTCATTAAAAAATATTGGAAAAATGCTAGAGAGGATATTGCTAACTTTTCTTTTTAAATGAGAAGTCTTGTTAGTTGGAAGACCAAGTATTCATTTTTCTGTTAAGAATCAAAGAGGGTTTTCCACATTGGATTAGAGAGGCTTCTGGTTTTAGAAGTCCTTGCTGAAGCATATAAAATATATTGGTTAAAACTAAGGAGCTGGCTGTGAGCCTCCAGCTCCAACATCTGCTGAAGAATGAACAGAACAAAGAAAGCATAATCGCCGTGAACAAAGAGGGAGATAGGATTCTTTAATTGCTGAATGGGACTTTTTGGTACCACAGTAACATTTGAACAGTCCCCAGCAGTAAATTCAATAACGGGGCTAACATCTGTATTCCCTTATCTGCCCCCAGATTGCAGGGAGTTGCTGTGGCTGGCACAGGGCGCTGGGTATGGCCTCGCTGCCATACTCCCAGGGCTCCTCACAGCGGCCTTGGGCTGCTGTTTGCTTTTGATAGACTTGTTCCCAGCCCTGCAGGGAGAAGGGCAGAACAAACACCTGCACTCTGTGGAGTTCAGAAGGTGCATGGGGCTGGGGCTGCTTGGATGTAGGTCTGCAGCAGCCTCTGGCTGTTACCTGAGCAGCTCCTCCAAGGATCCTCTCAATAATGTCAGAGGTTCCGTGTGTGCTTCATGTTAGAGCTGCTCATAGACACAGATCCTTGTGCTCAGGTACACAGAGAAAAGAGCACAAATGTGGGCTAAAAAGCAGCAGATTCTGTGGTGAGAGAGCTGCAGTTCTGTCAGGCTCTGAGGGGGAGAGCAGGGGTGATGACCCCCAATGTCTTCAGCAACCTACTGAAATGTCAGTGGTGTACAGAGCCACAGGGGACACAATTTACAGCCTGCAGCTTCCTCTGAGGGGCAGCTCCCATCTCTGCATCTATGTGACAGGGACAGGAGCCAGGGAAGGGCTGGAGCTGGGCCAGGGAGGATCAGGCTGAGCTCAGGGAAAGGTTCTTCCCCCAGAGGGTGCTGGGCACTGCCCAGGCTCCCCAGGGAATGGTCCTGAGGCTGCCAGAGCTCCAGGAGTGTTTGGGCAGCACTGCCAGAGATGCCCAGGGTGGGGCTGTTGGGGGGTCTGGGCAGGGACAGGGCCTGGACTGGATGATCCTTGGGAGTCCTTTCCTAGTCAGGATATTCCATGATTCTCCTGCTGTTTATGTGCTATCGAAGAGTGAGAACGTTACATAATTTTCTTTCGCTTCCTCTTCAATCTCCAGGGAGACATCAATGTCCTGTATCCACAGTGTATACAATAATTTACTATAACACATCAGATTCATCTTCTGGAGTCTGTATGGAGAAATATTTTAGGAAGCGGAGGAAGTTACACATGTTTTTTTCTTCTCCACAAGGGTTTCTCTGGCCTCTGGAGAGGATGTCTCCTGGGTTAAAAAAGAGACATTCTTTGGATGTATTTGGATAACACTCATTGCATAGACTCTGTGACTTGCTTGTGAACGAGCATGAAAATTAATCTTCTTCTTAAGAGGATGTATAGACAAGGGGAAGCTTGAGAGATTCTTACATCCTGTTTGAGGACATATCAAGTGAATAGAGCATAATATTATTTATAATGATACATTTCTATCTGACATTAGCATATTAGACCTGTGTGGAGACTTAAAAACCTATTGCTTCATTAGTGAAGGGCATGTTTGCTGTAATGCTTCAAACTGTCACTTTGGGCTGTGCTTGAAAGGACAAATTAGACAGTTCTGGTTTTGACTGAAGGCAGCTGAATAGATTGTTCATAAAATCTGGTGTATTAATTTGTCTCCCTGAGAATCGTCCAGGGGTGGAGCTCCTGTTGTGAGGCCTCAGGCACACATCTGAGCTGTGGGTGGAAAAAGCAGGACGTGTCTCTGTTTGCAAAGAGGAGCTCCTTGGCTTTGTGAATCAACAGAGGCTTTCCCCTGAGTAAACTGAGGATGTGAACCTTGGGATAAATGACCAGATTTGTGCCTCTGTCTATGAAAAAATAACAGGGACAGCTAAAACCTTTGTCTTGTGCTCCACTGTTTGTCATTCTGGTGGTACCATCAAACAACACTGACAAAAACCACCAAATTAGGAATTGCTCAAAATGCATTTGGTAAATGTTGAGGCTGTCGTGGGTATTCTGCCCTCTTTCCCAATACTGAACTGAAATATTAATTAGCATCTCCAATTCTGCCTTCCTCTCATAATTAAGGGCTTGCATAGCTGGGAATCCACAATTGTTGGGAAAGCAGCCTTTAGAATCCCCCAGGATTTCTTTTCCATTTTAGAATCATAAACAATATCAGTGTTGACCTACATAGCCTCTGATTTTTCTTTTTTTAACCTAAATTGCAGCAAAGGCTACTAATTACAGCATACTCAAAAGTAAATTAGTAAGCCGTCAGTAAAAATTGCATTAAAAGCAACATTATTTCCCATAACATTAATAAGCCCTTTTTGGGTGTGATTTATTTTTGCAACAATTACTGTACAGTCTCCTGGAAGATGTATTTCTGTGTTGTTAATATAATATACATGTATGCAATTTTCCATTTTAGAGCCTATTGATTGCTTCATTTTTCATCTGTATTAGACTGTTCTTATAATTTCCTCTGGGCTTTCAGGAATGGCAGACATCAAGGGAAAATTGGAGTGCTGTGTCCTGTGGGAAATGCAAAAAAGCAAATAGATCAGAGTTGAATGGAAAGGACTGAGTTCAAGTGCACTTGCATCATGAGAATTTAAACTGCCTTCCAACCTTTTAGAGATCTGAAAGTATTTTATTGAAGGAACTTTGCTTTTATGTATTTTACTGGGAAATGAATTCTAATTGTGAGCCAAGTCCTTGTACATATAAGAGAAGTGTGTCCATTCTGCTCAGTTTGACACTCTCCAAGCTGACGAGGTGAACATGAATGTGTTTTGCTCTCAGCTGTATATTTGAAAATCATTTGAAAACTTAGGTTCAAGTTACAGTAGCTCTGGAAGTTTTATCATACAAGCCTAGTTCCTGAAATTCAGATTTGCTACTTCAAATGTCCAGGGTTGCAAGGCACACTGGTATCAAAATACAAGAGAAGGTAAATTTGCTTTTATCCAGTACATGTGAAGTGAGAAGCATCTGGTTTAGTTCAAATCAAGAATGTGTGCAATTAAAGTGAGTCCAGAGGAGGCCACGAAGGTGATCAGAGACCTGGAGCCCCTCTGCTGTGGAGACAGGCTGAGGGAATCCTGGGGAGGAGCAGCCTCTGGGGTCACCTCACTGTGGCACTTCAGTGCCTGAAGAGGCTCCAGGAGAGCTGCAGAGAGGCTTTTAAAAGGGGCACGGAGGGAAGGGGCAAGGAGAGTGGCATCAAACTGAATGACAGTGGGTTTAGATGGGATATGGGGAAGGAATTGTTCCCTGGGAGGGTGGGCAGGCCCTGGCACAGGGTGCCCAGAGCAGCTGTGGCTGCCCCTGGGTCCCTGGCAGTGCCCAAGGCCAGGCTGGACATTGGGGCTGGGAGCAGCCTGGGACAGTGGGAGGTGTCCCTGCCATGGCAGGGGTGGCACTGGATGACCTCTAAGGTCCCTTCCAAGCCATTCCATGATTCCATGGACTGCAGACATGGTCCTTGTGGGGAATTGCTCTCCTCTGCTGTCCCCTCAAGCCTCCCCATGAGGTTGTGCTCACAGGGACAGGCTCTGTCTTCAGTCAGTGTTAATTACAGATGTGAATTTATCTTCACTGCACTCAGTGAGATAATTAAACATCATCTTATTAAATAGCCTGAGTGCTGCAGTACCTGTTTATAATACAGTCTGGGATAATGGAGTTAATTTATGTTCCACTGGCAGGGGTAGCTATAACTTTTTGCTGGTTTAATGGTTACTTGTGCTTTTACAACCACTTGACAGAGAGAATCAGGCACAGGATTTGGCTGCAATTGCAGAGTGCAGGAACAAAATTGGAGCAGAGGAGCTGACACACAATCTTCTAAGAACTTATTATTCTGCTGAAATCGAAGGTGTTGAGCAGGGACATGGATGAGAGAACTCCCAACCAAACTCATTCAGAGCTCAAGTTAAATCTCCATCCTAAGCTGAGTCACTAAATCCAGCCTGTACCTGCTGGGGAGAGATGTGTTATACGTGATGGTTCACCCAAAGTGTTTTAGAAAATGCCCTGACTGAGGTGAATGAGAGTCAGAGAGAGAAATCCAGGCTGTCCATGTCCAGCTGGGCACCTCTTTGAACTTCTAGAGTTTTGTTACAGAAAATGGTAGATTCTGAATTGGTAAACTGGTCCACTTGTAAGGAATATTAGATTTTCAGAGGTGCCCATGAAGGAGTTACCAGATACCCACGTAGCCTTTTTGGAGAGATTTGCATACCTGCCTTCTTTAGCCTATTTTGACAATCCCAGAAGCTGTAATGATTCCATAATGAAGACCTGTGCAAGTTACCTGGAGAAAGTCTTGTGTCTTTGTCATTTTGTGCATTGCTCTTACTGCACAGAGCAAAATAAAGAGGTGTTCCCACGTGAATGTTTATTTGGAGGTTATGTTTCTGCCCTTCCAGAAAGGCCAGGTTAAAAACTCCCATGCAGGATTAAACACGGGGTCAAAATGGGATATTGAATAAATACAAAATTTAGAAGTTCAGGTCTTTTCTATGAATGAATTGAAAACACATGATTGAATTCTGTTCTCTGCTCATGATTTGGCACTCCTTGCTTTCTACCTTTGGCACTTCAAATTCATGTGGGTCTTCCAGGGCCACCAGCTCCCACTGTCTTGAGGGGGAAAAAGACTTCTAGCACTGACAACCTCCAGCTGAAAAGGAAAAAATTCAATCTTTTTTATTGTGGGCTCATCTTGTGTGAAAGATCCTTTTCTCCCTTGATCATCCTCAGGCCCTGCAGACTCTCTAGCAGGCTACTACCTCAGCCATTTGTCAAAAAGGATTTATTATTAGATGTTACAGCTTTTGCTGCTGCTCCTCAGAAGTGTTTTGACCTGGTTTGTGGTGCCTGTGCAGTCAGCCTGCTGGTCTGGTACAGGTGCTTTTTATTTGAGGTACAACTTCCCCTCTTGAAGCCTCAGTGTGATGTTTTTACATAACCTTTCTGCCATCTGCAAGGATCTTGCTCTTTGCACTTCTCAGGGATTTTTCTGAGCTTACTTCGAGTTGTCCTTGATTGCAGCACAAGTCTTACCCTCTTCTGTTAATCCAAGATGGACCTTAAACAGCAAGGGATCTGCATGAAGAACAGGATCCTCAGTGCTGGCCAGGGCTGTGTCAAGGCTTGCTTTTCCTGTGGTTCCCTAATTAACTACTTAGTGGAATAGTCATGAGTGATATGGAAAAATCAGTCTTGGCATTATGTCATTAAATATGACATTTACTTGATGCATGCAGGGGTATTGAATTCTCACTTTACAGCTGCAGGTTTTGGTCCTGTGTTTCTGTGGTCTCTCTGAGGCAGTTGGTAACATAAATCTGGTTTGTATTTCTCTTTTTAAGGCCTTTAAGATGCTGATGCTGCCATATGTGCAAGAGTGAGTTTGTGCTGAGAACTGAAGCTGGGACAAGGGGCTGCCCAGCTCTTGGGATATTATCTGTGCACATTTCTAACTCACTACACCTGGAACTTGTTCTTCATCCAGGTCCATGTGTGTTAAAAGGAAGTTCATACAAAGTATCAGATGTCCTCAAGGGGAGAGATCTTTCCAGCTAAGACTGGGAGGGGTGAAGCACTGTAGAGCACATTTTGTGTGTACCAGCTTTGAAATCCTGATCAAAACTCAGAATTCCTCACTCCTGGATCTTGCATGTGATGGAGAAGGCAACCAATCCTTTTGGCTTCACTGACTCTGCAGACATTCCCCAGCCCTGCTGCAGGGAAGTGCCAGAGCTCCCTGCACAAACCTGGCCCCTGTCCCTGCCTCTGTCACCCTGTCCCTGCCTTGGGTGGCCACGAGGAGCTTCCTGATTTCATTGATTGGTGATTTTCAGGCAAGTCTCACAGAGAATCTCACACATGTCCTGTTTGCTGGGTTTTCTGGGTGTGATACAAACAAGGAAGGGTTTTCTGCCAGGGAGGAGATAAGCCCAGAAGACCTGAGGATGAGAAAATATAATTACCATTCTGCTGTTGCTCAGCATAACTTGTTTAACTTTCAGTCACTTCCTCAAAGGTAAAGAACCAGTAAGAACCATGAGTTTGGTTACTTTACTGAAGCAACCAGGGCTGTCAAAGCCTGGCTGGCATCTTCATAGGCTACTGTTCGGTTTATAAAGGGAAAATATGAATTTTCTAAAAATTTAATATGTCGGACAAAATTGCTTAAGTAAATGTACTGAGATAAGGCTGGAGTGTTTTAGTGATGCTTAGTTTGGAAGGAGAACTAAAGAGGAGGGCAACACACAGAAATGTGAGCAGGAAAACTGAGTCTTGTCTGAGCTGATGCTGCTCTCAGGAGTGCCAAGACTTTCTTTTAGCATATGGGAAGTTTTATAAGGACACAGACTGAGGCAAAAAGCCGCACAATTCAAAGATCATCCATCTCTTCTAGTGCTAATAATTTCTTCGCTTTTATCTCTCTGTGAATCGAAAAGCACTTACACAGGAATTGGTATAAATTTTCCCCATTAGCCTGTCGTCACCTAATAGCTGAACTGGAAATTGAACTTGAGTGCTGGCTTGTCACTCTGGTGACACACTGGGGTCGGGGTCTGTGCCTGGCTCTGACTGACAGAGCTGTGGGGGTGCTGTTGCTGTCACCTCTGCCTGTTGCTGGCCCACTCAGGCCATTCCAGACTGGTGTTTCCAGCCCTGATGCTGAGGGTCTCGTGGTTCAACACACTGCAAGGAGGACAGCAAGTCTGCAGCTTTGCAGCCAATCTGCTCATTGGTCTTGGTGTGGCAAAAGAGTGAGGAAGGCAGGTTTTGTGCCTTGGGAAAGCAAGGTAGCCTGGGAGGTGATTGTCTTAGCACTGTTATTGCCTTCCGGTGGTGGTGAGCAGAAAAATCTGGGGTTTGGGGGTGTATTATTTTTATTATTATTATTGTTATTATTTTTAGTCTCCTGAATCCATTGTTATAGGATGAATTCCTTTTAGAGGTCCTAAATATATTCAAGAAGTCTGTAAGGGAGCCCTTGTAGCTACTCTTGTGTGTCTGGGGCGTAGGCTGGCTCTTTGAAGCAATGGAATATGGCAGTCATGGAATATGCCAGTTAAAAACAAGTGATTTCAGTACAGGAGCCAATGTTCCAGTGACTCCAGGCTGATCAGCTGTCTGCTGTCCTGGATCAAATTACTTACCTGCAAGTAACTCATTTCTGAGCCCCCCAAACAGGTTCTGATATTATCAGAGGATCTAGCCAACGTGAAATCCTCCCAGTGATCATGAAGGAGGTGCTCTGTCGGCACCCTGGCAGCAGATAAAACCTTCCCTTGGTGTGTGCCATAACACAAATGTGTGTCATATCTGCTTCCCTTTTATATCTTCTTATTCCAGTTGACAACAAGAGTCAGATGTACCAGATAGGCTTAATCTGGAAAAGAGTGTCAGCAGTATCAGCTTTTTCTCTGCTTTCATATTTCCTACCCTTTTAATACTCAGAGCTACTGATCTGATTTCTCCTGGCCATACTTCTCTGTGTGCTCTTTTTCCTATTTCTGTTTCTCTGACTTAGGGCAACTCACTGTGTATAACTGTGTATAAACCTGGTTCTTCCAGGAGGTACAATAATAAATGAAGTCTGGTAGGTGGCATGAAGGTGGAAATAACGTTGCAGAGAACATCCTGTCTGTGACTGTAGGGCACTTTGTGAAAGTCTCTGTTTATTTTAGAAGTGTCTTGGTTACTGCTAGCTTATTTTCCTTCTTCCACACTTAAAAATCACACAAAGAATTTTCATGCAATAAACAGAAAGGTGGCACTTTAATGCTTTAAATAGAGATTGGAAGAGAAATCACAATGAAAAACCACATTTTCCCACAACGAAAATATTTCATAATGACAATAATGGTGATCATATTTTTTCATCAGAAATAACAGTTGAGATCGCAATACTTTGATACTTTTGAGAAGAAAAACTTGTAATTTAAAATATTGCATTAAAATTTTCCCTCTACATTTAATGCAAGAGCCTCAATTTCCAGGTTGGTAGAAGGCTGTTATAACACCATCCTGCTCCTGGAATTTATTCTCTTTGCGCCCTTTCAGTTTGATCTCACATGTAAGTGAGTCCACTCCTCAGACAGGTGTCAACCACACAGCTTCCTCAGACGTGGCTTTGCAGCAGCTCTGTGAAAGGGTGCAGGGACCTTTGCCAGGCCTGGGAAATGGGAATTGCAACAGGGAGATGCTGGTTGCTGGCCTGACCAGAGTTTCAGCCTCACTAGTCTGTCTCCATGGTGATATCCCGAGATGTGGCTCGGCAGGCATCTGCACTGGGCTGGTTTCTGGAAGGTCAAACTGAAGCTGATGGCCAAGCCGTGAGGCAGGGGAGGCAGGCTGGGGTTAGTTCCACTGGAAATGGGTCTGTCAGTTTGGATCTGTGCTTGGCAACGTTGTCAGGCCACTACAGGGAGGTCAAGGCCCAGGTCCTGCTGTGGAAGGGCGCTGGCCAGGAGTAGAAGCAGTTCCACAGCTCAGTGGAAGGAATTGATACTCACTGATGGCTCTGCAAAGAAGAGAATTCTCTCGTGCAAGATGGGCTTTGGATAAAGACACAAGACCCAGCCAGAGATGCCCTAAAAGAGCAACCCCACAGGGAGTGTGTAGGACCCTCAGCTCATCTGTTTGGCTTGGGCAGGTTGAGCCAAAGCTCCCAGAGCAGTGAGGGAGGGTGAGGAGAGCTCCAGCCTTGCCCAAGACACCCAAACTGCAGTGCCACAGAACCCTCAGCAGCACAACCTCCCCTCATCCCTTCCACCAGGGCTTGCTTGTTCTCCTGGGCTTGGGAATGAACCAGCAGGAAAAAGGAGCTTTATTTTTCCCTCTCTGAACCTCTCCCCTTTTTTGCCATACTGAAACTGGTACTAAGGAGTTGAAATCATGATGAATTGAGAGCCTCACTTCTACTGAGGGCTGAGCTATTTGTTTCTGAATGGAGGGGAGAGGATGGATTTTTGGGGACAACTTTCAGTTGTACTGGTTTATAATGAAGCAGAACTCCAGATTTACATTAGGAGAAGGAACTAGAGCTGGTTTAACAATGGTATTTTGTTTGAAAACTAATTTTTCATGTTAATTACACATCTGCAGAGCAAATCTTGTATTTGGCACTTGGTGTTACAGACAGCACAGGCTGGCCCCTGGGAGCCCTGGTTTGAGTCACTGCCCCTCTGTAATAGACTGTGAGCCAACCATGTGTGATATTCCTGACAAGGATAAACCCAGCTGGCTCATAGCAGCAGAAAGCAACATTTATTTCAGTCAGCTATTGAGTGATACTGCTTTCAGCATTGCTCTTGTTGCCAAGTTTGCTTTCCAAAACCCCTAAGGACACTGCTGAATATTGTTGGGAGCAGTGATTTTTTCACACTCCTGCTTTTTTTGCCACCATCTCACACTTACCTTTACTTTCCAAGTGTAGGAAAGTTTTCTTCACCATTTAGCAAGAACATTTTGAACGGTTTCATATGGTAAAATAAATCTGGGAAGCTGTTCCAGTGTGCTCTGGAGAAAGCTGCATTCCAGAGATCGTGGGATGGGTATGTGAAAGGGAGAGTATTTTGCTTCATGTGATATGTTGGGGTTGCTGGTTTTTTTTAAACAGCTTAAGAAAGTACATGAACAAGAATGTGGAATTTCAGCTCATGAGAACTGGAAACTGAAATGGCTCCAGGATCTGGGTCAAGAGGAAAACCTGGTGAACTTGTGCATAGAACAGATACTTTCCTAGTGCTTCACAGTGATTTTCACAGAGTGCAGGAGAAGCTGGGATGTGCAGGGCTCTGCAGAGAGAACAGAGTGGTGAGTCAGCTCATGTGGGTACTGAGTGCCACACCAGTGCCACACCAGTGCCACTGACTGGGAGGGGACAGCAGCACAGCCTGGGCTGCACCACCAGGACACTTCAGCCTCTGCTTCAAAGCTTGGGCACAGGGCTCTTGTCTCTTCTCACCTTCTTAGCACCATTGATCTTACTCAGGATTAAGAGGTGTCTACCAAAAATTTTACAAACTTGAGGAAAATGCTTTTTACAGTAACACTGAGAAATATCTCTTTTTAAAAGGAATTTATTTCTTGAGGCAAAATACTGTAGTATGTAGACCACAGTAAAAGAAATAGATGTATATGAAATATATGAAATAAATATATGAAACTTGATTTGCCTATGAACTTGTTAAATATAGGCTTTGTTTTTTGAACGTAGGAACATCCATACATTAAAGTTAGCTTAGTTTGAGTTTGTTGTTATTTCCCCTTCCATTATTGCCTGGATTTTTGTTTTCCTTACTGACACTCAGTGTCTCATTCATTCATTCTTGTTCAGCCCTCGTGATCTGTGAGCACATTTGGATTTTATTGTGCATGCAGAATTCCTGGTTGTTGCATTTGAAACACATCCTGGATGGAGCCATTGGAAATGTAAACCAGGTGCTGAAAGCTGAATTGTAGATGGAATGTGCGAGGAGTGTCTGAGCCCAGGGACATAAATCCACCCCCAAAAAGAAAGGAACAGGTTTGCAGAGGCAGTTATTGCAAATCCCAGGCTCCCTTCCATCCACAGCAAAGCTGCAGGGCATGGGACAGGACAGGCAGGGTGACTTCCTCTTTATCCTTCTTTCCTGTTGGAGTCTTTGCTCTTTCCTTGATGTCTCCAAGAGCTCCTGTGTGTAGAGCTGATGTTGTCTGGCTGCCAGAGGAAACTCCTGCGTGGTGTAAATGTTCCTTACCCAGAGGGGAGCACTGGGGTTGGGAGAAGAAGCCAGAGGGGCAGCTGGGTGTGAGCTGAGCTCTGACACCAACCTGTCACTCCCTGTCCCCAAACAGCTGCTGTGGCTGCCTGGCAAGGCCCACACCAGACCTCCAGTGCTGGTGCAAGGTCCATGTCTGAGTGCCAGACCTGGATCCAGCTGGCTCTGCTGGGCTCTGCTTCCCTAGGAAGTGTTGATGTAGTGCACCCAAAATAAATGACATTCTGGTCACTGTGAAGTTACTGGAGTGGAGAAGATGGCGAGAGAAGAGTAGCTAGGAAAGGAACAGGAGCTTGGAGGATTTGATTAATAGAGAAAATCACTATAAGGTGTGGAAGGTGACAGAGAGAGGAATGGAATGTAATCCTTTTTAAATGTTTGAAGAACAATATTCTAGATAGAAGCGGGGTGAAAGTAGAGAGGTATGAAATAAAAGCAGGGAGGTGTCTGACAGGGAGATGTTTCAGCCTGGGTAGTCAATACCTCAGAGGGACACCTGACCAATGGCTTGTCTAAAAACTAAACCAAAGAGACAAGGAGTGACACCTTGAGCAGGCAATCCTTTGTGGTGAGGCAGGAGGAGATGGAGTGGCTTAGATATTCCTGTCAGGATTCAGTACTGATAACGTGGCTGGTGCTCTGATATTTCAAAGTTCAGGCATCATAACTGCGCACAAGAAAGTTGAGCAGTTTAGTGCATAGACCTTGTGGAAGGGGACAGCTGGAAATGTCAATCCTGAGATTTCTGAAAAAACAAATACCTCTTCTGATTTCATCTTGAATTAAAGAAATTTACTCTTGTGATATAAAATGGATTTTAAATTGTGAATTAGGCAGTTCTGATTGTGTTAGAGCTGTCCCAGTTGCTGCAGCTGTGGGAGGTGTGAGAAGTCCCAAAAACATGTCGTAGGAGGAACCCAGTGCCTGAGTGTCTCCCAGGCCTGCAGCAGGACAGGACTAACAACCACTGGTGTCTGCTCAGAACATGAGCAGATAAAAAGGATGATAAAAGCCATCTTTTTAAAACAACTCGAACAACTTCAGCTTGCAAACCAGCAGGATTGCCAAGGATTGGAACAGAGTTATCTGGCACTGTGTGTACCTTCTCTCGAGGGTTCTCTGCTCCTGGCTGGGGAATAAGGGAATAAGGGCTCCTGCTGCCCTGAAGAGCCACATCTCTACTCTTCCCTCCTTTCAGTTAACCCCATGTTCTACCCACAATGAACTGGAGAAACTCAGCTCTCTGTGATAGGTCTCTATATTGTAATGCTTCCCAGTTGTCTGAAATCCTCTGCAGAAGCACATCCCATTAGATCTATATAACTGTCTTCTATATTTAGTATAAATTCAATATTGTCAGCAAGAAAGATCACTTACAGCACTCCCATTGTATTTTAGTTTTAGTGAAGCCATTACTGGAGTCGTGTCTTTTATTTATATTAACATGTTGTTAACTGTAAGCTCATAAAGATGTAAAGTGCATGAAATCAATTAGGTACAGATTTAAGGAGTGGACATAAAGGAAATTTTCTGATTTACCTTCCCATTTGTTGAATATAGACCTTGCATTACTTTGAACATGAAAAGAATCAATTGACTCTGTTTAATTCCCTTAATTAATTTCTGTTATCGTTTTCCTTGCCTCTTTACTTCCACTTAAAACTACCTGAATCCCAGTTAGAAAATTCCCTGAAGTCATAACAATTTGAAATTAGATTTATTTAAAAATACCATATGAGCTCTAAGAGCTTATTAGTAAAAAACTGTGTTCCAACATAAACTTCACAGAAGGATTTAAATTTTTAAAAAATATTTTTGTATCTGCTTTTCATTAAGTTTTCTTTGCTTTTTTATTAATTTGTAACTGGAGAAGTGTGGAAAGCCTCTTTCTCAATAGAGAGAACTTTTCAAATGTTCCTGAGCTCATGGTTTGTTTTTTAGCAAGGCAAAAGCCTATCAACTTATTTTTTGCAGTATTTTGTCCAAAATACTGAGACCTCTCTATAAAAATGCTCATCAAATTAGATTTGGAAGGGATACAGTTTTTCTTGTGCTATCTACTTGTGAACCAGATTTTCATAATGCGTTTTTGATGTCAAAATCTGCTCCTGAACTGCAGAACCTCAGGATTGCAAATAGCAGCAACCTCCAAGCTTTTGGGAAACTCTTTTGGGTGGGCTTGGGTTGGTCGGTTTGGGTTTTGTGCTGGCCATGGACACCATAAAAATTTGGTAGCTTTAGTGACAAAAGAAGCATAAATGAGTCAATAAATCATGTGGAGATCAGCCCTCTATGTTGTGTGCCAGGTGCTGCTGCTGTGCTGCTCCTCTTTGGGTTTGGATGTATCCTGAGCAGGCCAGGCTGTGTTGCTGAGTGGTCAATTAACCTCTTACCCATTACCCAGAGCTAATTAATATAAATGTTTGAGGTCAGTTGTGGGTCGTTGGTTGAAATGTTACTAGAGTTGTATCAGGGCTGGGACTTTTATGGTTTGTTAGTTGTTCATAAAAGTGAATTAAGTTGAGCTGTGCCATTGTACAGGTGTGATGTTCCTGTCTAAACACCAAGTGTGGCCATACTTGGGAAGGGCAATGAATTTCCTTCCTCTAGAAGGAAAGGCAATGAAGGATCCATCTAGAAGGAAGGGCAATGAAGGAACCATCTAGAAGGAAGAGCAATGAAGGATCCATCTAGAAGGAAGGGCAATGAAGGAACCATCTAGAAGGAAGGGCAGGGAAGGAACCATTGAGAAGGAAAGGCAGGGAAGGATCCATCTAGAAGGAAAGGCAATGAGAGATCCATTGAGAAGGAAGGGCAGGGAAGGAACCATTGAGAAGGAAAGGCAGGGAAGGATCCATCTAGAAGGAAAGGCAATGAAGGAACCATTGAGAAGGGCAGTGACCAGGAGGGATTACATCACCCATTGCATCACCCTGAGTACAACGACCTGGATTGGACCATGCCAACAACCAATCACACTGCGCGTTGGCTGAATGGTTGGTCAGGAATGCGCTGTGGAGACGGACCAATCACAGCCCCTCCAAACGGGCCCTCCTGATTGGTGCATTCCTGATCCCCCTGAGGCTATAAAAGGACTCGGGCCCTCCTGATTGGTGCATTCCTGATCCTCCTGAGGCTATAAAAGGACTCGGGCCCTCCTGATTGGTGCATTCCTGATCCTCCTGAGGCTATAAAAGGACTCTCCCAGGAAGAGGCAGGGTCCTCCTCAGGTACTCTTTGTTGTAAATGAATGAGGAATGTTGGTTTTCATAGCCCTGAGTGCTTAAGAGTTTGTCTGTTAAGTAGTTAACGTTAATTAATATTCACTGTTAATTAAGAGTGGTTGTTAATTAAAAAGTTAATCGTTGATTGTTAACTAGAGGGTTTAACCAACTGGTTAGGGGGTGTCTGTGTTAATGATGTCTGTGTCTCTTGGAAACCGGGAGGGGTTAGCTAGTCAGGAGGGGATCAATGTATTAGCCCAGGGCTCAGGGGCTGGGGATGTGTTCTGGGTTGAAGTGTATTC
The DNA here is from genome assembly GCA_013396875.1 of Vireo altiloquus. Classification (NCBI taxonomy): domain Eukaryota; kingdom Metazoa; phylum Chordata; class Aves; order Passeriformes; family Vireonidae; genus Vireo; species Vireo altiloquus. Next base: position 69,352 of record VZRF01003121.1, read on the forward strand.
TGTCACCATCTCCATGAGCTGTTGAGACCAGGTGGAGCAGTGTTCCTTTCATCTTCCCTCTGTACTATCTCCTGTTAATGGCCCATCAGTGCCTTGCCCCATGACTCACAGATAACTCCCTCCTGGACTATCTCCTGTTAATGTCCACTCCTCAGAGCTGTGTGGCCTTTGTGTGTGCAAGGCGTGGAGTGAGGGTCAGGCCAGGGGGACTTGGAGCTGTCAGGAGCCTTTTAATAAAATCCTGGAAAACTTGGATTTCTAAGGCATTGGATACTCTGCCTGAACCTCAGAGCAGCTGTGGATAGTCTAAATTTAGGATGTGAACACTTGGTTCCACAGGCTTCACTGGGACTTGGAAGTGTTGAATTTAGTAAATGTCACATGACTCACCATCCCATTGTGAGCTGCTCCGCCCAGAGGGAGGAACCAAGCATTCCATCCTGGATATAAGATGAGATTCTGAACACCAGAGCAGCGCTTACCTACTGGACTCCCAGAGGTCAAGAGCTGCTGCTGGACCTTCAGACCCTTTTTTACAGCATCACCGCTTCAACAGAACCACTCTGCTTGGACTGCTACCACCATAGGGTGTCAGGTTGTATTCTGTCTTTGTCAGTGTTCTTGTGCTACTGCATTTACTTATTTATTTTAATTTTTTCCCTATTAAATTATAATTCTGACTAGTCATCTCCCACTGGTTTGATTTCAAACTAGTACATACAGAGTGACAGCTGATGGCTCCGTTCAAGCCACTGAGGCAGACCCACGGAAGCTCCTGGAAAAAGGGTGACATCAATAAATCAGCACAAGGCATAGAGCTCTGCCCCGGCTTGGACAAACACCGAGCCAATCATTCGACACCCAAAAAAACCACCTCACACAACGAGCCAATCACCAGAGGGTGAGCTGACAGTGTCCAATAGGATTGCCCCTAGGGGGTGGAGCCCTCTGAGGGGTATAGAAATGGCTCCCCTGAGCGGGAGAAGGTCTCTGATCGCTCTGCTGACCCAGCGTGGGTCCTTCCCTCAGAGGCCTAGCCTAACCTGCCACGGGAACCTTAATTGCTTTGGAAAATAATAAACTCTTTTGAGGATAATTGGCTACTCATTTGTTTCATCTTCGTGGCTGGCAGAGCACCCAGCATGGCACACAGGCTGTTCCCTTTGTCTGCTTTGTTGTTTAGGGTTCTGGGCTTATCTCGGGCTCCAGTTCTCAGGTGTTGTTTTCCATCAATCAACCAGTTAACCTTCCCAAAGGTGACTAGCACGTTTAGGTCACTAATGAGCAGAGAGCTTGCCCAGTCTGGTCTCCTGGGGCTTTTACCCCTGCTGCCCCTGGGTACCTGCATTCCAAGGGCTCCCTGTTTCCCCATGTGCTGGTGCTCCCATTGCAGGAGCCTTGCTGTGCTGTTCCTGCTGTGACCTTGGTCACCTTTGGAACCAGGCTCTGCTCCAGGGCCCAGCAGTGGCACCAGAGCCACGGGCAGGGACTGAGCCCAGCAATTGCCCTGCACAGGAGGCACAACTTCTGCCCTGGGCAGTGCCCAGCCCTGACCAGGCTGCCCAGGGAGGGGCTGGAGTCTCCCTCAGCGGGGATATTCCAGAGGCACACGGACACACTGCTGTGCCCTGTGCTCTGGGATGGCCCTGCCTGGGCAGGGAGGTGCCACCAGTGACCCTCTGGGGTCCCCTCCAGTCTCTGGCATTACTTTCAGATTCCTGCCCAGAATCATTTTGTGTCTCCCTGATGCCTTAGGTTTTAACTTTTATATTTTTCAAATCCTCTACTGCTAGTGTAGCTCCGCAGTTTCCTGTGGCTCGTTAAGTGCTGTTCTCTATGCCAAGACAGACATAACAAAACCTCTCTAACTCGCTCTCCAAGAACACTCAGAACAAGAACTGCAAACCTTCATCTTGGGGAGAGGGGGACAAGCTTGGGCAAATTCCATCCTTGCCTGGCTTCTGCTTGGGCAATTGATGCTGATATCAAAGTGGGAAGAACTCGGGAGCTGTCATTGTCCATTTTGGGATGCACTGAGGCAGGAGCCTCTGGAGGCCAGAGTGTGACCTCTGAAGGCCTTTCCAATCAATCCCTCCTTTATTCCTTTATTCCTGTCTGCTCTCTGTTTCTAGGGAGCCATTTAAGGCATCATCCCCAGATGAAGCCCCTTGGTCCCTGTGGAAGGAGTGTTGCTTTTGGGTGAGCAGAGCTGGACACTGTCCCTGTTGTCCACTCCTCAGGGCTGTGTGGCCTTTGTGTGTGCAAGGCGTGGAGTGAGGGTCAGGCCAGGGGGACTTGGAGCTGTCAGGAGCCTTTTAATAAAATCCTGGAAAACTTGGATTTCTAAGGCATTGGATACTCTGCCTGAACCTCAGAGCAGCTGTGGATAGTCTAAATTTAGGATGTGAACACTTGGTTCCACAGGCTTCACTGGGACTTGGAAGTGTTGAATTTAGTAAATACTTCAGTGTTGGGTTAGGGGCTTGGAAACTGAGAATCCTGAACAGTCTGGCATTGAACCTCCCAGACAGCTGACAATCCTACATCACATAAGGGTCGAGTTTTACAATTAAAACCTCAAGTGCTCATGAATAATGTATGTGGCCAAATCAGTTAATCACAGAAAGGGAGCAGGCTGCCTGCTACCCTTTAATGTTCACTGTTGGGAAACACGAGGGGAAGAGGCCACTTCTGTTCATTCTTTGAGAGGAACAAGCAGCAGCAGCAGCTGGAGTTGGCTGGGGCAGAGGCTTGTGCTCTGAGATCACTCTGGAAAACAGAATTAGTTATGGATCAAAGTTGTAAAGTTGTCATCTGGCCTATGCTTGTGTCACTGAGCTTTTGCAAGGGAAGTGCTTTCAAATGTGCCTCTAAATGCTCATCGTCTAACGAGACAGAATAAAGAGTAATTCTTTAGGGAAAGAATTGACTGAGTGGAAAACAGCAGCTATTGCCCCAGCACTCAGCTCACAGTACTTGGCCAGAAAAAGAAGGGTTTTTAGGGATGTGTATTGGTGGGCTTAGGTGGGATGTGCCATGCCTGGGATAATCAGGTTTATGTCCCCTGGAGCTATGAACTGGGTGAACTCTTCAGGTGTTACACTCGAAACAGATTGAAGCAGGGAATTTGTGCATGGTTTGGGGTTTTTTGATTTTTGGTTTTCGAAACTAAGTGGATTATTGGGGCTTCCTTCTGGGAACAATTTTCTAGGTGGATCTTCTTTAAGCTGTGACTTCTCTTGGGGCCTGCTGAAAGTGAGGAACCCCACAGCTGTGGATGTTGTCTCCCATTACAGCTGGAGGCAGGGAAGTCTTTAGAGATTAAGAGAAAAATCCCACCAGGCCCTTGCTGCATCTTACAAAACCAGGCTTTAGCGACTTTCTTAGTTTATGATTGGAAGTCCCTTGGCATAGCAGAGTTGTCATGGATACTCCAACTCCAGGACTCTAAAGCCCATCATTCTTTACATTTATGAAATCTTCAACACTTTTCAATCTGCTCTCAGTACCATTGCAATCCTACATCAAAGCAGATGGTACAGAGCTGCAGGAATAACCTCTTTACCTCCTCGGGCTTGGAGAGGGCTCTGCTGCTCAAAAAGCTCCAACAGTGCCAATAAAGTCATCACCTGAGCACCACTGGGGCAGCCTTTAATGTAAATAAAAGCACAATTTGCCATGGTTTCACTAGAGATCTCTCACAGCCATGGATGTGGGGCTGCCTTTTGCAGCCCAAAGCCTTGTGTGCTCTCTTAATCGAGGTGAGCTATTTTGGATACATGACATCAGTCAGTGAGCACAGACCTGCTGACCCAGGGCTGGCTGCTGGATTTTGGAAGCTGGGGCAAGTGCTGGGATAAAAGGTTGACTCAATTATTTCTTCCTTTGCAACGATGTGGGGAGAAATGTTCTTCATGTTCAAGTTGCAAACTGGAGAGCACAAGGAGAAGTTGAAAATAAGAGCCATTGTTAACCTGCCTTGGCTTTGGAGTGGGTCTGGACTTCAGAGTGTGTCAGTCTCCCTTTATTTCCCTCTTCATTTGCCAATTAGTGCAATAGATCTCTGTGTACCTCTTTAGAATTAATTTCAGCTGGGTGCTGACAGATCACAAGGAGGAGCCAGGCGAATAGAGGATGAGTCTTGAAAGGCAGCTTCTTCCATGTTTCCTTAATTATTTCTTGGAGGAATTGCCAGCAACAACAATACCTCTGTTATTGCTTTATTGAGCAGATGTAGGGAAACAAATACATTTTTTTTTAGAAAACTTAGCTTTTGGGCCTGGTTCTAATAAATTATTTAAATTGAAGTACATGAGTAAGCTGTCAAGTGCACCAGTATTCACATGATTGCCCCTTTCAGTGCCGAAAATAATTAATTGTAACTTTTGTGGAGCATGGCACTGATGGTTTGTTGTCTTGAGTGAGGCAGCCAGTGAAGGGCTGCCTGAAAAACCAAGAGCTGATGGTGCCAAAGGCTCCTGGCTGCAGCAGTGAGTGATAAATCCATGAGTGAAGGTGCTGTGCCCTTCCCCATGCACTGTGTGCCCCTCCATGGAGAAATCCAGCCTTGCCTCTCCTGGATGGCTCCCGAGGCATCTCCAGCTGCCAGGAGCTCTCTGCTGAGCACATCTGGAGTCGGAGCTGGCCTTGGGTGGCTGCTAAGGCAGGTCCCACTCCGTGGGCTCAGCCCCTGTCCCGGACAGGGACACAGCAGAGCGTGGGTGACACGGACAGAGGAGCTGTGAGGGTCATCCTGCAGGAGAGCTGAACCCCTGGGCTGGACAGGGATCCTGCTGTGGAGGGAAGGGGAGCAGAGGATGGGGATTAGAGCAGTTCCTGATAAAAGCACAAACCACACCAGTGCCAGGCTGGCCCTGAGCCAGCACTGCGACCCTGCTGTCCCTCTGTGCTCAGTGCTGGGCAGGGCATCCAGGGACAACTGTGCTGCAGGAAACACTGAGAACAAGCACAGCCTCCTCCAGGGCTGTCAGGGAGGTCTCATCCAGGGCCTGTGAGAGATACACTTCTTTTGTACCCTCGCTGCATTGAGCCCCTGCTCTGTCTGTGCAGTGCAGGTGTGCATGAGCACTCCCTTAGTTCTGGTTTTCTCCCATTTTCCAGCTGTTCGTGGTGTTCTCTTCCACACTTGGCTTCACCTTTTATGCAGAACATTCTTCTGATCTCTTTCTTTCAAGTCAAGGTACAATATAATATTAGAGAGAATTAAACAGGGAGAACCTTTCCTTTCAAAAAGAAAACAGAAGGGTCTCAGTGGTTTTAAACTGTAAGTGGAAGAATAAACACAGGAAGTTAGCATTTCTTTGGATCAATGACTGCATTGAAATTGGATGAATCATTGATTTTTTTTTTTTATTTTTTTTTTTTTTAGTGTGGCAGAGATGAACTGAGGTGCATCAAAGAATGCATCTGTGGCATAACTTGGATTTAACAGGTTGGTCTGTGTGTGCTTATGGAAAATGGTCTGTGTTATTCAGGATGTGAGCAATAAACACTGACAGCCACACATCCTACCAGGAGAGATGAGAGCCTGTAACAAGAGCAGAGGTAATTTGTAGGCCCTGCTATGAACCTGCTTTGGTGTTTGGTGGGACACTGAGGGTAGGAGAGGTAGAACAGTGCTGCTTTCAAAGGGGATCAGGTTCTCAAGGATTTGGAGCAGATGTTGGCAGTGTTCATGGGAATAAACCAGTGCAGAGATGCAGGACCCTTTTGTAAAGCAAGAGGAACCTTTCTAACAGCAGTAACTTTCTGAAAAAGTTGTATGGTTAGAGATGTCGAGGGGCTGCGGCTTTATTTATCTATTTATTTTTGTGAACACCCAGGAGAAACTGTAGAACCATCCTTGTGATGGTGATGGGAAGGTGATTGTGGTAAATCTCCTGTTCAGTGGCTCTCCAGTCATTAACTTCAGCCTCAGGTACACTAACCTTGAAAGGAGAATAAATCAAAAATGCTTAAAAGGTTTAGCTACAACCCCCACCAAGCAACACCCACCTTCAGCATAGTTAAAACATCAAAAAGGAAACAGGCCTTGATAATAATGAAGTTGGGGAACTCAAGAAATTACAGAGGTCACTTCAGATCCCATGGCCCCTGAGCAAAACCCTTTCAAGGCATTTTACTTTTCTGACCTTCGTTGTACATATTTGAAAACCACAGCTTTTTACCTAAAGTGCTCTAAAGAAGATTAAACAGCTTTTTAACATCTGCTGTGTTCAGTGTGCAGGAAAAGCTCGCAGTTGCTAGCAAGATGGATGGGGTTTTGTGTGATTTGGAAAAGGTGTTTAAACATACTTTGATTTATGTTTTTGCATTCTGTTACACTCTGAAAAGGAGTAAAGAAATACCTTGCTTTAATTTGGTGATTTTCATTCAGAGGGAAAGGAATGCTTTAAAAACAAAGCACACCCACATCTAGAGGTCAGTTCTGCTGCAGGCGTAAAAAGCAGCATCTGTTTAACAGCAAGTGGTGGCTGTGGGTAATGATGTGGTACAGAAATGCAGGAGTACAAAGGGAGCCTGGGAGAAGATGGAGGAAAAAAATCCAGACTGAGTTGAATGAGCAACTCATATTTAACAACTGTGGGACAAATGAGAGATTTGGCAAACGTGGTGTAAGAAATCTGCCTTTCTTATTTCATCTGATAAAATATCTCTGCGATTTTATAACCTGCTGTGGTTAATCAGGGAGGACAGAGCTGCTGAGGGAAGAGGAGAGGGCTCCGAGGATGTCAGGACTTGGAATGTCCATAGCTGTCTCCATGTTGGGTGTGACTGGGGTTACTGGGCTGGGAAAGGTGTTTGAACTGGAAAGGAGAGCCAGGTGGGGCCTGGAGCAGGACTGAGAGAGGCCCAAATCTCTGGAGGGCCAGAATGCCTCGGGGGCTGAGGGAAAGGCTCCTGGAGGAGTGGCTGAGTGTAGCTGAGGGATCTGCAGCCAACACTCCTCAGGGACAGACACTCACCCAAGGCTCCTCCCCAGGAACTCTCAGTAGAGGCTCCTCCTGAAAAGGATCTCAGTGAAACTCAGCTGCACCTCTGGGTGCAGAAATCTGGGGAAATTGTGGATACTCAGAGTCTGTGATTGTTAACAGGATGTTCCTGGAGAAAATGCCACACACAGGGCAGGTGAGAAGGACTGGGAAGAGCCCAGAACTGCAATTCTCAATGTCTTATTTTCATTTTTTTGTGCTGTTCTCATTTTTCCTTAATTTTTGGTTCTCGGTGTGACCTCAGTCAGTAGAAAGCACCTGGCTGCTCCTAACACTTGGAGTCCTCCTGGATGCTCCCTGCAGCTGCCAGGTGATCCTTACCCTGGATGTCTCCCCTAAAGCAGAGCTCCCAGCACTGTGCTGACCTTTTGGTGTGGCTTTGGCTCGGATCCAGCAGAGGAATGGGGCCAGCAGCAGTTTCCAGCCTTAGGTGGTTTTTTTCAGTCCAAGCACTCTCATTCCAAGCACACATCTGAATTCAGGGCTGTGCTCTGCTCAGTCTGTGAATTCCCCAGGGAACATCTCTCAGGCCAGAGCAGCAGCAGATGTGGAATGGCAATGGTGTTTGCAGTCTGCTCTGGTGCTGCCAGCTGCAGCCAGCGATGCAGGCCTCTGCACTCAGCCATTCCTTGATATTCCTGTAAATTCCCTCTCGGGGTTTGCACCCCAGGAATTCAGGCTTTCTGCTTGGAATAGCCTCACAGTAGGATCTGGAGAAGCTCCTTTGGAGAAGTAACTGTGGATTTCTGAACTTCAGATGAAAAGCCAGGTGCTGGATCTCTTTATTTGTCAGAATTTCCCTTGACATCAATAAGAGATGGAGCTGAGCAGAGGATGCAGAGATTCAGCCTCGAGTTTCTAGAATTCACATTTGCTGTTGGCCTGATATACATTGCCTTGCATAAGTTAATTAGCCTGTATGGAGGATCAATTTTTCTTCATTTTATATTTACATGCTTTGCTCAGAGCTTCTCTGCTGGGATGAAGGAATTTCACATTGTCAGTTCATTCCAGTGATGAGTCTAAAACTGAATTGAGCAGTGCTTCTTTGATGCCTGGGCTCTGATAAAAGCATCTGCAACTTCCAGCTGTGGTTCTCTGATCTTCTGGTGAGGAGCAGAAAGCTCTGTCCAGATGCTTTTGTATCCCACAGTGTCTGGGATGGGTTTAAAGGATGGGATTTGAGTGCAGGCCTGGACTTGGAACATTCTAGGCTGAACTTAACTGCAGCCTTTCAGTACCTGAAGGAGGCCTCCAAGAAAGATGGAGAGGGACTTTCACAAGGGTTATGTGGTGACAGGACACAGGGAATGGCTTCCCACTGCCACAGGGCAGGGTTAGATGGGATATTGGAGATAATCCTTCCCTGGGAGGGTGGGCAGGCCCTGGCACAGGGTGCCCAGAGCAGCTGTGGCTGCCCCTGGATCCCTGGCAGTGGCCAAGGCCAGGCTGGACATTGGGGCTGGGAGCAGCCTGGCACAGTGGGAGGTGTCCCTGCCATGGCAGGGGTGGGGCTGGATGGGATTTAAGCTCCCTTCCAACCCAAACAACCCTGGGATTCTGGGATTCTTACTGTGGGAGCCAGCAGGGCTGATGGTACTTCCCTCACCTCTGTCTAATGAATTTTGTGTGTCAGGGTTGGATGTGCTTTGTCCCAGGGACAAAAGCTTTTATAGCTCAGCATATTTGCTGAGATCTCCACTGCTCTCTCGGTAAAGAGATTAGTTGAGGAAATAAGTTTTGCTCCCTTGGGAGCTGGGGTGCATTGCCAGTTTGTAAATACACAGATGCCATCACAAGAAAAAAATCCAAATATTGTATCAAGCTGTGATGTCTGAAATACGGCTTTGTATTCTAAAAGACTCTTGCTTTGATATTGAAGACTTAGATGTCACAAAAGGGAATGTGGATGATTTAATTTTTAACAAGGCTGCAGCTAAAGCAAGTGATAAAACTCTAATGGTGCTTCTCTTTTAGGCTATTTGCAGGGAAAACCAAACATCTTCCTAAAGTAAACTTCGTGCTGTATTTTCTGGAGTAGGCAAGTCACAGTATAAGAATCTTCACAAGAGAGGAAATAGGAAGTAACCAACCCTCTGTAGCCTCAGAGTGGCCTTTCTAAGTGCACATCATCTCCTTGTGCTTTAGCTCTCAGCTCGAGTGTCCCAGGTGATTTGAGTTCTTATGTTGAGCTGGAGGAGAGTGAAGCTGCTAGATAGTTTATTGTAGCTTTGTATTTGTCACAGGAGATGTTTGGCTCAGAGAAATCAATTCCATGTTTTTGTTTTGACTTGAGGAAGGAAAAACGTGCAGCACCGGGAGTGCCATGAATAGGCTCCAGTTCTTTCATGCCTGAATTTTTTTTCACATTGCACCCTCCACTCACTGAAACTCGCTGGGAGGTTGGGCTGCGGGTGCAGATGTCACCCAACCCCATGCTCTGTGGGACCTTTTCCCCTGCACCTCAGCTTCCCTCTCACACAGAACTGGGTCACTGCTGAGTTGTTTCTGGCACTGCTGTTCCCTGGTTCACCTCATTTTCCTCTGAACTTACGAGGAAAAAGATGATTTGCATTAATTAGCATGAATTGATGCCAAACCCTGGTGTTGAGGTGTGGAAAAAGGAAGCTGTGAGCAGCAGTGGTGTGAGCCTGCACTCAGGGTTCCACAGCCACTGCCCTGCATGTGGGGCTGTCCCTGCTTCAGCCAGCATATCCAGGTCCCTGCTGTCACCTGCTGTCCCCTCCTGCTCCTCCCTGCCCAGGGGCACGAGCCCAGGCAGCCACATTTCATATTCTCTCTCAGGATGCTCATCAGGAAATGCAGCTTGGGGAGAAGAGAGAGCAGCTTTCTCTGTCTCACATTTTCATAAGCTGTAAATAGAACACTAAACTGAAACATCTCCAGAAAGCACTTTGTGCAATCTGAGCATTTTTTCACCCTAATTTGTCATTTCTGTAAAGTATCCTTTTTTTCTTACAGATACATTGTTTTTCTTTGCTCAGTGATTCCTAAAGCCTGTCAGTATCACTTTTTAAAATGTATATGTAATAAGGGACTTGGCAATTAAAGAAACAGAAAAAAAACCACCCAGGAAATGTTTTGGAATTTGGTTATTTAAATAACTGCCTTGTCCCTGCAGAGTATGTTCAACTGAAATGAATAAAATCTCTCAGGTTTGATTCCTTCCAATACCTGAAGGACCTGACAGGAAAGATGGAGTGAGACAATTTACAAGGGTCTGGAGTGAAAGGACAAGGGGGAGTAGCTTCAAACTGGGAGAAAATAGGCTTAGATGGGATATGGGGAAGGAATTGTTCCCTGGGAGGGTGGGCAGGCCCTGGCACAGGGTGCCCAGAGCAGCTGTGGCTGCCCCTGGATCCCTGGCAGTGCCCAAGGCCAGGCTGGACATTGGGGCTGGGAGCAGCCTGGCACAGTGGGAGGTGTCCCTGCCATGGCAGGGGTGGCACTGGGTGGGATTTAAGGTCCCTCTACCCCAAACCATTCCATGGTACTCCATCACCTCCCTTCACACTGTCACCATTTTCTTTGTGCTCAGGCCATGTTTCTCCTGCTGTTTCTGGCCTCCAGAGGGGCAGGTGAGCCTGCTGCAGCCTCGAGGCACTGGGACACAAAGTGCAGCCCAAAACACGAGCTGAGCTGGCTGGGAAGCACAGCAGGCGCTGAGATGGTGATCCTTGAGCCATGTGGGTCAGGGTTTGAGAGGGGGCTGAACCTGCTGCTTGTTAATCACTGCAATTACAGCTGATTCACCTGGGGATCCTGCATTTAATATACACAGAGGAGCAGGCTTTGCTATTCTGGTCAGATACACGTGAGCAGTTACTTGGAGATCTGTTCCAGGATATAAATAGGCTTTAGCAGGTAAAGCACTACCTTGGAGTTGTAAATAAAGATGTCAAGTGATAGTCCATAACAAAACTGCAGGTACTGGGTGGAGGGTGATGGCTTTGGCTGTGTTCATGGCTACCTAATATCTAATACCCCATAAAAGTGCTGTATTTTATAGGTGTGGTTGTACTGAAGTGAGGGATGTTACATCCCAGCCTCCAGCATTCCCTCTGAACATTCCCTGTTCCCAGCAACTGCAGAGCCCAGTGAGGTTTTCATTTAAGGTCCACATGGGAAGCATGTGGGAAAATACCTCTTCAACCTGTGATTTATTAATGGCACCTCCTGAAATCTTCTGTTTGTTTGTCTTTAGTGAGGTGTTCTTATCTTCCCTTGAAATTCATCTCCCCTCCCCTGGGCAAGCTGATGCTGTTGTTTAGTTCTGGGGAGGTGAGAAAGGTCCCTGTGCTGTGCTGGGGTGACCCTGGCTGGGCACCCTGTGCTCACCAAGCCCCTCTGTCACTGCCCTGCTCAGCTGGGCAGGGGACAGGGGGCACAGGCAAAGGCTCTGGGTGGGATAAGGGCACACAGAGATACCTCACCAGGGACTGCCATGGGTAAACAGACTCAGCTGGGGGAAATCACTTCCAGTTATTACCCATCAAACCAGAGCAGGAGACTGAGAAATAAACCCAAATCTTAGAACACCTTCTCCAAGCCCCTCCCTTCTTCCCAGGCTCAACTTTGCTCTGCATTTTCTCTCCCTCCTCCCCCTCAGAGGCTCAGGGGGGTGGGAATGGGGCTGTGCTCAGTCCATCACACACTGGCTCTGCTGCTCCTTCCTCCACAGGCCTGGGACTCCTCACACTCTGCCCCTGCTCCAGCCTGGGGTCCCTCCCAGGGGAGTTCTCCAGGAACTGCTCCAGTGTGGATCCATTTATCCATGGGGTCAGTCCCTCCATGGGGTCAGTCCCTCCATGGGGTCAGTCCTTCAGGAACTGTCCCAGTGTGAGTCCCCCAAGGGCTCACGAGTCCTTCCAGCAAACCTGCTCCAGGTGGGCTCCTCTCTCCACAGGGTCCCAGGCCCTGCCAGGACCCTGCTCCAGCAGGGGTTTCCCATGGGATCCCAGCTCTCCCAGGCACCTCCTGCTCTGGCAGGGGCTCCTCCAGAGGCTGCAGGGGAAGCTCTGCTCCCTGTGCCCTCAGCTGCCTCTCCAGGGGCTGCACCCTGGAATCTTTGGGGGATCTCAGCTCTGGTACCTGCAGCAGCTCCAGCCCCTCCCTCTGCCCTGACCTTGGTCTCTGCAGAGTTCATCCTCTCAGGCATTCTCCCTCCTCCCTTCTCCAGCTGCACTGGGGCAGTTTAGGGGTTTTTTTGCCCCATTCTTACCTCAGTTACCCCAGAGGTGCTGCCATAGTCCCTGCTGGGCTCAGCCTTGGCCAGCAGTGGGTCTGTCCTGCAGCCAGCTGGACTTGGCTCCACAGGACACTTGCAGCAGCTTCTCACAGACTCCATTCCTGTAGCCCCCCTCCATCCCCCAGTCAGACCCAAAACACTACTAAGGGTTAAATTTCAGACTGGGGAATAAGCAGCAGCAGCAGCAGCAGAGATCCCTTAGAAGGCTCTTGCTTCTCTGAAAGTGCCCTTGATGATGCAGATTGAGGGTGGATCAGTATGGAAAGCATGACCTAGATGTTCTTTCAAAGCAGAATACTTCTATATACACATAAATATATATATATAAAAAATATAATATAATCATCTTGCAAGCACTGGCAGCTCTTTAAAGGAGCAGCAAAAGCTCTTTTTTTCAGAAATACCACATCAACAGCCTCGGCACAGTCCCCAGTGATTAAAGCTACACCTACAAGAAAAGCTGGAAGCTCTGCCAGTAAACCTTCCTACTAATGCTGCTGAAAGACCCTTCATTATCCCACCCAAGGCAGAGCCAAAACCAGATCCTTTCCAGCATCCCTGCATCAAAAAGGAGAGATTCAGGCAGCAGCAGCAGAATCAAACACACAGAAGTATTTTACCCTTTCTGCAGTGATTTGCAGACACCCCTTGGACCCCATTCCATGTACAGAGACTCTGCTTGCCAGGAGTGGCCATTTGATTGCTTATTCAGAATTTATCCAGGAAGTTCTTTTGCAGTAGGAGTATGTTTTAATATGAAATCTAGTAGCTGGATAATTGATAAATTATGGCCATGAATAGCTTAAATATAATTAGTTATTATGAAGTAGAGAATTATCATTTTTATAAAGAGGACTATAAAGTTATTATTGTAGAATTTTAATGACCATTTATTAGACATTAGTGTAGTTAATATTATCCCTTTTTGGGTCATTTCATGTATCTGTCCAAATTTATTTTGTTCCCTGGTAGGCTTGGAGTCCAAATTAATGTTGAGACCTTGTAGTTGTTTATCACAAATGATCTCCTAAGCCAAGATGGAACTGAATAAACATCAAGGCAGTTCAAAGGTTTGTCCTGGTCACTGATGTCATCAGGGAGCTACTGCAGTGAAATTTAAAACATGAGGTTTAGGTGGGTTTGAATCAGGGGTAGGTATTGCCCTGGCTGTTGGCACAAGGATGGGTGCCAGGCTTTAATGTGCCCTCAGGTTCCCAGGGCACTACTGAGATAATCCACACTAAAGAAATAAAATGTAAGGTGTGAATGTGAGAACTAAATACAGTAAGTGATGTTTCATTCACTGAATTGCTCCATCTGAGTAACTTGTTCCCATCCCGGTTAAAAGCTTTATTCCAAAACCCAGTTCTTGGGATCCCAGTTCTCCCAGCACTTACTGGTGGAGCACATTTTGTCTAAATGAGCAGCATCAGTGACTTCCCCACGGCTGCCCTGAGGCTGCCAGAGCTCCAGGAGTGTTTGGGCACCGCTGCCAGGGATGCCCAGGGTGGGCTTCTTGGGATTCTTGACATGTCTGTGCAGGGCCAGGGGCTGCACTGGATGATCCTTGTGGAACCCTTCCAGCTCAGAATGTTCTGATTTCAGCTGGGAGCTGTAACTGGGNGCAAACCTGCTCCAGGTGGGCTCCTCTCTCCACAGGGTCCCAGGCCCTGCCAGGACCCTGCTCCAGCAGGGGTTTCCCATGGGATCCCAGCTCTCCCAGGCACCTCCTGCTCTGGCAGGGGCTCCTCCAGAGGCTGCAGGGGAAGCTCTGCTCCCTGTGCCCTCAGCTGCCTCTCCAGGGGCTGCACCCTGGAATCTTTGGGGGATCTCAGCTCTGGCACCTGCAGCAGCTCCAGCCCCTCCCTCTGCCCTGACCTTGGTCTCTACAGAGTTCATCCTCTCAGGCATTCTCCCTCCTCCCTTCTCCAGCTGCACTGGGGCAGTTTAGGGGTTTTTTTGCCCCATTCTTACCTCAGTTACCCCAGAGGTGCTGCCATAGTCCCTGCTGGGCTCAGCCTTGGCCAGCAGTGGGTCTGTCCTGCAGCCAGCTGGACTTGGCTCCACAGGACACTTGCAGCAGCTTCTCACAGACTCCATTCCTGTAGCCCCCCTCCATCCCCCAGTCAGACCCAAAACACTACTAAGGGTTAAATTTCAGACTGGGGAATAAGCAGCAGCAGCAGCAGCAGAGATCCCTTAGAAGGCTCTTGCTTCTCTGAAAGTGCCCTTGATGATGCAGATTGAGGGTGGATCAGTATGGAAAGCATGACCTAGATGTTCTTTCAAAGCAGAATACTTCTATATACACATAAATATATATATATAAAAAATATAATATAATCATCTTGCAAGCACTGGCAGCTCTTTAAAGGAGCAGCAAAAGCTCTTTTTTTCAGAAATACCACATCAACAGCCTCGGCACAGTCCCCAGTGATTAAAGCTACACCTACAAGAAAAGCTGGAAGCTCTGCCAGTAAACCTTCCTACTAATGCTGCTGAAAGACCCTTCATTATCCCACCCAAGGCAGAGCCAAAACCAGATCCTTTCCAGCATCCCTGCATCAAAAAGGAGAGATTCAGGCAGCAGCAGCAGAATCAAACACACAGAAGTATTTTACCCTTTCTGCAGTGATTTGCAGACACCCCTTGGACCCCATTCCATGTACAGAGACTCTGCTTGCCAGGAGTGGCCATTTGATTGCTTATTCAGAATTTATCCAGGAAGTTCTTTTGCAGTAGGAGTATGTTTTAATATGAAATCTAGTAGCTGGATAATTGATAAATTATGGCCATGAATAGCTTAAATATAATTAGTTATTATGAAGTAGAGAATTATCATTTTTATAAAGAGGACTATAAAGTTATTATTGTAGAATTTTAATGACCATTTATTAGACATTAGTGTAGTTAATATTATCCCTTTTTGGGTCATTTCATGTATCTGTCCAAATTTATTTTGTTCCCTGGTAGGCTTGGAGTCCAAATTAATGTTGAGACCTTGTAGTTGTTTATCACAAATGATCTCCTAAGCCAAGATGGAACTGAATAAACATCAAGGCAGTTCAAAGGTTTGTCCTGGTCACTGATGTCATCAGGGAGCTACTGCAGTGAAATTTAAAACATGAGGTTTAGGTGGGTTTGAATCAGGGGTAGGTATTGCCCTGGCTGTTGGCACAAGGATGGGTGCCAGGCTTTAATGTGCCCTCAGGTTCCCAGGGCACTACTGAGATAATCCACACTAAAGAAATAAAATGTAAGGTGTGAATGTGAGAACTAAATACAGTAAGTGATGTTTCATTCACTGAATTGCTCCATCTGAGTAACTTGTTCCCATCCCGGTTAAAAGCTTTATTCCAAAACCCAGTTCTTGGGATCCCAGTTCTCCCAGCACTTACTGGTGGAGCACATTTTGTCTAAATGAGCAGCATCAGTGACTTCCCCACGGCTGCCCTGAGGCTGCCAGAGCTCCAGGAGTGTTTGGGCACCGCTGCCAGGGATGCCCAGGGTGGGCTTCTTGGGATTCTTGACATGTCTGTGCAGGGCCAGGGGCTGCACTGGATGATCCTTGTGGAACCCTTCCAGCTCAGAATGTTCTGATTTCAGCTGGGAGCTGTAACTGGGAAGCTTGAGGCCTGAAGTCCTTAATTTCAGTGATCTCGAGAGGTGCTCCCTGTGTGGCTGCTAATCCTGAGCAGTGAGCACTCTGTGCTGGGGGCACTCTGAGCCCAGTGACTTGAACCTATTGAGGGGCTCCTTGTGATCCCAGACCTGCTTCCTCCTCCTCCATCCCCACTGAACCACCACAGGCAGCTTAGTGCCTAAACTGAGCTAGGGGCTTTTCTCTTTGGGTTTTTTTTTTTAATCCATATGCATATATATCATTCCAAAGTGACCTGCTCAGTTGTGACTTCATGCAGTTCAGGTACAGGAAGAAAAGAATCCATCTGTGGAATTTTTCTGTGCAAGACAACAAATGCTCAGTTGGAAAGGTGGCTTCTTCCCCCAGACAGGGACAGTCAGGTGAGTGTGGGTGCTCAGAGCTGTGCCACCTTCACCTCAGTCTCCAGAGGCCTTTTTCCTGCCTTCATTCACCTTTCTCCCTGTCCAGCTGCTGCAGCAGAGGATGCACAGCACCAGAGGTGCTGATGGCTGAAATGATGCCCAAGAATCCTTGGTGCTGTCCTGTTTCTGAGCACCAGAGAATGCTGAACAGGTAAAACAGACACCATCTACAGCTGTGCTGGTGTAGCTGCTGTGACTTGCCCTGGAGGAGTCATGAACAGCATTTCCAAACCCTGTGACTTTTCAGGGTGATTTCTGGAAATGATGGAATGTTTCCCAGGGAGAACAGAGCAGTTTGGAAAGCTGCTGGTGGGATATGTCCAGCCTCTCACACCTGGGGATTTTGTTCCTGCTTGTTTCCTATCACATCTGTGGGTCATAATAACCATTCTTTCATCTTTTTTTCCCAGAACTGTCTCCTCTGTACCTCAAGAACTTCCTGTAGGAAATTTTTAGACTGCTGGTGGCAGCTCCATTGAATGAGTCAGCTCCGTGCTGCTTTCAGTCTGGTGAATGAAAGGATTCTGGAGGCATAATTTCCTGATTACTGAAGCCTGGGTTTGACAAAACTGTAGAATTCACTGCTTTCTCATAGATGTGTGTGTCTAATTGACAGAAAGAAAACACCAAAGCCTCGTGTGAGTCAGAATCCCAGAATCATTAAGGTTGGAAAAAACCTCCAGGATCATCAAGCCCAACCTGTGACTGACCCAGCCCAGAGCACTCAGTGCCACCTCCATTCCCTGGGCACCTCCAGGGATGGGCACTCCAAACCTCCCTGGGCAGCTCCTGCCAAGGCCTGAGCACCCTTTCCATGGGGAAATTCCTGCTGCTGTCCACCATGAGCCTCCCCTGGCCCAGCCTGAGGCTGTTCCCTCTCCTCCTGTCCCTGTTCCCTGGGAGCAGAGCCTGACCCCCCCCGGCTGCCCCCTCCTGTCAGGGAGTTGTGCAGAGCCACAAGGTCCCCCCTGAGCCTCCTTTTCTCCAGCCTGAGCTCCTTTCCCAGCTCCCTCAGCCTCTTCTGGGGTTCCTCCAGCCCCTTCCCAGCTCCATTCCCTTCTCTCAGGCCTGGTTGTGTGCAAATCAGAGGCACAGCTTTTGCTATTGTGTGCCCCAGCTTTTGCCAAAGCAGGAAAGCAAGAGCAGCAACACTCTGGGTAATTATTCTGATACCTGCCTTCCTTAAGAGGCTCTGAGATGAGTGTATCTTTTAAGGGAAAAAAAATTAAATCTTGTATCCAGTGGATTATTTCCCAGAGAAATACCAAAAATATCCTTCCACTGAGAGTTAGCCTTTCTGCAGTAATTTCTCAGTGTAAAATGCAAATACACTGTCAAGACCCCAAATAAACCCACACTGGAATGGCATCACTGCTGGTGCACAGTCCTGGCTGTGCTGCTGGGATTCTTCAACCATTTCCAGCTTCAGCACTCAGCCACAAGCCTGAAACACCTCACCTTAGTCTTGCTCATGTTTTCCCTTTCTTTGAGGCTTTGAAGAGGTTAAAGATCACCTCTCTCAAAGTACTTGACAAAAGTATCTCTGCTCTGTGAGAAGGTAACTCCTGCACTACTCATCTGAAGCGTTTTTCCATCTGCCTGATCTTTTCATGTCTTTTTTTTTTCCCCAGAAAATTCACCTTCATCCTCTTTTTTGTTTCATGACCTGCATCCTACTCGTCTGTGGCCTACTCATCCCTGGGGGCACCTCTGCAGTGCCATGTCCAGCTCTGGAGCCTCAGCACAGCAGGGCCAGGGAGCTCCTGGAGCAGGGCCGGCGCAGGCTGGGAGGATGAGGAGGGCCTGGAGCATCTCGGTGCCCAGGACAGGCTGAGGGAGCTGGGGCTGCTCAGCCTCGAGAGGAGCCCTGGCTGAGAGGGGCCCTCAGGCCTGGCTGTCCCTGGCTGCAGGGAGGCTCAGAGCAGGGCCCAGGCTCTGCTCCAGGGCCCAGCAGTGGCACCAGAGCCACGGGCAGGGACTGAGCCCAGTAATTGCCCTGCACGGGAGGCACAACTTCTGCCCTGGGCAGTGCCCAGCCCTGAACAGGCTGCCCAGGGAGGGGCTGGAGTCTCCCTCAGCGGGGATATTGCAGAGGCACACGGACACACTGCTGTGCCCTGTGCTCTGGGATGGCCCTGCCTGGGCAGGGAGGTGCCACCAGTGACCTTCTGGGGTCCTCTCCAGCCCAGCCCAGCCTGGGGCTCTGGGATCCAATGGCCAGAAGAAACACAAGAGCAGTGTTATAAAGAAACAAGGAAAGAAACAGGGTATGAAACACATTTAGGCTTTGGCTTTCCATGTGGCAGTCTCAAACTCTTTTTTCCCCACTGTATTCCCCAAATATTCTTTCCTCCCTGTCCCACCATCCTTGGATGGAATCATCCCTGATCATCCTGGACCTCCCTGTCCCAAAGCCCTTCAGAACTGACCAGGGCATTTAGGATTAATGGCTGAGCTTTAGTGTTTCCATCCACAAAATGGATATTGCTCATCGGGAGGTTATGGTCAGAGCTGATGGCTCTAGAGCTCCTTAAAGATGTGATGCCATAAAAATTGTAAAGACCATTGATGCTTTATTATTTTTTATCTGTAATATTTATTGCCTTTCACTTCCTTCTTGCATAACATAGCAAATGTTGTTCTGCTTCCTGAAAATGTGTGGTAAATCAATTGATCCACTGTTTTTCTCAAGTATCCTTACTTAGTGTTAGTTTTCATGCACACGTTTTGGAATCTATGTAAAATATGCCTTAAGTAGCTGAATGAAATAAATGCCAGGGCTCTTACAGCTTTTTCCACCTGCTTTCAATGCAGAGCTGCCAAACAATTTCAGTGGTTTATAGCCTGTTGCCCAAAATCAAATTCTCTGTTACTTTTGGTTTAAGGGCTAATAGCTTTTTGAAATATATTAGTGTTTTCTGGTGACAGATCCGAGATTAGCTGTTTATCCATTGTTCCAAGAGGTATTCTATAATCCTGTGGCACAGTCAACTTTATGAGGAATTTTACAACCTTTCACGAGCGCATTGTGTTTTAAAATGCTAAAAAAACAGTTAAGGAGAGAGGAAAACAAAGCACTGCAGTGTGTCCCTGTGATGTTCCATTGGCCTTTGAAGTGCAGCGCTGGGGCGTGGGGAGGAATGACTGCAGGAATGACTGCAGGAATGACTGCAGGAGGAATCACTTTGCCCAGACAGAATGAGGAGCCAGCCAGCCAAAGGTTTTAAGTGCTGCAGAGCTGCTTTAGTGGAGGAGAATTTGCCTTCAGACGATGAACAGCCAGAGTGGGGGAGCCCAAGGCACTGCCAGACCTTGAGTGTGTCCTTGGGAGCAGCAGGACTGAGAGAATGGCATCCACTGGATTGATGGCAATCAATCCTCATCTTTACATGTGATGAGATCAAAACCAGAGTGGGCAGCAGACTGAGGAGGGGGATTGTGCCCCTGTGCCCAGGTGAGACCTCACCTGCAGAGCTGCCCCAGGCCTGGCCCAGCACAGGGAGCACCTGGAGCTGCTGGAGGAGTCCAGAGGAGGCTCCAGGATGAGCAGAGGGATGGAGCAGCTCTGCTGGGAGGAGAGGCTGGCAGAGCTGGGAATGTTCACCTGGAGAGGAGAAGCTCTGGGGTGAGCTCAGGGTGGCCTTGCAGGGCCTGAGGGAGCTGCAGGAAAGATGGAGAGAGACTGGGGACAAGGGATGGAGGGACAGGACCAGGCAGGTGGCATTAAACTGAGAGTGGGTTGAGATGGGATATGGGGATGGAATTCCTGCGTGTGAGGGTGGGCAGGCCCTGGCACAGGGTGCCCAGAGCAGCTGTGGCTGTCCCTGGATCCCTGGCAGTGGCCAAGGCCAGGCTGGACATTGGGGCTGGGAGCAGCCTGGGACAGTGGGAGGTGTCCCTGCCATGGCAGGGGGGGCACTGGATGGGGTTTAAGGGTCCTTCCAACCCAACCCACTCTAGGATTCTCTTCTATGATTCTGGGATTTGAGGCAATGCAAAAGCAGGACTTTGGGAGTGCATCCATTGCAAGGTGGTTCCTTCAGGGCAGGGCAAAGGCAGAGCAGTGCTGGGGAAGGGCAGGGCTCAGGACACACCTGCTTCTCACACCCTGTGGGTACAGCTTGGATAAATCTCTCCATAACACTTGGGTTTCTCCACTTGGGTGGAGAAACACCCAAGTGCTGTGATGAGATAGACCAGAGGAGGGAGAATTGGATGGGCTCAGCACAGCTTTTTTCTTTTACTAGCTACTCTGTGAGACCTTCAGCCCTAGATGCAAATGTATGTTCCTTCAGGAGAAGTATTTCAGAGGCAGGGTCTAGCACATCATTTTCTCTCCCTGCCTCCTTAAAGATGTCAAATCCTTCCCCCACAACAAATGCTATTGTTGGAAAGAAAATGGAAAACCTTTCTGGCCATTCTTCTGAAATGAAAGCAGCAATCTTCAAAGCTAAGAACAATCCCTTCAGGGTAGCTGAGTGACTACTCAGGCTATACAAAAACAGGCAATTTGTACTTGTGAGGTACTGAGACTCAGCTGTTCGATCGGGCTGGAGATGTTTGTGCCTGGCAGTGGCTGGAGTCGTCTGTCACTGGGACGTGGTGGGCTGGGCTTGGTCGCTGAATGGTGCTTGGAGCCTGGGTTTGTGATGGGGACCTGTTTTGGGCACCAGTTTTCATTGGATGGAGGAAGTCACAGGTCTGACTGAGCCTTGGGATCTGCTTTCCTTTGCAGCTCCGCCATCCAGTGCCTGGTGGGAGTGGAGCAGGCTCAGCCTGCCCTGGTTTGTCCTCCCAGCCAAAGCTGTGCTTTGTTTTGTCCCAAATCTCCTACAGCAGTGGCACCTAAACATTAAACAAGAGGAGGAGACAGGGTTCTCTGTGAGTGACTCCCCAGCTGAGAATATGTGCAGTATAAAGGAGACTCCTACCTGAAAAGAGTTTCTTTTGGTGGCCTCCCCACTGGGATTGGCAGTTTTGTGACCCCATCTCCCTGTTGTGAGGACTGTTCCAGCACCAGTGCTGAGCTGAGGGGTTCAGGTTGTTCAGCCTTCAGCTGAGTGTCTGAGTATCTGACCCATGAGAAGAGGGACGAGATGATCAGAGGGGTGGAGGCTTGAAGCTCCTCTCTGAAGAAAGGCTGAGAGAGCTGACAGAAAAGGTGAGGAGAGAGGATTTACAAGGCCCTGGCACAGGGTGGCTGTCCCTGGATCCCTGGCAGTGGCCAAGGCCAGGCTGGACATTGGGGCTGGGAGCAGCCTGGGACAGTGGGAGGTGTCCCTGCCATGGCAGGGGTGGCACTGGGTGGGATTTAAGATCTTCTCCAATCCAAGCCTATAGTTCTGTAACTTCCCTGAAAACTCAGCTCTGGGCATTTTGCCTGGACACAGCCAATGAATCAACAGGAAATCTGAAATAAAATCCAGTTTGGTTCTGTTTTTCCCACTCCACCTTTCATTGCACTCCACAAGGGTACACAGCACCTGTGAGGTTTTGCTGAGGCAGGCACTCGGTGTGTTTTGGGAACTCATATACAGATTCCCAAAATAAAACAAAAGGCTGCCTGAGAGGGAAGTTCAGTTGTTTAACTCAGAGTGTAAACACATATATGCCTGTTTCTTGGCCTACTTGATTTTCTGAACATTAAGAACTGCTTTGAATTATTGTTTTTGCTGGGATGCAGACCTCTTGAAATTTTTATGAGAAGCATCTTCTAAATTCTGCAGTGAGAATTTATTGATGTCAATCAGTGATGTTTAATCAGTGTGGTGCAGTTCACACTGGCATTTGTCAAGCTGTTGTTTCCATATGTGGTTCCTCTTTATGGGGAGGTTTAAATTTTTTGGGTTAAACCAGTGTGTTATTTGCAGATGGTCAGCCCATCATTCATAAGCACAGCAGGATAAACAGTGCCCTGGCATGGCTGGGATTTAAGCACAGTGCAAGAGACAGATATCTGAGTACTGCAAAAGAAGGAGTACATGAAAAGACATAAGCAGGCAAGGATTTGTGCACAGTGGTCTGTAAAACTCACAGGATTGTTTTTTTAATTTGCTTTCTCTAATACAACACTGTTTGTATTTTGAGATCCACACACAGAGGGTTCTCATGGATAAGGGATGAAAGCAAGGTGTCAGCTTTCCATTGGCATCTGTGGCTGCACCATGGCCAAGTCTTGCATTTGGCCCTTCAGTGCAGCCTCCTTCACTCTGGACACTCACCCTGCCCTGCACTGTCCTGCTGGGGGAGCAGGAGCATGGGCAGAGCCAGGGAGGCTTCAGAAAAGGCTTTGAGCCTTGAGCCTAAGCTGAGGATTTGGTGTAAGTCATGGGATAAGAAGTCCCTCTTGAGGCAGGCTCCAGTAGCAGCCCAGAGGGGATGCTCCATGTCTGGGCTCTGCTGGGCTGTGGGACAGACCAGATTGCTGTGGGGGACAGGACCAGGCTGTTGGGGAGACAGCTGAGCCCCGAGGGGGCTCCTCCATCCAAGCACACTGACCTCTGATCTTTGTCTTGACTCTGACCTCTGATCTTTGTCTTGACCCTGACTTCTGGGCTTTGTCTTGACCCTGACTTCTGATCTTTGTCTTGGCTGCAGTGTCAGAGCTGCACTTCTGAGAGGCACAGGAAAGGCACTCCCGATGTTAATGGGAAGAGTTTGGGATCTTTCAGCATTTCCCTGCTCCCCACTGGCATGGATGTCCTGCAGTGCTCCTGAAGGGAGCATGGGCTGAGTGTGTGAGCCTGGGACTCGAGGGGCTGCTGACAAACTGACCTCTTGTCCTGAGGGCTCCTGAAGGCTTTAGTCCTTCAGGTCCTTTGTGTCATCTCTTGGTTTCCTGGGGAATTTAAATGCCAGGGAATGGCTTCCCAGTGCCAGAGGGCAGGGCTGGATGGGATATGGGGAAGGAATTGTTCCCTGGGAGGGTGGGCAGGCCCTGGCACAGGGTGCCCAGAGCAGCTGTGACTGCCCCTGGATCCCTGGCAGTGCCCAAGGCCAGGCTGGACATTGGGGCTGGGAGCAGCCTGGCACAGTGGGAGGTGTCCCTGCCATGGCAGGGTGGCACTGGGTGGGATTTGAGGTCCCTTCCCACCCCAACCCAATCTGGGATTCTGTGTTTTTTTCAAAGGTCTTCAGGCATCTTTTTGTTTGCAGATGTAACATGAAGAAACAATGGTGTTCCCTGGCTCAGGGATTATCAGGTGATGATTAGATGCTGAAATAACTTAGGCCATATGAGTATCTTCTGTAATAAAAAAGAAGTAAGTGAGAATTTATTTCCTAGTCACACAAAATGTCAATATTTAAAATGGATTTTCTGATTTTTTGATGATTTATCAAGATTTCAATGAACTTGCTCCTCTTGCTCTTCTCCCTTCCCCCCTGTTTTTCAAGAAAGAAGCTTTTCAAACCAGCTCTAATGATAAAATGATTTAAGGATTGGATTCTGGTCATCAAGATGAATATTGAAGTTCAAAGCATCAAAACTGAAGAGTAGTTGACTTTAAGCTGTGATTTTGCTTTTTTGGGAGTAAGTTCCTTAATTTCTGAAGTCAGTCAAGAGCTGAAGCCATTCCAGAAGCTTTATAAATGCTGATCCTGAAAGATACTTATTGATAAGCATAGCAAAGATATTTTTAATATCCTTTGGAGAAGCATGAAGCAATCTCATAAGCTAGAAGTACAATAAGTTGCTTGTTTTTTCCCAGCATTTCCCTGATGTGTCAGTGGTGAGCTGTCCATGCTCACAGGCTGAACTTCAAAATTCATGAAATATGAATGGAGCTATTGTAATGTGGGACTAAATATGTTCCCAACTTTGAAGATAACACTGAGGAAAGTTACTTTTGTGCATTAGCTGTTCCCATAGTGGAGAAGAACATTAAGGCTGGAGATAAAGGATTCACTCCTTGATGTTAAAGACATGCCTGAAGTACTGTCAGAAATGGCTCAGAGAGAGCAGAGTGAGCCTTCAACTTTGGAATATTGGCTTCTGAAAATAAGAAAACATCTTCCTACCCAAGTTTCACTCATTTCACCAGCCCAGGCCTCATGGTGATGTTGGTGACTCTTGCAGGGAACAGATTCCTGCATGGAGAAAACTCCAGGGTGGGAAAAACAAAGAGTTCATAGCAACATGGAGGCTTGAATTCACCTGCATGATGGACATGGGGCTTCCACAGAGATGGTTTTGAGTGGTAAAGCAGCAAAATTAAGGCTGAATAATCAGGAATTGTTGAGAGCCTGAGAGAAAAAAGGGAAGATGCAACTCCTGAGCACCACCTGAAGCCTGAAAATGAAGAAATAACCCAATTGGACTCACAGCACTCCAGGCAGAACGCTCAGATCCTGAGGAAACAAAATTGGCTTTAAATTGAACCTTTTCTGCAGGTTTTTGTTTGGTTTGGGTTTGGTTTTTTTTTTCTTTAGCCGATCATTGTTTTCATACAGGGATTTGGTCACAAAAAGGTTCATTTGTGCAATTGGAGGAAATTTAGCTGAAAGACCAAATTTTTTTTTTTTTTTTTGTGCTGGTGCAACAAGGCTGGAAATGCAACTGGGTGCACCCTGGGAGAGGATGGAGTGGTGCTGAGGGAAGGCACCTGTGCCCTGCAGAACCCCCAGCACAGGCAGAAGCTCCAGTGAGTAACAGAAACTATTTTTTCCTGCCTGTTTTACATCTCCCAGATTGTGAAGGCAGTCTGCCCCAGATCTGTCATGGTATCATGCTACCATCACACACTCCTGAAGTGATCGGGGGGTGATAACTCCTGCAAATCAAGTTATTTTTGTATTTTTAATTCTTCTTGTAACTGGCAGCTCGTGTTGGCTGTATTTTAAGGAGCGAAGATTTCAGCTAAAGCATTACTATGTTATTAACCAATCCATTGAATATTCATGATTTAGTGGATTTTTTTCCCCCACAGAAGGAGAGAAGTAATTATTTTGGCTAGCACTTGAAAAGTGTGTGTGTGCTGTTCACAGAACTCCACTGGAATGGGCAAAAATAGAATTTTTCTATTAGACATGCAAACTGATCTCCTCTGCCCGATACTGAGGCATATCCTTTAGTTCTTCTTCTCTATTTAGTAACAATGTTTCAAGCCTTTTTGGAGATTTTTTTGGTAGGAATGTAATAAAAATGAAAAAAAAATATTAAAAATAGAAAAAAAAACCCTCCACACTCTCGAGTGGAGGCTGAGCAATGCCTTGTTTGCACCCTGATTTAGAGACTGGAGTCTTGTAAACCTTTTCAAGCCACCATTTTGTATTTGCTGATGAAATTTAGTTCAGTGTCCCAGGGGTGCAAAGCTCAAAGGAAATACAGGTGGGGAAGCTTCTCTCAGGACTGGAATGGCACAAAGTGTAACTTTTCCTGGTCTCCTACAGCCGTGTCCTGTCAGTGTCCATCTTCAGGGCAGGGTGACAGGAAACAGCCCCAACCTGTGCCAGGGGAAGTTAAATTAGATATTAGGAAACTTTCATCACGGAAAGGGTGGTCAGGGCCTGGCACAGGCTGCCCACAGCAGGGGTGGAGTCCTGGACGTGTTCAAAAAACACCAGGGTGTGGCACTGGGGCCAAGGGTTAGTGCTGAACAGGCTGCTGGGGCTGGCTTGATGTTGGGATTCAATGATCTTGGAGGTCTTTCCAAGATTCCCTGTGATTCCCTGATTCAGTGGAGTCTTTGGTCCTGATTGTTGTTTGTTATCCAGAGCATTCTGCTCTGTTGTCGCTGTAAGGGAGGTACAGAGGGATCTGTTTGTGGGTAACTCTGCAGCTCTGGTGGCACAGGTGGCATTTGGCTCCTGGGCAGTCCCAGAGAGCTGAGCCTCGTTCAGAACGTGCTGGGGAGGTTCTCAGGACACACTGAAGGCAATGTGATGCTTGGTGTGAATACTGTGGGGTTTGCTTGGTCCTCAGGCCACAAGTGATTCAACTGAACAAAACTGAAGTAACTTCCCCCACATAAAAGAAATGAAGGGAAAATTGTTGTTGCTGCTGAGAATAGCACAGCAGAAGAGGCCTGTGGAACATGGAATGCTGCAAACCAGTTCAGCAGGGGGCATCAGGTTTTCCTCAGGCTGGTTCCCGAAGGAGTTCTGCCAAAGGAAGCACTGCCCAGCTGCCCCTGATGAGCTCTCCTGCAGGCAGGTGTAGCTGGGCTGGGGACAGTCCCAGCTGATGGCATCGCTGTCAGCCAGTGCAGCTTCGAGGTCTGCTGCTTGCCTCTCCCCTGAATAAAAGAACAGCAGCAGCAACAGACACCTGGGGAGCTTTTTGAAGTTAATCCTCCTGGATAGGGCAGGGGGGCTGTTGGCACATGTGTGTTCTAAATTTTTAGCTCTCATGTTATTTCCTACAGAGATATTTTTTTCCTTGTATTTTTGGGGACGTCTTCATTTTTTCCTGCCATGCTGTCCTCCCCAGGACCACACACTCAGTGTGCCAGGTGCCCTGTGGCCATCTGTCACCCTAAGGGGAGTTGTGGCTTTCTCCCTCCCTCCTGCTTTTTTGGGGACTTAATTCTGCTCCTTTCTTGGGGAAAGTGGTGGCAAAAATGCTCGCCTTTAGCAAGGAGCTGCTTCAAATTCTTGCCTTCTCTTTTTTAAGATCCTAAGATTTTTTTTTTCCATTGGGATCATCTGTAACAGCCATGTGCCAAACGTCTTTAAATCCAGCTTTTTCCAAACTGGTTGATAATTAAAATAGATCTTGCTGCTTCTGTGTAATGCATCAGCCTGACTTCAGTGGGAGCAGTGCTAATGAAGGACAACGGGAATGGCTCTTTATCCCAGACTGCTTCAGAATAAGCAGCAGGTACTTTGCTGTTTGAGCAAATATTTCTGCTCCTGGCAGTTGAGGCCATGTGGTTTCCCTTTTTGGTAAACTACTCTGCCAAGTTGGGGTGGTGTTTGTTTATTTGTTTAATAAAAAGTGCTTTTATTTATAGAGAAGAAAAATCTCAGTTGTCAGCTTTGGAAACAAACCTTCTGTTTATCATGTGCCAAAACACCCCTATAGAACCCCCAATCCAGCTTCCCCTCAGTGCCTGCCAAAAGCTGGTTTTTAGCAGTTTGTGAGGTATTTCTAGCTCTATGTCACGCAAATCATTCACATTTTCACCCTTAGCCGAATAATGAACCTGAGTGCAGATGATGGACTGACCACAGTATTTTAGGGTCTGACTATGAGTTATGTGCCTGTCTCTTCTCCAGGGTTGTTGCAGGATCCTGGGTCTGAACATAGAAGCCATAAAAAGACTTCATGTACAGCTAGGACTAAATTAAAACTCCAAATCCTCCAAGGCAATTTTAGGTTTGTTTCCATGGCATTGATTTTTTTGTTTCCCCCCCATTTTTTTTTTCCTTTTAATTTTGGCTTGAAGGTGAGAGGGGTTATTCTTATCTTTTGAAAAGTTGCCTTGTAGGATACAATGGCTCAAGGTTGTTTGAATTTCTAATCCGTGTTGGTGCCATCTTTCTGAAAAGCAGGGTTAACTGTGGCACATGGATGAAGCTCGGAAGAGGGAGGTTACTAGGGTTCTTCAGTAGTGGCTGTGCCCTCGTGAGAGGATTCAGCATTCTGGCATTAAAACGTTGGATGTGAAATTGTAGTTTATGATGTTTATCTCTTTACTTCATGGCAGGGTTTGAGGTACTGACGATCCTTGCTAACGACAGCGGTGACACTCAAGTCATTCCCTCGCTCCGGCACGGAAGGATTGGGGAGCCTGGGGAAGCTTCCTTTGTCATTCCGTGCCGGGTTCGGGAAAGTCAGGGTTCCGAGGGAGAGAACAAAGCTTCCATCGGGGAAAGAGGGGAGCAGTGTCCAGGAGAGGGCCACGCACCGGCCCGGGGGGCTCAAACTTTGTGTGACACGGAGCAGCCGGAGCGCGTTACCGTGACCGGCCCCAAGTCCTACCGCGACCGGCCCCATCTGCACCCGTGACAGCCCCGCGCTCCTCATCCCCGCACGGCCCCGGCACCCAGCACTCCGCACGGCCCCGGCACCTGGCACCCCGCACTCCGCATCTCCGTACGGCCCCGGCACCCAGCACCCAGCACTGCCCATCCCCGCACGGCCCCGGCGCTCCGCTCCCCGCGCTGCCCATCCCCTCCCGGCCCCGGCGCTCCGCTCTCCACAGGGCCGGCGCTCAGGCCTCCATGCCGGGCCGCTCTCCGCAGGCGCGGGCGCTGCGCGGGGGC
>VZRF01003121.1:98282-168307 GCA_013396875.1 Vireo altiloquus
CCATAGCCCTGCCGGCAGCGCGGCGGCTGGCGGGGCCCCTCGGGAAGTTTGATGGCTTCTTTGAGGAGAGTCAAAGTCCTGCTGGTGTTAAACCTGATCGCCGTGGCTGGCTTCGTCCTCTTCCTGGCCAAGTGCAGACCCATCACGACCAAGAACGGCGACTCCTTCCATGACATCCATCCCAGGGCAGAAGTGGCCAACTTGACAGCCCACGGCATCAGCTCCATCCAGGATGCAGTGCTGAAGAGGCTCTCGCTCCTAGAAGACATAGTCTACAGGCAGCTGAATGGTAGGAATAGTTGTCGTGCTCTGTAATGCCTTTGGGGTAGGGTCGGTGGTGAATCGAGGCTCGGAGCAGGGGCTCGCCTTGCCCGAAGTTTGCATGACGGACCCCTGCTCTCCCCTCTGTTACTGTGCAGACGGAGTCTCAACGCACTGAATCGATTTAGCATCTGATTTCCAAGTTCCGCGTGTGTTTTAAAGCCCGGGGTACCTAGCACAGGATGCAAGGGAATGGTAATAACAGAATGCTGCCTTTCAGATTTATAGCGGCGGTCAGAAAATGACAGTGGCACGATTTCTGCATCAAACGAGCCGGGGGTGCAGGGGGCGAACACGGGTTGGAGCAGCACAGTGTGGATCGATCGAGGGAATGGCTTTTACTCCTACGGAGCTGGGTTTGGAAAGGAGTTTTTAAATGGCTCAAGCGTGTTGCATCATTTGAGTGCAGAAGGTCAGAAAGCAAAAGGCACTTTCTCTAAGAAGTTAAGCAAACTATTCAGTATTTCCTATGGCTCAGCTCTGACAACTGCTAATTAAAATCTCAAGTAATGCTTCTCTTTATCGCACAGAAAAGGGATTTCTATTAAAATCTCACCAGGTTCAGTAGTTCTGAGACGTAGAATGGGAGTTTTAAAGATGCTGTGCAGGATAGAGAAACACTTTGTAAAGATGTAAGAAATCTAGGTGAGGTATCTAATTAAAACACTCACTGTGGAAGCCGATTTTTTTAAAGTTGTTCCCCGCAGATTCACAACTGGGGGTGCAATTTCAATCAAGGGTCTTGCTTATTGCTTCCAATCTCTGTAGCTTTAATGCCTGCAAGTTCCTGTGTGTCGGAATGAGCAGAGTTGGTGTTTCTGGCAGTGTCAGTGTGATTCCCTCTCTGAGTTAGGAATATGGAGCTCATGCCCCATTCTGTGCTGTGCTGAACCAAGAGCTGGTGTGTGCTGTGTCTGTGTGCTGAACCTGAGCTGTGTCACTTTGCACCAGGAGGAGAGGCAGGTGCAGGGATGCAGCGTGGCTTCCCCGGAGCACTTGGCTCGGACAGCAGCTTTGGGGACAGCACTGGCACCCTCAGCTGAGGAGCAAAGTGTCCCTGATATTCCTGTTTTATACACTCACGTGAGAAACCTGTCCTGCCTGTGCCTGGCACCACGAGACGTTGAAGCAGCACTGGTGGGTGATAAACAGAGATGAAGCATAAGAATAACGAGGAATAAGGTAGAAAGTTCAATGTTTTTTGCAATCACACTGTGAAATTCCCTGCTCCTGCACAGAACTTTCCAGGAAGATTTAGGCAGTTATTTGGGCAATAACTGCAGCTCAGAATAAGAGCCCTTATACCAGGACATTGAACTAGGATAGGACGAGTGATCATGCAGCAATCTACCATCCCTGCACGCAGAGGGGATGAGCTGAGGTTATCAGTTACTGCTCTTCTGTGGGGGTTAACGTGGGCTCCCTGCCCTGCCCTGCCCTGCCCTGCCCTGCCCTGCCCTGGGGGCTGCTCTTGGGGCTGGTGAGAGGAGCTGCAGGGGCAGGGAGAGCTCAGTGCTGTCCCCCGGCTGCTGTGGGCACCGGGAGTGCTGCGCTGGAGCCTGCTCAGTGCCGAGCAGCAGTCATGCACCTACACACCAGGGGAGGCAGAGAGGGAATAGATATGTTGGCATATCACAAACGTTTTCTCAGGGCAGGCAGAGAGCTGAGCACATAAATGTGACATCTTGTCTGGCCTCTGCATCCTGGGGTGATTTATAGCAGCGCTGATCAGTCTGGCTAAAAAATAGCTCTGGCACAGCGCTTATGTAACTTTGGGTCAAGTGTATATTTGGTACATGTGCTTTTGAGAGAAGCTCAGTGCTCTGAGGGGTGGCTGCGTGCTGTGCTTCAGCAGGGCTGGTGTTTACAGCAAGATGTGGGGGGCCAGGTGAATTCCCCCACCACCCACCAGCACCGAAAGGAAGCAGTCAGGGGTGCTGGGACAGTCCCAGGGACTGAGGATGAGGAGCAGCTGGGTTGGCTTCCCCACCAGGAATTTTCTGTGCCTTGATCAGTGTTCATCCTGGGCACTTTAGGAACACCTCTAAAATCTCCTGCCTGCAAATAGGAGCTCACCACTTCTCCTTGATTTTCACGTGGGTAGTTTTGTGCTGGTGCCTCACAAACCCCTCCTTCACAACAACCCACTGAGAGATTCCTCTTTTGGTTCTAAAAGGTTGTGTTTTGTTTCAAATCTCACCTGTGGTTTAGCAGCTACAAAATCATGGAATAAAGTATCTCATAGGGTGGCATGTGGGCAGCCTGCACCTCACAGAGCATCAGGAAGTGTTTGGCCAAAGAGAGAAGCTACAACCCAGTCTGGGTGCAGCCAGCTATGGACTTCTTCTGCATTATGGGACTTTCAGTGGAAGTTGAAGCCATCTTTAAAAAGCTGAATCTCTTCAAAAGCTCCATTCTGTACAGATGAAATGAGCAATCTGATGGTACCACTGCTGTGGGTTTGGTTTGTGAGTCATGTAGTGTAAAGCAGATTGGAGATAACAGCTCTCGGTGGTACAGCAGCCCCCATGTTTTATGTGTGAGTATTTATTTATCTCTGTAAAGGTTGGCCATGAAAACAGCTAAACAGCACTGCTGTGGCTCTGGGGAAGGAGAGGTTTGACACAATCCTTCTGCCTGAATGACGTTTCTCTGCCATGCCATTCTGGAAATAACCCCAGGCTCCCTCTTACTCCTCTCTGGGCAAGAAGAGCTGTCCCAAACCTGGCCCAATCTGTACATTTGCTGTGTTCTTTCTAAAAGTTGATTATTGCTCTTTAACTCGTTGCACAGTTTGTGTGGGGTTTGCTCTTTGCTGGTCTCTAATTGATGGCTCCCACACAGAGAGGTCTGAGGGTGCCCTTTGGAATGGAGGACTTTGTATGTGCAGGCACTGATCTGGGAGTTCAGAGGCTTTCTAATTTCTGCAGTCACTTTTATGGATGGAATTCTCTTGTCCAGCAGATGTCCAGAGAAAGCTAATGAAGGTCAGAAAGGAGCATGTGTATTTTACTCTGGGTGTTAACTACAACTTGTCTTTCTGATCCAAGCCTGGTTTTCTGTGTGCTGACATTTACATAAGCACAAATTGTGATCCAGATTATTTCCAACTTCATGGAGATTTGCACAAATGAACTTTTCAGTTTGTGTTTACCAAGAGGGGGTTTCTGTGCTGTGTGACCAGGTGAGGAGCTGCAGGGAGCAGAGACTCAGAAGGGAGCATTCAGCATTTTCAGGAGCCATGTGCTGCTTCCTGGGAAGTGCTGGGCAAAGTCTTCCATTAGCTCATCCCATTCCTCTGGGGCTAATGTAGGAACGCATTGATGACCATGAGGACTTGGAGAAATTGGGCATTTATAGGACCCAGAGAGAGCAAAGGTGGGCTGTTAACATCGCAGTGGCTGTAGGGTGAGAGACAGGGCTTGAGGACAGCTGGTGTTTGTGTCCAGTGTCCAGAGGTACTGGGAGACCCTCTCAGTGGGATGGGTCAGTCAGTAAATTGGAAAATAGGGATTGCAGGAGGGAGAGAACTCCAAATAAACCCTGGGTTTGGGTGTGGGGAGCCATCACAGCTGAGCATCTGGAAAAGATGTGAGCAGGTCACTTGTGCTGCACACTGGGGACCTGAGGAACCTCCCAGGCAGCCACCTTCCAGCTCTATGTCCAGCAGAGGTCTGCCTCTTGGATTAAACCTCCAAGCAGTGTGAAGGCTGTAAACTTCCTCTCTAGGGCTCTGGATACTGGTGGATGATGATGGATTCACAGCAGCAGCTGACTCCAGTAAGTGCTCAGCTGTCTGGAAGCCAATGACATGATGTGATGTGTGGGATGATGTGGCACCTACCTGAGCAGTGTGGGAAAACAGTACAAAAAGTCTGAACTTCAAGCTAAATACTGGTAAGACAGAGAACAGAAGGGTATCGCTGGCTCTTCCAGAGCTCTTCTGTTAAATTTTATTTCATAGCCTCTCAACAGATCATAGAATCACAGAATGGTTTGGGTTGGAAGGGACCCTGAACACCACCCAGTTCCAACCCTCTGCCATGGGCAGGGACACCTTCCACTGTCCCAGGGTGCTCCAGGCCCTGTCCAAGCTGATGTACAAGATCAGGGAGAATTACAGCTCTTTGGAAATTGTTATAAAAGACAGAGCAGTGATGAAGGAGTGCTGAAGTGAAGCTGGCCAGAAAAGGGGTGAGCAGAGAGGGCTTCTTCCCCCATGCTAAAGAAATGCACAGGTTAAACTGCTGCTTTTACCAAATGTTAAATGATGAAGAGGAACTTTACATTCCTTGGGGGTGAAATAAGCCTGTGTTCATTTTTTAAAGCAGCCTACGTCTGTGTTTTTGCACATGGAATAATGTGAACATGCTGAGGTACAGCCAAGTGCATGCCAGCAGCCTCCTGTGTTCTGGCTGTGCTCTCATCTGCTTATCCAATTAGGAAATTAACTTTGGGAGGGTTGCATATGGACATGGAACTGACACTGAACCACAGCCCTCAGCACGGTGTTGCTACCCTTGTAAAGTGGCACTTAATTAACTTAAAACACTTTGGAGATATGTGGATTTGGTTCCCATAAGGATAAGATAATGCTTATCTTCTCTAACACTTATCATCCTCCAAACACATTACAAACTTAGCTAACCACTGAGTATAGAAATTATATATGTAAATAAGTCAGATTAAAAGTGGTTTTATCAGCATTTAGGAGAATGTAATAGCACTACACCCACAGACTGGAAATATTAAGGTTTTAACAGGTAGGTAGTATATTAACTTAAATGCTAAGAAATTCCCTCATTAAGATAAATAACTACGTGTAAATAACTGAGAGTAGGGAAAAGCTGTTTGTAGGCAGAAGGGCCCAAACTTTAATGATGTTCTTGAACTAAAATAGTTCTTTATATGAGCAGAGCTTTGGCAGGTGAAATCCTTTGATATAAGAAATTATGATGTGGAGATAAGAGATACACGATGGGGATGAGGCTGCTGTGGTAAGTGATGGTTGTCACACAGCAGCTGGATGCTGCTCCCCTGTCTGTCCCACTACCAGGATGTTCCTGAAGTAGAAAATAACTGTATTATGTTGTATGGCCTTTACATATTATACAGCAACTGGATGAGAAGTGCCACTTTAACATTTAGGATGTACCCAACAGGTTTGATCACCATATTCCCTATTAGGAATAATGCAAATTATGCATTCAGTACCTCCTTTTAGAAGTTCTCAGCCTAAACTTCCTCACAGCAGGAGAGAGGTCTGCACAGGCTCAAGGCACCTGAGAGCTTCTGCCTGTAAATTATTCTTAACAGGTTCCTGAGAACTGGGTTTGATACCAATCAAGGAATGAATAAAGGAAATACTTCTAGAGAAATAACAGAGTTAAAAGATGAGGCTTAAGACAGACATTTAGAAGCATCTGGAAGCTCAGACATGAATGTGACATTTAGTTTGCAACCCGTCTGACAAGGAAGTGATAGATAATTTGGGGGTTTGATGGTTGTTTGGCATCCTGATCCAAATATTCCTGTCATTGACAGCGAATGAGTAATAAGCCAGTAACACATTTGTCATGCAGAGACAACAGAGGATTCATGGGAGGCAACAGCAGTGGCCAGAACACAGTGACAACAGTGGTGTTTTAGTTTTGCATGTTAATTCAGGTCTCCCTGCACGGAGAGCAGAACCTCACCTGGCAGAATCACACAGGTACATCAGATTTACAGTGCCTGTTCAGTTGTGCAGCTGTGAGAAATATCTCCCCGAGGATACGAAGCACCCAGAAAAGTGCTGTCATTATGTGAACAACAGTCGTGTTTGCAAGCCTCAGTCTGATCAGCAGTGTCCTGTGGCATCTCCAGGGAGAGAATTGGATTTATTTGGAGAAGCATGGGCATCTAGAGATGTGTCAGGGCCTGGAGGCTTCCAGGACTCTGCTGGGCTCCCAAAGCATCCTGGATACTCTGAGGCCCTTGTGGGGCAGCAGGAATTGCTGAGGAGCAGTCCCGTGCTTGCTGTCTTGGAGATCTCCCCCTTGAGCAGGCAGGACCCATGGATGAAGCACCTCCCTGCCATGTGTTGTCCACGTGCTTGGATTTTGGGGATCTTCTGGTCCATTCCAGGCCATCCTCCCTCCTCATCCTCTCGTGGCAGAGAGCACAAGTGCTGCTGATCAGAAAATGCAGCCCGTGAGAAACCCACCTGTTAGCAGGGCACAAGAGGAAAGGGAAATGAGCCTTCTCAGGTAACCAGGCAGCTTTTACTGATGTTGTGATTCACACCACTAATCTTTGCCTAAAACAGAACATCTGCTGCAGATGTTACTGGCAGGGTGCCAGCTCCCAGCTCCCCCCTACACCTGAGCCACAGGGTGTTGCTGAGGGCATTCTGCATGTTGACAGATTAAAAGAGAGGCTTATTTTTGGTAAGATGTCCTTATCAAAGTCTGCAAAGGGCTGTTGAAGCTGAATACCCAGAGTATTGACCCTCCTGTGAGTCAAGAGCAGTGATTCAGCTCCAGAAATGGATCCAAGCAGCACGGAGATTATTTTTCCTAAACAGTTCTGGGAGTACAAGCAACTGTATTTTCCAGCCCCCAGTCCCCACGGTCAGATTTGTTCTAGAAATTGTTGAATGCTTTACACCTTATAGCTACAAGCCTTGCTATTTCTGCCTATAAATCTAATAGCTATCGACCCACATTCTGACATCCCCTGACGGTTATCTAAAAATAATGCAGGAATGATGCAACGAGACGTAAAGCAGTGTGAGGAGAGGGCTGTGCTGAGCCATCACAGCCTGCTCAGGGTGCAGCTCAGGGCTCTGCTGCTCGGGTCCTTGGGGAGATGCAAAGTTGCCTGAAAAAGGAATAAAATTCCTGGCGAGTTGGATAAAAATCACAGTTTGCGTTTTCCTTTTTAAAATCTGATCCTCGGAGCTCGCTGTGTAATGAATCCCAGTGCCTGTGATCCTGCCCTCCCAGGGGCTCCTCCCAGGATTCACTCTGATCCCTGATACCCTAGAGAGTGATGCCAAGGGCTGTCTGCCATGTCCCAGCACTTGTTCTACCGTGGAACAGGAAACACCGACAGCATCACTGGCTCTCTACTGGGGGAGTAATCCGAGAACTCTGCTTTAATGGATGTGCTAAAAATAGGGATCTCCCTGGGCTCTGCGACCCAGGCTGGTGTGCAGGAGCACCATTCCTCCTGCTGGCAGGGAAAATGAGAGAGCTCTGGAGCTGTGGCACACACAGGCACTCAGCACATCGTCCCTCACAGCTGGGGTGCTGTGGTGTGCACAGGGACTTCATTCCAGTGCAGAGAATGCAGCGGGGCCAGCATGGGCTGGGAGGGAAGGAGGGAGGGAAGGGCAATCCTTGGTCCCTCTCCCCTTTAGTACCCTCAGGTGTGTGCAAGTGGAAATGACTTAGAATCATTAAGCTGATGACTTAGAATCCCAGACTGGGTTGAGTTGGAAGGGAGCTTAAATCCCATCCAGTGCCACCCCTGCCATGGCAGGGACACCTCCCACTGTCCTAAACTGCTCCCAGCCCCAATGTCCAGCCTGGCCTTGGGCACTGCCAGGGATCCAGGGGCAGCCACAGCTGCTCTGGGCACCCTGTGCCAGGGTGAGAGGGAGCAATTCCTTCCCAATATCCCATCCAACCCTGCCCTTTGTCAGTTTAAAGCCCTTTGGTCTTGTGTCTCCTCCCGTGGTTTGAGGTGTGAGTGCCCCCAGGACTTGCCTGGCTCTGGAAGGGGAAGGCTCAGGCTGGGAAGGGCTGAGCTCTGCCATGTGCTGCCTCTGAGCACCCTGAATCCCTCTGACTCCGTTCCCCAGCACCCAAATGGGATACAGGGCTTCCTCTGCTGCCATCTCCTCTATGGAACAGCAGGGCCAAATTGCTGTTCCTTGGTGTGTCTAAGTGCTGCTGAGGCACAGAAAGCAGAAAACCAACAAGAGAGAAATCAGCAGTGAGTTAACAGACACCAGCAGTGCCCCAGCCGAGCTACTCTGGGTGTTTCCTCGAGCTCCAGAGCCTCAGAGAGCCTAGCAAGGTTTCTTACCTGCTGGTTCTGAATTTACTTAACCTTAGTTTTAATCTTCATTCGCTCATACAGTATTCTGAGCAAGGTAATTGTCCACTGTGGTTGTGCCTGTTCTTAGAGCATAAAGGTAAAGTGAGAAGGTTAATTTTAAGGTAACAATTAGAATTCCTTTCTGGGTCTTTCCCTATATTACACTTTAAATGAAATCATGAGGGCACTCACGTTTGCACCAAATTACTGCTAATTCTTCCAAAGCAGTTGCTTGATCACACTTTACAAACACAAAGCAGAGGAGGAGAATAAAAAAGTGAAAAGCCATTTAATGAATTTTAAAGCTCTCTTATATTCCATTATTGGATTTTAAATAATTTTTGTTGACCTTTGTGTGTTTTTAGTATTTGCTGCCTTCAGTGAGGTGAGCTGGAACACTGAATGCTTTAAATAGCTTGGAACATAAACCCCCTGTTCTGCTGGATTTTATTTCGGTTTTTCCTCTTGGCACTGACAAGACAATAACAGTAATAACCACGGTGTAAACCATGTCATGCCTTGCCCTTTGCTAAGTGTAGCCCAAACACTGTAATGTGGGATTTCAGTTTGCTGGAAGTTGCTGTTCTTGGCATGGGGAGGGGCTGGTGTCACTGCTGAGGGCAGCAGGATCCAGCAGGATCCAGCAGGAAAGGCTCAGTTTTATCTCTGGTGTTTTGTGTGATGCCCCACCAGTCACACAGAATAGTATTATAAAAATACGTAAGTTAAGGGTTTATGTTCCCATATAGATTACTGAAGGGAAGTCTCAAGTACAGAAGAGGTTTTTATGTAGGGAATGATAAGAGAATAAAGAAAACCTTGCCAGACGAGTTTTGGTTATTTGAAGATCGTTGGAACTGGCATCAAAGAGGTGGGAACAGGAAAAGTGAGGCTGGAGAGATGCTGGGCTTGCTTCTTCCTCCTTAGGGAGTCCCACAGAGTTGGTCAGGCTGTGGGACCCCAGAGGGTCACTGGTGGCACCTCCCTGCCCAGGCAGGGCCATCCCAGAGCACAGGGCACAGTAGTGTGTCCGTGTGCCTCTGGAATATCCCCACTGAGGGAGACTCCAGCCCCTCCCTGGGCAGCCTGTTCAGGGCTGGGCACTGCCCAGGGCGGAAGTTGTGCCTCCTGTGCAGGGCAATTGCTGGCCATTCATACCCAAGGGCTGGAGTGGCCCTGGATGAAGTGATTCCCTCTCCCTTAGGCTGTGACCTTGCCCCGTGGCCCTGACTGGTTCCTGTCCCTGACACTTGGTGCTCTAAACCATTGAGAAGCAAATGAGGGAGAATCTGTTCCCAAACCACTGAACAATATGCAACAGAATGAGAATATTGGGGGGAGGGAGAATTAGACCTAAAGTTGTATTAATTCCCTGTCACTTTTGGATTTCAAACTGGAGTTGGTTTAAATCTGTATTTATTGCATGTTGATTGGGTTGAAGTAGAGATAAGTTAGAAAATGAAGTAATAGAATCAGAGAACATCCTGAGCTGGAAGGAGCCCACAAGGATCATCCAGTCCAACCCCTGGCCCTGCACAGGACACCTCAACAATTAATAAAGAAATTATTAAAGGGACACACAGAGGGAGCCTGGCTGTGGGAAGCTGGGGGAACCAGAGGTGTCAGTTTGGAGGAGCAAGTGCTGGTGCTGGGGCAGGGGCTCCGTGATGAAGTGATGGGGTGGACCCTGGCAGTGATGGGGTGAACCCTGGCAGTGGCTGGGTGAACCCTGGCAGTGATGGGGTGGACCCTGGCAGTGGCTGGAGGACCCTGGCAGTGGCTGGGTAGACCCTGGCAGTGGCTGGGTAGACCCTGGCAGTGATGGGGTGGACCTTGGCAGTGATGGGGTGGACCCTGGCAGTGATGGGGTGGACCTTNCAGTGGCTGGGTGGACCCTGGCAGTGGCTGGAGGACCCTGGCAGTGATGGGGAGGACCCTGGCAGTGGCTGACTGGCTGTCTGATTTTCAGGCCCCTCAGGTGGGGGTCAGGAACAACCCTTCAGTCTCTGGAGAAAGCAATGTTTGATTTACCCAGAGAGCCCTGATTTACCCAGGGGGAGCTGCTCTCTCTGGCACAAAGGGGCACAGTTCACATGTGGGGCTGTTTGCTCAGTGCTGTGTTGGGAGGGGACAGTGAGTGAGGTGCATGGTGCAGGTGATTTAGGGATGTGCAGACACCTCCTAAGCCTCCTGTCAGGAGTGTCTGGAGGTGGCTCCTGCCTTTTCCAGTGTCTGACATGGAGGTGTTGCAGGGTCAGGTCATATTGACTTGAGTTGCCTTTGGACCAAGCTCTGAATCAATAATGACTTTCTGGGGGACTTTAATCGCTGTTCTGACAGACATGAAAGGGGCTAGGCAGTAAAATGGGATTTTACACTTTTATCAGTCTTTTCCTAGTAAGTTGCTCAACTTCCAAGGACTAATTAATGCTATGTTGCTTCCATGAATTTCCCTTCCTACTGATGCTGTGTGTTTGATCTGAGAGCAGCACCAGGCCTTGCAAATTAGAGCTGCCTGCCAGGCTGCAGTGGGGACAGACACAGGAAGGAATAAAACTTGGACATCACATCCCCACTGGAGGCCTTCAGCATAATTTATGCTCTTTGTGCAACTGTTAGGAAAATCCTGGAATTCCCCTGAATGTCCAGCTCTGCATATCCAGAAACACCCAGCTCCAGTTCCAGAAATTCCAAAGAAGTTGGATTTGGATGTCCATATTCACTGCAAAGCTACTGACCTGGGTGGAGACACCTCTGGTAGCATTTTATCCTGAGGCTGCCCAGACTTTTCAAGCATGAGAAACTGCTGCAATTTGTTGATAATTTTTCCAGTTAGACTGAGATGGTCAATTATTGTCAAGTTCATGTTTATGTTTAATTCCATCAAACTGGTCCAGATGTTTCTGGAAGTGATGTGTGAGAAGAATCACAGAATGTCCTGAGCTGGAAGGGATCCTCAAGGATGATCCAGTGCAGCCCCTGGCCCTGCACAGACACCCCAACAACCCCAACAATCCCAGCCTGGGTGAATGCTCCTGGAGCTCTGGTGGCCTCGGGGCCGTGCCCATTCCCTGGGTTCCATGTACTCAGAACAGGTACCATTGTCCCCATGGAGGGACAAAAGTGCCTGTAAAGGGAAAATGAGTGAAGTGATTGAACTGGCAGCTAAAAAAAAATGGGGCTGAGAGCCCATGGGAACAGAGAAGGGGGAGATGGGTGGATCAGCCTCAGAGGAGGCTGAGATGGGTGGGTATTGTAGCTCTTAACAGCTGGCCTGAAGGCCTCACAATAAAAATTAATCCCATTTTACAAGTCCCTGTTTCATTACTGGAATAATTAAGACATAAACTGAAATTCTACAAGTACCTTGACCAGTACAGGCCACTAGGGATGTGAGCAGCTGCTGGCTGGGCTGGTTTGACTGATAGGGATCAACAGCGTGGACCTTCAGCTCTAGATAAGTAAAAGAGGACTCAATAAAGTTGGCAGCTGTGCACAAGCCAAGGTGTGTCATGTGATATTCCCCCCTCCAACATGAAGGGGACAGGCAGGCACCTTTGGAATTGATAGGGAGACAGGTGGCAGGGGATGGTCCAGGCAAGGAGCAGCACTCCTGGGGGTCATCTCTGGATTGCTTCAGGAATATCTGAATGCTGTTGTCAAGAAAATCAATCCACAAACACCAGGAGTTTATGTCCAAAAAGGAGACAGAGGAATCCCTTTATTCAAATAAAGGGAGAGGCCATGGGCCATTCCCCTGGGGTCTCTCAGATTTTTGGAGGGCTCAGCCTCCTTTTTATCCCAATTTCCTCATTTCCCTCTCTCTTTCCCCATTGCCTGAGGTACTTGAGAGGCACAGACTTCCCAGAACACCTCATACCTAAGACTCCCCTCTAATGTATAATCCCCTCTCCTTAATTCTTAATTCTTTATGGAATCCATGGTTTTTCCC
This sequence comes from Vireo altiloquus, assembly GCA_013396875.1. Classification (NCBI taxonomy): domain Eukaryota; kingdom Metazoa; phylum Chordata; class Aves; order Passeriformes; family Vireonidae; genus Vireo; species Vireo altiloquus. Next base: position 110,641 of record VZRF01003121.1, read on the forward strand.
CATTGTTTCTTTCATCTTTCAATATCCAATTTCATTTATCAGCAGACTTATAGTTCATTTGTAAAGGCAAACATCTTATTCCATTCATCAATCAGTGGAATCCTTCCCATTGTTTCTTTTATCCTTCAGTGCTGATTTTGTCTACCAGCAGCCCCACAGTTTGTAAAGACAAATCCTGTCCTTCCTCTCACTGTGCAGCTGCTTATTTTGTTAAAAGTAGTGCAAAAAGGGCTCTCTGCAAAAAAAGAGTGTATTTTCAACTCACTACTTCATATAAATGAAGTACAACTGAAAGGAGAGGTACTTCCAGAAGCCTTAATGGCAAATGTAGTCCTTGGAAGTTTGTTCTGGTTTGGTGATTCCAGCGTGAGCCTCGCTCAGGAGATGAGTGGGTGCAAAGCAGGGCAGGTATTATTAGCTGTGCAAAGCAAAACAATACAGTTGCTGTGGAAAAATTACAGGGTTTGTGCTGAAGCAGATATTTAACCTTTGTTTTTACAACTCCAGAAATGAAGCAGTTTGTTTCTTAATGTGGGTTTAATGCTGCAAGTGTGTGCTGACTGGGTTTTCACACGCCATGGAAGAGATGCTGGGCTATTAAAGTCTGCTTTAACGATCTCTCTTCCCATAACTCCTAATATTTGCCATTTACTAATTATGATGTTCCCAAGCAGTTTGCATTTGTAGTAGGTGTTTTAAATGCTGCAGCTGTTTTAGTTTCAAGCTAACTGCTGGTGACTTTTTTTTTTTTTAAAGAATTATTGTGTATTATTGGGGATTTTTGGAGGCTGGCATGAAGGGCTCACCTCAGACTGTTCTTTATTAGGAGGTTTTGGATGTCCAGGCTGCCAGTGGAAGCAGAAATAGATGTGGCAGAGGAGCAGCAGTGCTGGAGAGCAGAGAAGCTGTCTGTGAGCATTGTTCTGTGGTGTAAACTCCTGTGAGTCAGCGAGGGTCTGCCCAGGGGCACCTCTGTGGGGCCCTTTGTGATTTGGGATGTACTCTTGGTTTGTTTTTCTAAATCCTTGGGATTTTCCGGCAGTTTTTTAATAGAGGAACTGTGGCTGTGTGAGAGGTCACAGCCTGGGCAGCAGCTCCACGAGGAAGCTGTGGGAATGAGAAGAGCAGGGGTTTGTTCATGGCCCATTTTCCAGAGGACAGTGGGATGGGACCAGCTGAACTCATTTAGGGCCCTGCAGATGTTGTGAGGAACTGACCTCTGTGTGGGGTTTGTGTGGCCAGCTTTGGGTGGCAGGGGGGCAGCAGGGGTGGCTTCTGGAAGCTTCCCCCATGTCCAAGGGAGCCAAGCGCAGCCAGCTCCATGGGGGTCCCGGGGAGATCCATGGGGGAGCAGAGATCCACCTGCAGCCCCAGGGGGAGCCCAGGGCAGAGCAGGGGGGTCTGAAGAGGCTCTGACCCTGTGGGAAGCCTCTGCTGGAGCAGGGTCCTGGCAGGGCCTGGGACCCTGTGGAGAGAGGAGCCCACCTGGAGCAGGTTTGCTGGAAGGACTCGTGAGCCCTTGGGGGACTCACACTGGGACAGTTCCTGAAGGACTGACCCCATGGAGGGACTGACCCCATGGAGGGACTGACCCCATGGATAAATGGATCCACACTGGGGCAGTTCCTGAAGGACTGACCCCATGGAGGGACTGACCCCATGGATAAATGGATCCACACTGGAGCAGTTCCTGGAGAACTCCCCTGGGAGGGACCCCAGGCTGGAGCAGGGGCAGAGTGTGAGGAGTCCCAGGCCTGTGGAGGAAGGAGCAGCAGAGCCAGTGTGTGATGGACTGAGCACAGCCCCATTCCCACCCCCCTGAGCCTCTGAGCCTCTGAGGGGGAGGAGGGACAGAAAATGCAGAGTGAAGTTGAGCCTGGGAAGAAGGGAGGGGCTTGGAGAAGGTGTTCTAAGATTTGGGTTTATTTCTCAGTCTCCTGCTCTGGTTTGATAGGTAATAACTGGCAGTGATTTCCCCCAGCTGAGTCTGTTTGCCCGTGGCAGCCCCTGGTGAGGATCTCTGTGTGCCCTTATCCCACCCAGAGCCTTTGCCTGTGCCCCCTGTCCCCTGCCCACCTGAGCAGGGCAGTGACAGAGGGGCTTGGTGAGCACAGAGTGCCCAGCCAGGGTCACCCCAGCACAGCCTTCTTGTGTGAGTGACCTCCCTGCAGAGCAGAGCTGAGAACGCCAGAGAAGTGGTTAAAAAAACAGCTTGTGAAGTGTGAGTTAGGCTGGGGCTGTACTTGAAGGACAAAGGGAAATGAGCAACTCGGAACTGTCGGGCTGCTCTGCAAGCAAGGCAGGTCTGTTCCCTCAGCTATCTGTTCCCTTTTCCTTTTCCTTTTCCTTTTACCTTGAATTTTACTTGTGTTGTTTTTCTCCTTAATCCCATTTCTCAATCACCTTCACCAGAGGCAACTCCAGCTGTGACTTGACAGCTGCTACTGTCTTCTGCCAGCACCCCAGTTGATTGTAGGGCTTAAGGCACAGTGCTCTCTATTTCCTCTATTTCTGCCTGCTATGAAATCACACATATTAATATTAATTATGCTCTTTTCAAATTCAGAAGCCTCCAGGCCTATTGCAATTATGTCTGGGGTTTTTTTATTTAGTGTTTGGCAGGTGTGCCCAGGCAGTAACATGGCTCACGAGCATGGCCCAGGGCACAGCTTTGGGGCTGGGTGAACTCCAGCCTTGAACTAAAACCTTAAACTCTTAAGGAAGCTCGAGTGTGGGTGAAATACACTCTCTCCACTTGACATCCTGTGAAATAATTCCTTGCCTTGGCAGAAGGGGCAGTGGTGCCAGAGGTGTGCTGCTGGTGCTGGGCACTGGGTGTGATCCTGCTCACTCCTGCCAGGGGTACCTCAAACTGAGCTCATTTCCTGCTGCTTTCAGCACCAGGCTCCCTCTCTGCTGGTTCTCCAGGAGGGAGAATCTGACCTGCAGCCCCCCTCCCCTCTTCCAAAAGTATTAAAAAAGGAAGAGAGATTTTTCCTTTCTTTCCTGCTCCTTCCTTGGCATTTCTCACACCTCCACGCTGAGCCTTGGCTTAAAGCCTTAAGAGTTGAAACTCAAGAAGTTGGGGAGGGGGAAAAAAGCTGATCCAGGAGTCTTCTGCCTGGATCAATGGAGCAGAGGAACAGGCTGAAGCTGCACAATTGGGAGTCAGGAGAAGTCTGCTCATGTGCTGTGTCAGGAGCTGGTACAGGCAATTCTCTTCAGAGGTGCATACAGCAAAAGCTTTTCCAGTCTAAGGAACTGCCTTTTTACTTGAGTTTCAAAATGCTGATTTTTAGTTTATTTTTTAAAAGAAAATTGCTGATAGGGGCATTCAAGTAATAATGAAATTTTTGTGGTTCATTTTCTTTGACTCGTTTTTCAGATGTTACTACACAAAACCTTTCCAGTGTTTGCCTCCTGTGAGCCCTGGGATTCCTTTTCCTGCCTTCGGTCTCACTCCCTGCACTCTGCACTTGACCCTGCCAGGCTCCCAGAGCTTCCCAAAGGAAGCTGGGTGGGAGCAGCCTGGGGTGCCCAGCCTTGGAGCTCCCCAGGTGTCTCTTGTGTCCTGTCCAGTGACCAGGGCAGGAACTGGGAGCAGCAGGAGCCTCAGTGCACAGGCACAGCTCAGGAATTCCCTTAACACTTGAATATTGCCTGTTCTGTGGAGCCAGGCTGGGAGAGCTGGGGAGGCTCATCTGGAGAGGAGAAGGCTCCAGGGAGAGCTCAGAGCCCCTTGCAGGGCCTGAAGGGGCTCCAGGAGAGCTGGAGAGGGACTGGGGACAAGGGATGGAGGGACAGGACACAGGGAATGGCTTCCCAGTGCCAGAGGGCAGGGCTGGATGGGATATGGGGAAGGAATTGTTCCCTGGGAGGGTGGGCAGGCCCTGGCACAGGGTACCCAGAGCAGCTGTGGCTGCCCCTGGATCCCTGGCAGTGCCCAAGGCCAGGCTGGACATTGGGGCTGGGAGCAGCCTGGCACAGTGGGAGGTGTCCCTGCCATGGCAGGGGTGGCACTGGGTGGGCTTTAAGGTCCCTTCCCACCCCAAACCATTCCAGGATGCTGTGGAACCTCTGGAAGGGTTTAAAACCTGTACCAAGCCCAAACTGTAAATTTTTCTGAGGAGTGGGCCCTGCCTGCATCCCTTCGTGTGGGGGGTTGGGAAAACCCAAGGAACTCTGGTTCCATCATTGCAGGAGGAAGCTCTGCTCTTTCCAGGGATTTCAGCAGGGTTAGGATCTGGCTTTGCTCCTGAGCTTTATTACTTTCCAGCATGAATTGGAATGCTCTGTGCTAGGCTAAAGAAATAAGAAGATAGGGCCTAATTTTCAGGCTGAAATTGATGTAAGCTGGGCTTCTCTCATGAGAGTCCCTTGAGCTTTTTCAGTCTAATTCAAGAGATTTTTTTCCTTCTTTCTTCCCCTTGCTAGGTCACGAGGAGCCTTTGTATTCCATTTGCATTGTGTTACCTGTCAGGGACATGCAGCTGTGGGCCACATTCAGAACCACCTGCAGGGCAGACACCTTCCAGCTGTCCTTCGTATCTGTGCCACAGGTTGGTTTTTCTGACAAGTGTGGGCACTTTCATATTTACACCCGTGACAGAAGTGAATCAAATTAGTCTGAAATCACCCTTTGCTCTGCCAATGCTCTGCACTTTCCTTACATGAAGGAGATAAGGAGACGAACAAACCTGCTTTGAAGATGAGCTGATTTCCATAGCAGGCAGAGTGACCTACTTAAAGGGAGAGGGAGAGCGAGCAGGGCTGCAAGTGGGCTCTTTATTTATTTATATAATCTCCAAGTGGCTGCGTCAGCTCCCCTGGCTGAGCCCTCTCCTGACACTCACCTGCCAGCGGTGGAGAGCGTGGAGCTGAGCACACACCGTGTCCTACTGATGCCTTAAATGGCTCCCTAGAACCAGAGAGCAGACAGGAGTAAAGGAATAAAGGAAGGATTGATTGCAAAGGCCTTCAGAGGTCACACTCTGGCCTCCAGAGGCTCCTGCCTCAGTGCATCCCAAAATGGACAATGCCAGCTCCCGAGTTCTTCCCACTTTGATATCAGCATCAATTGCCCAAGCAGAAGCCAGGCAAGGATGGAATTTGCCCAAGCTTGCCCCCCTGTACCCAAGATGAAGGTTTGCAGTTGTTGGGCCCAGGAGGGTCTGGGTGTCCTTGGAGAGCGAGCTGGAGAGGCTTTGTTATGTCAGTGTGAGCATGAGAGAACAGCACTGAACGAGCTCCAGGGAACTGCAGAGTTACACTGGGCACTGCAGGGCTGGGAACAGAGAAAAGTTAAAACCTAAGGCATCAGGGCAATGCAAGAAACTGGGATGATGTGAGCTTTCACAGGCCCAGAGCTGATGGACACTCCTCCGTGTCCGGTGTGATGTCAGGAGTGTCCAGGCTGTTGGTTGGAGCTGCTGGCTGGGACAGCCTGGTCTGAGCTGATCGTGTTTATGAAGAAATGAAGATTTGTTCATTTAGGCAGACGAGGCACTAAAAAAGTTTTCTTTGCCTATCCTGCAGAGGGACAAATATTTAGTGAGAACAGCGTGTCTGGCTGTCTCTGCCTGCCCTGGGGGTAGCTGGGTTTCACTGGAGCCATATGCTGAGTTAACAAAGCCCCCTCAGGAATCTGGCACAATCTGGGAACTAAGTTAAAAATTAAGCACTGAGGAATAGGTGAAAAAAGCCTGTTCACAGCCACCTCGGGGCATCAGTGCTCTTGCAACAACTTTATTCTGTGCAATTACTGTCCCCTGTTGCTTTTTAATAACATTTCTGTTTCTCTGAGTCAAAACTCAGCTCCTTTAAACTTCCATCCTTCACTGGGGACAGCAAATCTGTGAAGTCTAGAGAAAATCACTGGCCTGCTTGAAGTAACATTTATAAAAAATAAGTTTATTGACTCAATGCAGAGAGGAAACTTCAACAGGATGAAAAACTTCTTTCCATGGAGGGTGGCAGAGCCCTGGCACAGCTGCCCAGGGAGGGCATGGAGTCTCTGGAGACATTCCAAACCCACCTGGATGTGTCCCTGTGTCACCTGCTCTGGGTGATCTCCAGAGGTCCCTTCCAACCTCAGCTATTCTGGGAAAATGTGTGAACTTCTGGGGAGGTGCAATGAGGAACTGTATCTGACTTTTTCCTTTTCTCCCATTCAGCACCACAGAGTTCTCCCATCCTCTGAGCTCATCTGCCTTTTTCCCAGGGTGGAGTCCCAGTTTATTTTATCCCTCATCTAAAAAAAGCATTTTTAAAATCTTTTCTATCCTCTTTGCTTTGTGTTGCTACATTTTTTTTTCTCTCTCTGTTTGTTTTTATCTGGAGCTGCCCAGGGCTGCGCCCAGTGGTGTGGGTGGGAAAGGTGCCCGAAATAAGGGGCGAGATACTTGGGTCAGACATGGGCAGAAGGGCACCAGTAATTGCTGGAAATTCAAAGACATTCCTGTATCCATAACTCCTGCTAGTGATGTAGGAATTACTGTTTATTCCTGCTCCTAAAGGGGTCCATGGCTCAGCTGCACAGGATGGTGTCTCATGGACATGAACCTGAATGGCTCCAGTGCTTCTCAGTCCTCCTTGTCCCACCATCCTTCCTGTCCAGAGGGAGAGGCTGGGAGATGTTCCAAATCCTTGTGCTGCCTGACAGGGTCCATCGAGCCTCAGTGTCTCAGAAAATCAAAGTAAACTCTTGAGACCCAGGCCCAGAACAACACAGGCTTGAGCCTCTCGTGGAGCTCTAGGCCATTGATGTTGCCACCATCAGGATTTCTGGAGTTCTTAGGAGCTGGTGTGACCCTGCACCCTCTGATGCCTGAGGTGGCCACCTAAAAACAGAGACTAGACAGGAATCAGGAATAAAGGCAGGTGTTTATTGGAAGGGCCTTCAAAGGCACACCCTGGGGAGTCAAAAGGCTCCACCCAAGATGGACCCTGGGTCATGAGTTCTTCACACTTTTATAAGTTTGATCCATTTGTATATCAGGGTTAATTCTCCAATTAAAGCTTCAGTTAATGATGTAATTTCCCTAAGCTTACCCCTCTTCTAAGATGTTGGTTTACACATTTTGGGCCTAGCACAGTCTAGGTGTCCTTGGAGAGCAGGCCTGGAGAGGCTTTGTTGTGTCTGACCAGAAGGAGAGAGCAGAAGTTAAGAGGCCACATGAAACTTCAGAGTTACACACCAGGCAGTACAGGATCTGAGAAATATCCAAGTTAAAACCCAAGGCATCACCCCACGGGTGTGCATTATCTGTGGTCAGTGGAGTTGCAGAGGCATTTCCCCCTTTTCTCTGAGGGGGGAAAAAACCCTGTGGAGGTTTGGGAGCTCTGTCTGGGTAGAATTTTGCAGATCTGCCTTCATCCCAGTCTCCCACCCTGAGCTCTTCCTCTCGCTCTGTGATCCCTGCAGCTTTCCCAGTCCCACACGCTGGGACAGACTGGCAGACAGCAGCAAAGCTGTGATTTATCTTTGGGAGCAGTTGTGTTTAATGCTTGTGTCGATAGGATGCACTTCAGATCTGCGTGTCCTGACGCTGGGGAGTGTAAACAACCCAAACACAAATGGAGAACCTTTTACAGCCTTGTTCTGAGGCATTAAAACAAGTGCTGTCTATGGGAGGAATTTAATGATCCCTTTCAGAAAGATTTATTTTGATATACTATTTTTAAAACCTCACTTTAATCTGCTCAACTGTTGGAGAGCAAACAAGACAATGCCTTCCTTAGACATTTTGTCATTTGATTGAACAGTAAAACAAGTAAATTCTATTAAAAATCTAATTTTTGCAGAGCACTTAGAGAATTAAATAATTAAGAAATACCAATGAAGTCATTCAGGCATAGCCCTGGGTGGTCTGCTAGAGGGGTGTAAAGTGCAGGGGAGTGTTGGATGTCCATGACTGGAGTCTCAGGGTGGGACTCAGCACTGGGATCTCTCTGCCCTCAATGCTGGCCCCAGTCCCTGTGCTGTCAGGTGATGCTCGGAGCCACAGTGTCACCCCGAGCTCCTCTCAGGCCAGCAGAGCCTCTGCATGAGCCAGCCCAAGCTGCAGCAGGACAGATGCTCCAGTGATGCCTTTCCCTGGTCTTAAAATTAAAACCAAAACACGATTTATGGGGAAAAGGGGTTTTTACCTCGGGATTTATTTCAGGATCCTTGGGTGCAGCACTTGGTCCAGGTGGAATGCCCTGAAAATGCATGTACACTGTCACACTGAAATACACACAATTATAGGCCTTACTAATTAGCACATCTATCAAAGATTCCCCAGTGAGAGGCTGGAGTGAAGCCCTCGTTGTGAGGAACCTTCCCCCTGGCTGGGCCTGGCTGAGGTTCCAAAATGTGTTCTGGAGAGGCCCTTGGTGTCTGGGGCTCCCAGGATGTTTGCTCTCCTGGTTTAACGGTGCCGTGGGGCTGAGCTGAGTTATCAGCCTTGGGAAGTTACAGTGTGTGAGCTAAAAGCACTGAGAATACATCAAACTATAAAAGAGTGTGTGAGAGGGGTATGAAAGAAAAAGCAAAATCATCCTGGCATCACCGGGATGCAGAGATAACCCCTGCTGCTCCCAGGGTGCAGCTTCTGTCTGCTCCTCAGTCTGCTGTTAACCTGCCAGGGCTGTCAGAGCCAGCAGGGACATGGAGTGAGAAGCTCTAACTCCTGCAGGGAAGCTCTGTGGCTCTGTGGCTCCAGGAGTATCCTGGTGGGAGGCAATGAGCTTGCACAGGGTGAAAACATCTGCGGGCAAAATATTGTTACACTGGCATTGTCTGCCCTGCCCTGGGAAGGGTCCAAAAGCTGCTCAGGTTCACTGGCAGTGAGGAAAAGGAGAGGCTGGGAAAGGCAGGATATTGCCCAAATACACCCAGAGTTTGCCAGTTCCCAAAACAGGATGTTTTCCACTGACCAGAAAGCCCTTTGAGAAGAGAGAGGGAAGACTCTGGCCCATGCCTGGATTAATTCTGGGAAAGGCTGTCCTGAAAGAAGGACTTGGGGATTGGTACGAGCTGGGGAATACCCAAAAAGAGAACCAGAAATGAAAGCTGGTTTATCCTTTGTTGTTACAGAGCTGTCTTCAGATAGGTGGTAAATGAGAGCTTAGATTTAGGATTGCAGCCTCTTGCCTGGAGCTGAAGGCAGTTTGCTGTGGCTAATGGCTTTGGGTGGCTGGGAGCCCTTTTCCAAGTGTTGGTGGCCCTCAGGCAGCAGTGCCAGCACAGGAATCTGGGATCAGAGAGACCCGGGGCACCGTGGGACACACTGGGAGCTGCTTCCATGTCACAGCTGGACTCAGAGGCACTCAGAGGTCTCTCCCAGGGCTTGGCACACATCTGGATGGAGAACCCCCATAGCTCAGCCCTTGCTGTGGGTCAGCACAGCCTTTGCTTCTCACCATCACTCAGTTGAGTTGTTCTGCTCTGTGGTGAGATTATGAAATACAGGGATTCAGCCTGGGGCTTTGAAACCTAAATTCCCCTTATCAGTTGTTCCGTGTGGATGGCACTGGACAAATGAATGCTGCTGAATGCCCAGAGTTCCTGTCCTCAGGGTCGGGAAGCTGGCAGGGCTCAGTGCCAGGGAGGGAAAGTGCACAAACAGCTGAGCAGTGATGGTGACAGTGTCCTTTTAGAGACGTGCTCATCCGTGCCATAGGATAGCGACATTCCCGTGGGGGTGGCAGAGCAGATCCAGCCAGTGGAGCTCTTGGATGCAGTTGTGGGAGAGGGAACAGATGGGCCCTTGTGTGCAAACCCAGCGTGTTCCGTGCCCGTCTGTTGTGGGTGTGCAGCTCCGAGTGCCAGGCCCTGGAAAGCCCTGGAAATCATCTTTTCTTGGGGAAATTAATTAACTAGATGTTTTTCCTAATACGTGTGGACTGACAGTTTGTGCTGTTGCAAACAGAGCTTCTGCATCGCTGAACCTTTTGATTCCTCCCTCTTGCTCCGTTGAAGCTCCTGCAAAGCTCCTGCAATTCCCTTGGGCTGAGACCACTGCTGCCTGCTACAGCACTCAGCCTTTCCTTGGGTACATCTCAACGAGAGTTCACAACCTTCCAAAGCCACGGAATGGATAAAGAGAGACAAAATCCTGGCCTGCATCAGGAACAGTGTGGCCAGCAGGACCAGAGAAGTGATTCTGCCCCTGTACTCAGTGCTGGTGAGGCCTCACCTGCAGTTCTGTGTCCAGTTCTGGGCCCTGCAGTTCAGGAAAGATGTTGAGGTGCTGGAGTGAGTCCAGAGAAGAGCAACGAAGCTGGTGAAGGGACTTGAACACAAGTCCTATGAGGAGAGGCTGAGGGAGCTGGGGTTGTTTAGCCTGGAGAAGAGAAGGCTCAGGGGAGACCTCATTGCTCTCTACAACTCCCTGAGAGGAGGTTGTAGGCAGGTGGGGTTGGTCTCTTCTCCCAGCAGTGAGACAAGAGGGCCTCAAGCTGTGCCAGGGGAGGTTTAGGTTAGATATTAGAAAGAAATTCTTTACAGAGAGGGTAATCCGCCACTGGAATGGCTGCCCAGGGAAGTGGTGGATTCTCCGTCCCTGGAGGTTTTTAAGACAAGGCTGGACATGGCACTTAGTGCCATGGTCTAGCAACTGTGGTGGGAGTGGATCAAGGGTTGGACTTGATCTCAGAGGTCCTTTCCAACCTGTATCATTCTGATTCTATGAAAATCACTTAGACACCTTATCCTGGTAAGGTAAAAGGTTGGATGCAGCCACTTCAAAAGGGTCAAGGCTGCTGGGATGTCCCTGAGCTGTGCAGAGGGCAGTTTTAAAGGCTTCATTCTGGAATAAACTGGGGTCAGAGAGAACATCTCTCGTAGGGACAGGAGTAGGAGCAGGTTTGGATTTTGAGAAGAAATCCTTGTGGGGTGTTGCTGCCCTTCAATCTGAACTGCACTGTGTGCAGCTGGATGGGACCTTGCTCATGTGGCCCTCAAAGGGACACTGGACTGGTGTTCCCAAGAGATCCCAGCACCAGCAGCAGGGACTGGCACCAATTCAGTGCCTCCTGTAAAGGGGCACAGGCAGCTGAGCCTTCCTGAAGTGTAAAAACAGAGCTGGAACATGCAGACCTCCGAGAGGAACTGAAGTGAAAGATCTGGGATGCAGCAGTATCCAAAATCCTCTCTGGGTTTGGAGGTGAGGTGATAAGGAGCATGTTTGTTCTTTAGGTTGGAGTTTGATTTCTTGTTAGGTTTGGGGTTTTTGGCTGGTTTCGTTGCCATTATGGTCTGGGTTTTTGCAAGCCCTGTAGCCATGCAGCAATGATAGAGGGAGTCAGCAGTGGTGGTCAGCAGGGGTAAGATTTGACTTTCACTTTAATATCTTGGAACCTCCTTGTTTTAAAAAAAGCAATCTCCTTGTTTAGAAACCCCAGTTATTTATAATGGTAGATTATGTACCCAGTTCTGTACAGAAGCAAATGGGGAGAGCTGTCAGAAGCAAATCTCCACTTAGGGGCTGTAAAATCAGGCTTTTTACGTTTTTAAATGTCATTAGTACCTGTTGTCCAAGTCTGCCTTGGTAATTGCTGAGGTTTTTGTTGTCTACATGTGGCATTTCTGGGAGCTTTCTGTAGCAAGCCTGTGATAAGCAGCTTCCCTTTGGCAAGAGGTCCCTGCATCCCTCCCACTGCTTCCCCTTTATGGCTTAATTCCCTGGGCTCTGCCACACTTTGATTTTATTTCATGCCCTGCAGCACGAGGTCTCCAAATCGTTTACGTCTGTTAAGCAAACATCTCTTTCTGGGATTGATGTTTTAATTTAATAAACCACTTCTTAATGGGGGTCAGCTGCAGCTGTGAATTTGTAATGAGAGTTTGTTGGGAGCCCTTTGGAACAGCAGAGCCTTGAGGTGCTGGTGCCAAGGCTCTGCAGGGGGATGTGGCAGAGGGGTTCACACAGCGAGCTCCCTGTGTTGGGTCAGCTGGTGCTGTCTGAGCTCCCATGTTTGCCCTTCCACAGAATCCCAGGAGCTCCACAGGACCAACATCTGCACAGAGAAAAGGGGATCAGAGGCTCAGTTTAGATCCAGCTGGAAACAGCAAATATGTGTGCAAAGGGGTTGTGTGTTAAAAGCTGCAGGGAGCTGTTTCTAAGAGCTTAACCAAAGGTAGCACACATGGGGGATTTTGCCCTGAAATGCTTCAGAATCATAGAATCATTTGGGTTGGAAAAAAGCCTTAAGATCATCAAGTCTGACCAGCAGCTCAGAGTGCTGTTGTTCCCCATCAACAGCATCCTCAGGTGCCACATCCATGTGGGTTCTTGAACACTTCCAGGGAAGGAGACTCTGCCATTTCCTTGGGAAGCCTCTTCCATTGCTTTACAACTCCTTCAGTGAAGACATTTTTTCCAATATCCACCCTGAGCCTCCCCTGGCCCAGCCTGAGGCTGTTCCCTCTCCTCCTGTCCCTGTTCCCTGGGAGCAGAGCCTGACCCCCCCCAGCTGCCCCCTCCTGTCAGGGAGTTGTGCAGAGCCACAAGGTCCCCCCTGAGCCTCCTTTTCTCCAGGCTGAGCTCCTTTCCCAGTTCCCTCAGCCCCTCCTGGGGCTCCTCCAGCCCCTTCCCAGCTCCGTTCCCTGCCCTGGACACGCTCCAGCCCCTCAGGATCTGTGTTGTCCCAAGGGGCCAGAACTGACCCTGACATTCCAGGTGAGTCACCAGGGCCCAGCACAGGGGACAGGCACTGCCCTGGTCCTGTGGCCACACTGTGGCTGGCACAGCCCAGGTGCCAGTAGCCTTTTTGGCCACCTGGGCACACCTGGGCTGATATTCAGCTGCTGTTGACCAGCACATCCCACCAGATCCATTTCCAGTCCCTCTGTCCCAGCCTGGAGCATTGGATGGGGAATGTCCAGGTTCAGGTGGCACAGATGGAACACCCAGGCAGGGCTGATGCTGTCCTACACAGCACCAGGGAGATTCCCAGTCCAATTGCTTGGCTCATGGAAGCAAGTCCAGGGCAGGAAGTCAGAGATTCCCAAGGGCTCCTCATAGCCTTGGGATAATTCACCTGTTGCTGGACATCAAATATTTTCTCCTCATTTCTGAGGTCAGAGGAGCCCCCAGAGGCAGATTGCAGCTCCGTGTCTGTGTTTATCCAGGGTGTGTGCAGGAATTGTGTTGTGGTCTGTGTCTGGTGGAGTTAATTGGGGTCTTGTTTGTTTGCTGAAGCAGCACGGAAGGATCCCAGGCTCTCAGGACACCAGGCAGAGAGATTTTGTACAAATCACAGAAGATACATACATCAGTCAGTGTATTCTTTCATATGTCCTTTCCTGTCTTTGCTGATCTCTAATAAATCAGTGCTTTGGACCAAACAGAAGCATGAAAAATCTCACAGTAACAGGTTTTTAACAAGTTTTCCCTTGAGCTTTTAATTTAATTTTTCACTTTAACATGCCCTGTCCTACTGCCAGTCCCTTCCCTTTGGTAACAGTTAAAAGTCTGCTTCCTGTGCCAGACTTTTCCAAATGGATTTGGGATGGAACATTAGGCATCTGATTAAAGTTTGTTTTCTTTCCCCCCACATCCTCCTAAGAAAATGATGACTTTTTTCAGAAGATGGGCACGAATTTCTGTTACAAGTCAGTGAACTTCATTTACCACTGCCTTGAAGTATTTTGCTTTGCCACCTTCCTGCCAGCTCTCACCAGGGCAGGACTCTCTCTTCAGTGAGACTTGCAGCAGAGGAATCAGCTCATTCCTTTGGCAGTGCTGCCTTCAGGGGTGTAAAATTCCCTGTAACCTCTGGTTTTATTCCTCGGTGGCTGTCATGGACACATTTTTGTGCTGAGTTTTCTCTGGGGGCTTTACCTGCTGGGGTTCTACACCTTGCTGAGGCCCTAGGGCTCACTGCAGTCATTGCTGGGGTGGGTGAGGCATTGAGCTCAGCTTGCTCCTGCTCTCTATGCTCCCCAGGAGCTCCAGCACGAGTGGATTCCCAGCACAGAGCTTGCCCAGCCTGGCAGCTCTCCTGGTCACACCCTGCACCCCTTTATATCTCCCTTCTTCACTCTTCACATCGTCCTCCTTTTCCTGCCTAGTTCTCTTGCTCTCACTTTCTGTTCTTTTATTTTTATATCTATATTTCGATACCTCTCCCCTTTGAGGAGTGCCTGTTGGAGTTGTGCTTTAACCCAACGTGTTCAGCAAAGGGCCAGGGGTGCCCATCCTGCAGAGCTTCACTCTGTCTGCAGGGCTGGCAGGGAGCAGAAGGGCAGCCACAGGATGAGAGAGCTCAAGTAAAAACCAGCTCAGTCCTGACTGGAGTATGCTTAAACCAAAACTGGGCTTGCAAATGTGACTCTTGATTGGTTTAACTGCTCCTGGTACCCCGAGCTGTGGAAAGGGGTCTGGATTTTCATGTTACCATCTATTGACCCCCCCCGGCACCTTTACTTCTCTGCAACACTGATAGATTCCAGTGAGAACTAGGCTCCACTCAGGGCTGGAGCTGTGCACTGAATAACTTGGTCAGAGCTGAGGGGAAGCTCCTGCTGGAACTGTGATCCTCAGACTGCCAGGAGTTGGTGTTTTCCTGGGTTTGCCTCGTATTTCTCTATTAAGGACATGTGATTATCCTGTAGTGAGAGGCATTGCTGTGCAGAGAAATCTCTGCTCAGGATCTCCAGCCTGAGCCATTACCATGAGAAGAATGGATTTCTCCTCTTCTGTGTATTAGGGACGTGTTGTGACTTTGTGGAATCACTGCAGGAGTAAATGGTGTATGAAATGAGAAATCTCTGCTCCGTGTGTGCAGGCACAGACAGGGTTCTAAAACCTTCAGCTCAGACGCAGCCAAAAAAATCCCTGAAGTGTCCAACACGACTCCTGTGGTAAAGCACCTTCCACCAAGTTTGGTTTAATGTTTTTCCTGGTGCACTCACAAAGAGAGACCATTACAGGGCAAGATGTCCATGTCCAGCGTGGAGAGCACTCTGTGTGCACGTGAGGAGGCCATTTCCCTGGAAGTCTGTAGCCAAGAAGGGATGCTTCTCAGCTTGGGAGGAACATTTTGTTCCTTCAGAGCCCCTTATTAAAGCCCTTTTATCAAGTTTCCTCCTGCAGACATCCCACCTTGCTCCTGCCCCAGCCAGCAGAGCTGCATGCACTGAAGCTGGAAGGTCTCACATGGAATCAGCTCTCAAGTGGGACCTGGGGAGTTGTGCAGCTTCCTGGTTTTTATTGCCACGTGTGGATGAAGCCCAAGGCTGAGGTTAAATCTGCTCACTGACACTCTGTCCTTCCTCAGGCCCCCCGCCCTCCTCCCTTATCCCCTCAGGAGAGCCTTGGGTGGACGGAGCAGCCAAAAGGCACAAACTCCTTACACTGAAACACGTCAGCAGCAGCCTTTAACTTCTTACAGGGTAGGTTCATGGAGCTAAAAATACAGGGTTGTGTGAATTTTCTAAAATAACCTCACTTCCTCGCAGGTAATTCAGCTGGAGAACAATTTGGAATTGATAATAAAGGACATTTTTCTTCCTACCTTTAACAAGGAGGCAGATTGACTGAGAGATCACTCCCTTGGACTCATACCAAGAAGCTGCATCAGTGTTCCTGGGAGAGTGCCTGGAACTCCCAAAATGCATCATCTCTTCAGCCAGGCTGGATGAGTTACCAGTTCAGCACAAACTGAGCCTCTCCTTCCTGCTCTCCGTGGGTTCTTCTTCCCCCCTGGTATTTGAGATGAGCCCTTTCCCCTCTTCACATTTCCTGTGTGACAGACAGGTGACATTAACCCTTAGAGTGCCTCAGGTCTGTATCAGAAACCCTCTAAACAGCACTTTTCCCCATCAGAACTTTAGATGTGGGTAAGATGAGCATGGCTGAGCTCCTGCAGTGCTGCAGACACTCTGACCTCTGCTTCTGACCCTGATTCCTTGGGGAGTTTGTCAGGTGGGGGAAATTCGATGTCGTTCTGTGCCATCAGCTCCTCAGCTGTCACCCTCACTACATCTCTGTCAGGAACACATAAATCGAAGGTAGGGAGTGGGGAGAGATGGAGGAAAGGAGATTTTTTTGCAGCACTGACATGGCCCTTTTGCTGTGATTTCAGAGCTCTGTCAGTGACTGCAAGTGGCTGCTCACGTGAGTCAGGGACAGCAGGGGTGCCTGGAGTGCTTGTGGGGAGTTCTGTTACATTTGGATCACAGTTCTGTAGGATCTTTCTGTATCAAACATTCATTTGGAGGCTTCCTGCAAGCTCTGAAAACTGTTTAACCTGGATCCTCCTGGCATCTGACCTTGAACCAGGGACTGTTTCAGAGCTGCAAGAGTGGCTCTTATGTCTTAGAAGCACTGGCAGTGTGTCTGTCCATGCATGTTCATCTGGAGGGTGGTTTGCTGTCTGTGGGGCACATGATGCTCTGCAGATTTTTGTGCTGCCATTGCAGCCTTGACATTTAGGGGAAGGTGTCCCTGCCCACAGCAGGGTGTGGAATGAGATGATCTTTAAGGTCCCTTCCAACCCATTCTGTGATTTTGTGGTTCTGTGATGATTTCTCTGCCTTTGCACGTTAAACATTTGCTTCTCCTCCAGCTGCTTCTTCTGTGCTGGAATCCCTGTTTGCTCCTCTTGAGTGAAATCCACTTTAAACCTTCTTCAGTTGCCTCTGCAGAGCTTTCACCAGCACAGCAGCAACTGGGTCTTGGAAAAGCACCTTCAGGAGTGCTGTGGTGTCCCCAGGGCACTCTGGAATACCAAGATTGAGTCCAAGCTGTTCCCAATGCCCACCTTGTCCCTAGCCCAGAGCTCTGAGTGCCACCTCCAGGAATTCCTTGGGCACCTCCAGGGATGGGCACTCCAAACCTCCCTAGGCAGCTCCTGCCAAGGCCTGAGCACCCTTTCCATGGGGAAATTCCTGCTGCTGTCCACCCTGAGCCTCCCCTGGCCCAGCCTGAGGCTGTTCCCTCTCCTCCTGTCCCTGTTCCCTGCCAGCAGAGCCTGACCCCCCCCGGCTGCCCCCTCCTGTCAGGGACTTGTGCAGAGCCACAAGGTCCCCCCTGAGCCTCCTTTTCTCCAGCCTGAGCTCCTTTCCCAGCTCCCTAAGCCGCTCCTGGGGCTCCTCCAGCTCCTTCCCAGCTCCGTTCCCTGCCCCAGACACACTTTAGCCTCTCGGTATTTTTTGTCATGAGGAGCCCCAAATTGAATACTGCACACAAGGTGCCCCAGCAGTGCCAGCACAAGGGACAGGCACTGCCCTGGTCCTGTGGCCACACTGTGGCTGGCACAGCCCAGGTGCTATTGGCCTTTTTGGCCACCTGGGCACACCTGGGCTCATGTCCAGCCTCTGCCACCAGCACCCCCAGGGCCTTTCCCACTGGGCACTTTCCAGCCCCTCTGCCCCAGCCTGGAGTGTTCCATGTGGTTGTTGTGACCCAAGTGCAGGACCCAGCACTTACAGGTTTATGTTTATGAAAAATGGTTAAGTTGGGTCTTTGGTTGAGACTTTTCGTCACAGTCTAAAAGTTTTAGATGTGTGTTTTATAGAAAAATTAATAGTCTGCTTTAAAAACCCAACCACAGAATGTAACTGTGGTACTGCAGCAGCGTTCACAGAGAAATGCAATAATGCTGTGGTTGAAACCACCATGCCTGGGAACCTGCAGAGATGGCTGGGACTGGGATCCCTTCTGTGTGGGTTTGAGCTGAGCAGGGGACGTGGCTCTGCTGAGTTCTGCACAATGATGCAATAAACCTCACTTGGTGTGAAAAACGAGGTTCACTCTCCTGGTAAAATTTAAAAGGTTTAATAAAAGGATAATATGAGACTGAAATAAAGCAAAGGGTTAAAACAGCCAGGCACACCTGCTGCCTTGGAGACACCCTTTATGTACCTTTTCTGTTACATCAGCCTGTTGCATATTCAAACTTCTCCACAAACTAGTTTACATATTCCAGGGGCTGTTTTGCATGGCCTCTCCCTGGGTTCACCTTTTCAGAGTATGCATGGTTCTTGTCTGTGGTTTTATTATCACCTCCAGCTTGGGTCTTGGTCCACACTTTCCACAGATGGTGAGTGTTGATAGGTGGCAGATTAGCAGCAGGATCTCCATCATATGTTCATTGGATGTTATCCCAACCAAGCAAACAGTTCAGGCATACATCAGCTGTCACCATTTCCATGTCTAAGGTTTGTTATCAGCAGAGCTAAAAGCTCTATCTTTACAGCAAAGTTATTCTAACATCATACAGACAGCATCCATTTGAATATTTGCAAAAAGCCAATATTATGTATCTGTAACACTTGGTGACACTGGATAGGAACATCTCCATCAGAGCAAACTGCTGGTGCTGGAGGCTTGCAGGCTCTTTAACTAATGCACAGAAGTGTTGTGGGGTCTGCATCCATCCAAGGAAATGGATGTCTTTGATAAGTGTAACTCACAGAGAGTCGTTTTCTGTGCGTGTGCAGGCTTCATTCACCTAATAAACCCAGCTGTGTGTTGGGCTGTAATTGTAAATCCTGGAGATCAATGCATTTCCCTTGCACTTAACAGTTCGTGAATGAATGCAGCCCTGCACAAAGGGGATGGTTAATGAGGGTGGTTCAGCAAGGTGTTCCAGGCAGGTGTGGTGGTGAGATGAGCCAGCAGTCCCATGGGAGCAGCTCAATCCTGATTTATATCACCCTCTGCTGCTCTCTGAACCTTGGCTGACTCTCTATTATATGCCCAGGACATTTGGGGCAGTTAGAAATTGGTTTTGTCTCTATTTTCAGGAGGGAAACGTGCTGATCCCCCATGTTCTGGAGCAGAGTGTTTGAACCACCTCCCTTCCTTCCTCCCTGGCTGGAAGGAGAGGAGGAGCAGGCAGGGCTCTCGAGGTTGGGCTGTTCTCAGGTCTGAGCTGTTCTCAGTGCTGGGCTGTTCTCATTGCTGGGCTGTTCTCATTGCTGGGCTGTTCTCAGCATTGGGCTGTTCTCAGTTCTGGGCTGTTCTTGGGGTTGGGCTGTTCTCAATTCTGGGCTGTTCTCATTGCTGGGCTGTTCTCAGTGCTGGGCTGTTCTCTGTGCTGGGCTGTTCTCAGTTCAGGGCTGTTCTCAGTGCTGGGCTGTTCTCAGTGCTGGGCTGTTCTCAGTGCTGGGCTGTTCTCAGTGCTGAGCTGTTCTCTCTGCTGGGCTGTTCTCTCTGCTGGGCTGTTCTCAGTTCTGGGCTGTTCTCAGTGCTGGGCTGTTCTCATTGCTGGGCTGTTCTCATTGCTGGGCTGTTCTCAGTGCTGGGCTGTTCTCAGTTCAGGGCTGTTCTCAGTGCTGGGCTGTTCTCAGTCCTGAGCTGTTCTCCCCCACAGGAGCTGAGGGGGGATGATTGTTCTTGTGTTAGAGCTGAGCTCTGTGGTTCCTGCTGTCCCCACCTGTGCTCTCTTCAGTGCTCCAGCCATGGGCATCTTTGCTCTGGCTCCTCTGCACCCTGGGAGCCCTCTCAGCTTTCCTCTGGTGGCCATCTCTGCCTGCAGAGGCCTTGGGCCCGGGGTGGGTGCTGGAGAGGTGACACTGCCTAAGGACAGTGCCATGGTGGGGTGTGAGCTCCTCCCTGGAGCTGGATTTCACACAATCAGCCAACCTCAGACTGGCTGCTGTCCGAAGGGGCCTAAAAGCTCAGCTTGTTCCAAGCCTCTGCCATAGGCAGGGCCACCTTCCACTACCCCAGGTGGCTCCCAGCCCCATCCAGTCTGGCCTTGGGCACTGCCAGGGTACTTCATTAACATTATTCAAAGCTTGGGGAGCAGAAGTCATGCACAGAGCGTGGCTTGTGTTCTTCCAGATAGGCTGGAGCTGGATTGAATTGTTGATCTCATAATTTAAATTCTGCCTGGGCTGCCTGATGTTCAGGAATGCTGGACAAAGAATTGTTTATGGCCACACATGGGTGGTGCTGCAGGCCCAGGAGTCATTCGGGACCCCCTGTGCCTGAGGAGTTGATTTGTGCTCGAGTTTTGGGCCATGTAAAGCTCCTGCTGCCCTACAGGGGCTGTCTCACCCCTCCTGATTTGTTGTGCTCTTGTTGATGCTGATGTTGCACTGTTTACATTAACATAATTACATTAACATAAACAAAATATTTATATTAAAGTCACTGCAAGGGAAAAATCACTTTCCTTATCCTGTCTCGCATCGCCACGTTGGTCATCTTTCATAACACACCTTTTAATCTTCAGTAATATTCCTGTTTAAAAAACACAGAGATCTTGCAAGTGCAGCTGACAAGGAATATCATAGCTCATGGTGGAGGAAGAGCAGTGGCAGTCTTTCAGACACACAGAAAGCAGGATTTGGAAGTGGGTGGTTTGGGCAATGTAAGGAACCCTGCTCCAAGGGCATAGCATTAGATGACATCAAGAGGAATCAAAGGCTACGTTTTCCAAAAAATCTGTGTGGACTGAAGGCCAGATTTTATCAAAAATCAGTGAGATTTAGTTTTTCACAGAAGTTAGGCTCAGTTGCATTTGCTTAAATGAAGTTCATCAGTAGAGCTGCTTGGCAGTGTATTGAGATAAAAAGTTCCCCAAGTTCCTGCAGGATTGCAATTCTAGCAACCTTCAGGAAAATCAAAGCATTTAACTTTCACAAGTGTCTTTGCAAATCTCTGCTCTCACACCATAGCTCGAGGAGCCCAGTTTTAGGGATCCAGTACTAAAATTCCCATCCTCTGTGCCTGAGGCTTCCTTTTTCCTGCAGAAAGCAGAGCCAGGTCACTGAACCGAGTCCCAGAGCCCCAGGCTGGGTCAGGCTGGAGGGGACCCCAGAGGGTCACTGGTGGCACCTCCCTGCCCAGGCAGGGCCATCCCAGAGCACAGGGCACAGCAGTGTGTCCGTGTGCCTCTGCAATATCCCCGCTGAGGGAGACTCCAGCCCCTCCCTGGGCAGCCTGTTCAGGGCTGGGCACTGCCCAGGGCAGAAGTTGTGCCTCCTGTGCAGGGCAATTGCTGGGCTCAGTCCCTGCCCGTGGCTCTGGTGCCACTGCTGGGCCCTGGAGCAGAGCCTGGGCCCTGCTCTGACCCTCCCTGCAGCCAGGGACAGCCAGGCCTGAGGGCTCCTCTCAGCCAGGGCTCCTCTCGAGGCTGAGCAGCCCCAGCTCCCTCAGCCTGTCCTGGGCACCGAGATGCTCCAGGCCCTCCTCATCCTCACAGCCTGTACCAGCCTCGCTCCAGGAGCTCCCTGGCCCTGCTGTGCTGAGGAGCCAGAGCTGGACATGGCACTGCAGAGGTGCCCCAGGGCTGGGCACAGGGGCAGGATCCCTCCCTGGGGTTCCTGCTGGCCCCAGGATCTCATTGGCCTCTAGACCCCAGGACACTCTGCTGGCTCAGGGACAGCTCATTGTCCCTCAGGTCCCTCAGAGCTTCTGCAGTAGGTCCACCCCCAACCTGTGCAGGTGCCTGGGGTTGTTCCTCCCCAGGTGCAGGGCCTGCATTTGCCTTTGCTGAACTTCACACAGGTCTTCTCTGCCCTTCTCTGCATCCTGTCTAAAGGTTATAGCAATTACAATTAGTGATAGAAATAGTATCAGAGATTTCTTTCCTATTAGTCTTTGCTACCTCAGAAGGTTCTGTTGCTCCGAGGCAGGAGCTGGTGTGTCAGGCTGCCCCCCAGGGCAGGTTGATAACTCAGCTGGCAGATCTGGATGGCAGCAGGGATGCTGCCAGCCCTGCCCAGCACAGCTTGGGCAGCAGCACAGAGGATGCACGGGGAGCCAGAGACGTTCATCTGTTCGAGGGGAGACAGAGGTTTGATAAGGCCAACTACACCAGTCACGAGTTGTTTGGCCTCTTTTGTGTCTTGAAGATGAATGTCAGGAAGTACCCAAGGCAGCCCCATATTCTTTAGATTTCCATCCTGAATTATTTAAGCATATTCATGTCTGCTTTTGTACCAAATTACATCTGCGGCCCTGGGACAGATACTGTGGTTTGTACAGAGCACTAAGGCAAAAAGGCAATTTTCCAGCAGCAGTCAGTGATGCTGCTGCCTTTATTTTGTCCTTCCATCTTAGCTGTGGTACCTTGTTAAAGGCCACATTTTTTCATTTGCTGCCCTTCTCCTTAAAGCAGCACTTGATGTTTTGTTTGACTCTGTTACAGCTTGAGGTTTTTGCTCGTTTCTTTGGTGTTAATCCTGCTCTTGGGGATGGGTTTGAGGTTAAACAAGTGCTTCCTGCCTTTTGTACAAGGTACCTCTGTCCCCTTGAACAGACACGGGGCCTTTTAGGGACTTGGATGATTTGTTTGCAGTTGAAGTCCAGGGGAAGATGCTGTGCTGAATGCCATGGGAATACTCAAGTATGTTTTTGAAATGAAACACAAATAAGAAGCCAAAAGGAGCTGCTGGACAGGTGCTTCTGTTCTGGTCCTGCAGAGGATCTCTGGACACTGACTTTGGTGTCAGCACAGAAGTCTGGGGGACTTGTAGGATCCACCCAGCAGGCCTGGCAGGGCTGGAGTCCAGGGTGTGGGCAAAGGCAGTTTGAGTTAGGTTTGAGAGGGAAAGCAGGGACAGAGGATCAGTGGTCACACCTTGGGCCATGAAGGAGCCCAGTGTGGCCTTGGCCCTGAAGCCCACATGAAACCTTGGCTTCCTTTTGCACTGCAAACCTTAAAGGATTTACCACTGCTCCTGGCTTTTATCTCCCTCTTGCCTCTCCCTTTTTCACTGTCTCCCTTCCCCCACCACCTTTTTCCGTTTCCTCTCCTTTTCTGTTTTTCTCCCCTTTTCCCTTTCCCCTCCTTTTCCCTTTGACCAAAGCAGGAGAAAGTGAAGATGCAGTGAAGCTCTTCCGCACTAGTGAGCATTTTGTCATTTGGGGTGGGCACATCCCAGCCCTCCTGTCCATCTCTCTGCTCCCCCACTCCTGACTTATCCAACTGTCTTCTTCACAGTGCAGGTGCGAGCCCTGACAAGGGCTGCTGGGACTGTGCTTGTCAGGATTCAGCTTTCCAGGAGTGTCAGTGCTGTGCCTTCCCTCAGACTTACAGTCACTTCAAAAACCCATTACAGGCTGCAATATCAAGGGCGCAGTTAAACCCCTCCAGCATCCATCTCTTCAGAAGGTGAATGGAGTGGATGAGCTATTTCCAGTGTGACACCATGGATCACAGAGCTGCAGGTATTTCCCTGCCAGCACTCGGATCCTGGCCTTGATTCGTGAGGATGCTGAGCACAGGAGGTTTCCCCCAGTGCCAGGCAATGTTCTGTGTGCAGGTACACGTGGTGTGAGCATGAAGCAGTGCTGGATTGTGTTCTCCCATGGAGAACTGTCAGCCCTTACTGAAAGGAAAGGAGGGGGCGTCTGTTGGGGGCACAGCTGGCAGCAGGTGCCAATCCATGGACCTGTCCTTCAGCCAGCCTCGGGGTTTCCTTTCCTGCCTGTACAGATGTTCACTGTACAGGTACTGTACAGGTCCCACTGTTCGTTTCACTGGTCCACAGAAGTGGTTTAAGACTCAAGCCCATTTAAGCACATCTTCAGTGTTAAGTTCATTAATTAGGGCATCTAACAAGGACAGGCTGAGGGAGCTGGGGCTGCTCAGCCTCGAGAGGAGCCCTGGCTGAGAGGGGCCCTCAGGCCTGGCTGTCCCTGGCTGCAGGGAGGCTCAGAGCAGGGCCCAGGCTCTGCTCCAGGGCCCAGCAGTGGCACCAGAGCCACGGGCAGGGACTGAGCCCAGCAATTGCCCTGCACAGGAGGCACAACTTCTGCCCTGGGCAGTGCCCAGCCCTGAACAGGCTGCCCAGGGAGGGGCTGGAGTCTCCCTCAGCAGGGATATTCCAGAGCCACATGGACACACTGCTGTGCCCTGTGCTCTGGGATGGCCCTGCCTGGGCAGGGAGGTGCCACCAGTGACCCTCTGGGGTCCCCTCCAGCCCAGCCCAGCCTGGGGATTCTGTGACTCAATACAGAAAAATGGCCCAGCCAGGCAAGGACCAAAACAGGCTGGGCAGGATGGGCACAGCTCATATTAAATACATTTTAGTGTTTAATGCTAGGTTGGACAGGGCTTGGAGCAGCCTGGGACAGTGGGAGGTGTTCCTGCCCATGGCAGGGGTGGCACTGGATGGGCTTTGAAGTCCCTCCCAACCCAAACCAGGAAAAGGAAAAGGCCTTCAGAGCTGTGGGGGTCAGGTGCAGCCAGGATGCCCTGGCAGTGGGACACAGATGGTGTCTGAAACATCTCCTTTTGTGCCCCCAAGGACCCAGATGTATCAGGAGGAAAGGATGTCACCAGTTATGTTTGCTGTGGGACAAATTGATGTTCTGCCTCTTTCCACTTGTCTCCTGTGATCTCAGGCAAGTCATTTGGCTCAGACCCTCACAGATCACTTCTCTTTCCAAATAGAAAATCAGAGAATCTCCTGAGCTGGAAGGGACCCACAAGGATCATCCGAGTCCAACTCCTGGCACTGCACTGTCGACACCCCAAGAATCCCAGCCTGTGCCTGGGAGCATTGTCCAAACACTGGAGTACTTGTGATTTAAGTTAAATATGATCGAACTTGTAGTGAAATCAGTGGAAATCGGAGTCTGAGTACCCTTAAACTCCTGTGGTGTGGGTGCTTGCCTGGAAATTCTCACTCAGGATGTCAATATTGTGCAATAAGCCTAAACCAGAGCTCTCATTTGGCCTGAGGGTGGGAAACCTTGTTATGTGTTTCTGTATCAGAACTGGGAACATGCAGAGATGGTCAATAAGAGGAGCGAGCCCCTGAGCCCCAGCTGGCTCTGGCTCTGTGTTTTATATGCAGCCAGGCTCTTTGCTGTTTGCACTGAGCTCCAGTCAAGGCAGCAAACTCATTTGTGCTGGCTCAGTGGGAAGGAAAATCTGTTGCTTTGAGGACTTAAACGTCTGCAGGTTGCTGTGGCACGTGTGAGCACCATGCACAGGCATAAGATGGAGCAGAGATGAGTGAAGAGCTCCCAGGATGACAGATGTGCTGCTGGAGAGACGTGGAGGCTGTGCTGGCAGTGTGTGCCAGGCTGTGATGTGCTCCAGCAGGGTGATGGGGTGATGACACAGGAGAGGGCTGGGCTGTGTGATGCTGCTGGATCCACTCCAGCAAACATCCTGGGGCTGCTCCTTCCCCAAATCTCAGGGCATTCTTCACCTTTCTTATCTTAATCACGTCTTGCTGCCTGTGAAAGGCACTGCTCTAATATTAGTGGGGTTTTATTTAGTGTTTGTGATGGCATTGCCCTGGCTGGATCTCTGGGATGGCTGGATTTTTAAAAGGGTACTGATGTACTGAGATGTTAGAAAACCAACAGGTTTTCCAGGGGAAAACTCACCCTGTGAAATCACTGATTCTCCTTCAGATTCCCTCAAGTGTCATTTAGCTCTGTGTGTTTTATAGCAGGACTGTTCCTCCTTTGCCATCACCTACATTATATTTATACTTGCACTGTAAGGCCTCAAGTGTTCATGCCTCAAAAGACAAAACCCAGAGATCTGCCACTAAATTTATTGCTGGCTAACCTTAAAGTGGGAGAATTGCCAGTGAGCTGTGGAAGGCACATGTTCTCCCTCTGCCTGGAGAGTCTCCTCTGCCTCCAGCCTGCCTGCTGCTTTTCCAGCAAAAGCTGCACAACCCAAACTTAATGCAGAGAGGAATTAACAGCACTGCTCTTGCCTTTGCTGTGCAGTGCCCTAACTCCTAGGAATGTTTGATAGCTGAGCCCAAGTCAGGTGCTGAGAAAGATGCCCCTGGGGTTCCTCCATGTGTCCTTGTTGCTGCTCCACCCATCTGCCTCAGTGCTCACAGAAATGTGGAATATCCTGAGCTGGGAGGGACCCACAAGGAGCATCCAGTCCAGCCTGAGCCTGTCCTGTTCCTGGCTGTACTCCTGGCTCTGGGAAGGCTCCTTCCCAGCACTGAGGGGACTGAAAAGGTGTTCCTTAGGGTGTGCTTTTGGGGTGTGACTGATGTCGTGTTTGGTGGGAGTGCTCTGCTGGGGACACTGGGGAGTGACACTTGTGTGAGCAGAGTGTTCCCATCAGGGGCTGAACTCTCACATTCACAGCTCCCACAGCTTTGGCTTTTGAGGGGGAAATTTCCCAAACTCCCTATTTTTCAAGGCCTAAGCAGTCTTAATGAGTCTCCAATATAAAAGTGATTTGGCCAATGTATTTCTGTAGCATATATGAACTCACAAATGGCTTGTGAAAGGTCATGGATCACTGGCCTCAAACCTCAGTGTAGGTGGGGGATTCCTGCTCTACCCTTAGCTTAAACAACTGGGGATTAAAAATAACCTGAGCCCAAGGAGATGAAGGATCCCAGGCTGTTGGGTGGGACTCAGAGTTGTCCCTCCAGAGGTATCATCCAGCCCTGATGGAAAGGAAGGGACCAGCAGGCTCCTTCTCAGCCAGCCCCGTGTGCTGGGTAACACTGAGCTCAGAACCTGCAGACTTTTAATCCATGTGTTTCCAAAGAGCTTTGGGCTCTTCCAGCTCGGCTGGCTGCACCCAAATGTCAGCTTTTCCACCTAACCCTGGGCACAGCATCCTTAGGGACTGATTTCCCTCCTTCCTCTGGTGGCAGGGTATTGCAGCCACGTGTTGCTGCTCCGGTGTGGCTTTGCAGGGCAGATGGCCTGGAAGGGTGGCGTGCTGGGAGGAGGGAAAAATCTGACTTTATGGAGCTGCTGGTGGTGGTTTGGGCCATGAGGTATTTGGTAGCTGCTGCCAACACGTGGGTTTTGTTTAAATTTCACAGAACAGGGAATCATGTGAATGAAAACATGATGTGCTTATTTTAGGCAGGGCAGCAGTGGCCACATTACTCTGAGTAGGGGATCAAACCTGAGAAGAAAAGTTACTGATTTTTTTTCCTGGCCATTCCTTGTGATTCCCTGAAAACTTTTACCAGAATCACTTTTTTTTTTCCGTTACTAATAGTAGGAAATAGGACTTAGTACTTGATTACTAAGTCTTGGATGTAGACTTATCCTTAAGATAGGATTAGGCCTCTCATAATGATTTTCAGCTGTTTATTATTTCATTTGACTAATGCATGGCCTAACCCAGAATTCACAGAGCCAAGCTGAATTAATGCCAGAAATATGCACAGCAGGGTTTAAGGGGTTTTTTAATATAAAGAGCAAGTTACTTTCTGCAGACAATTACAGGCACGTAACATTTGGGGAATTATGGGATGCGGGCCACAATGGCTCAGTATTTATTTCAGGGTCCATGTGGGAAGCATTTCTCCTGCTGCTCTGTGGACAGACATTGCTGTGCAGCACGAACACCACGTGCCCCAGTTGGGATTTCATTGCCTCCATGAGGGAAGAGCTTGGTGGGAATGTTGGGACTTGTAGGCATTAAGGTGGAGAATAAAGAGTGTCCTGGTTTGAGACAAATTTAGAGGAGATCTAGGATACACCATAAAGTCACTCCAAGACATTGAGGAAGTTTGATTTACAAGAACAAAGTGCAGTCAACTGATGAGCTCTCAGACAGTGATACCAATGGGCACATGCTGCCCCTCAGCTGCTCCTAAGAGTGTCCTGCTGGTCATTCACAGTTATCAGAGCTGGAAAAGACTCCAGGATCAAGTCCAGCCTTTGGCTGATCCCCCCCAGCCCGAGCCCTGAGTGCCTGGTGCAGTTGGATCCATCAGGCTCTTGCCTTGCCTTCCTCCCACGTGGCAGATCCCAGGAGCTGCAGCAGATGGGGTTTGCTCCTGGAGGAGGAGCAGCTCCTCTCCCCAGCCCGGAGAGGGGAGGGATGTTCATTTTATAACACGCTGGCAAGTGTTTAAAAATAAGTCAGCGGAGCAGCAGCCAGCGTTGGCTGCAGATCAGAGTTTAGACATTGCAAAAGATAAAAGCAGATTTGGTAAAATTCTGTTCGGTCCCTGCAGCCTGAGCCATGGAATAATCCCAGTCTCAGCCCCAGGGGAGTTTGTGGGGCTCCTTGGCTTTGCTTTCGCAGGAGCACACAGAGCCCCCAGGCCAGCTTCACCTCTCTCCTGAGGGTGATAAAGCTGTGCTGATAACAGAGTCCTGTCCCAGAGTCTCGCAGTCACCTTAAATATATTCATTTATTGCTGTTGTCATTGGTTATTTGTACCTAGGTGGTGTTCAGGAAACCCAGTCATGTATCAAGATCTCATTGAGTACAAATGAACAATAAAATAACACGGTGCTTCACAGACCTTACAGTTAATGACTTAACTAATGACTCTAATTAATCTGTGCGAAATTGGGGAATTTGCCCTGGGACCTTTTGAAAGATTAGTAAACATAAATTGTCCTTTTTTCTGTCAGATATTCTCAGATGGAGGTTTTTTCTCTCTGCTCTGGGTTGCAGAAGAACAGCCATGCTGGGACATGAAAGCATAGCCAAAAATGTCCATTTAGCCCTCATTTGTGCAGAGTATTTTCCAGTGTCCACTCCCCTCCCAGGCCTCTCCTTGGGCTGGTCTCTGCCTGTGCTGGCAAACAGGGTGGGGATTCTGGGGTGTAGCACTTGTGCTGTTTCCAAAGCCTTGGTCTGAAAACAATTGATTTTTGAGGCTGGTCTGGTTGAAATAAGCAGCACATCCCTTCCAAGCATGTATTGAAAATATGACAAATTATTTGGCCGAGAGGATGTGATACTGTCCTTCTAAAAGCATCCTCCTGAGAATCTGACCTTTAAAAAGGACGTTTTGTTGTTGTTTTTTAACAAGATAATTCCTAGTACTTACAAATTCCTGCCAGCCCCAGTTAGGAGCGGAAACCTTGAGCAGCACAGATACATTTATTACTTTTTTGCTGGGTTTTCCTGTATTCTGTTTGCCCTGTCCTTCCCCCTGCATGAACAGAGGAAAAAACCTGGTTCCAGCTGCTCCTTATCTGCCTGGTACCGAAATTAAGGAAGTGATGATGGACACAAGTAGGCAATGGCGGTGATGTGCCACAGAGAAAACTTTTCTTGGGTCTGAAATGAGATTCAGAAAATGCTCCCCTCCGGAAGCCCTGACCTGCAGCAAACTCAGTTTGAGATAAAAGGGATCTGTCCAAGGGCTCACTGAAGTAAGGGGAAGGACTCCTGGGTGGTCAGACTGCTCCAAAGCCATTTCAGCACCTCGGGTTCAGGAGTTCACTGCTTGTTTTAATCCCTGGGAGAAGGTGTGGAGAGTAACTGCAGTGCTACAGTGCCCTCAGGTGCTGTCCCCCTGCACCCAGGGCCCTCAGCTGTGGGTTCTGAGGCTCAGAACTTCCTTTAACTCATGCAAATGAACCTAATGGCTCACTCTGAAGTTCCTGCAGAGCACAGCAGTGCATCAGGCTCACGGTTCTTCCTGCATTTCCTCCAGGGAAGCCCTTCACAGACTTAGAAAGTTCAACCCCAAATTTCAGATTTCAAAGTCCTGCAGTCATCGTTTCAAGCCTGAATTGTGGTCGGTGCCAAATCAGCAGCAGCCCCTGAGCATGTTCACCTTGCTAGTTTGGATTCTTGGTTTCTGAAGGCAATGTTTCCATGAGGAATTTGAAAACTGAAGACAAGTGTATCCAGAG
The DNA here is from genome assembly GCA_013396875.1 of Vireo altiloquus. NCBI lineage: Eukaryota > Metazoa > Chordata > Aves > Passeriformes > Vireonidae > Vireo > Vireo altiloquus. The sequence continues at coordinate 140,151 of VZRF01003121.1, forward strand.
GAGTAAATCCATCCATCCTGCCATCCCACTTGAAATGCATTTGTAGAATAAAGTGGTTTTGGTGCCCAGGGTTGTCTGCTGGTAGGGTGAAGTGAGAAGGGTCAGTTCTGAGGAGAAGGGGGATGAATGCTGCCATTAGATGCTTTAATAGCCAGAAACACCAAAATTCCCTCTCTGAGAGGGAAAAGGCACTCGAGCAGGTTGGTGGCACTGGAGGATGTTCCTGAGGACCTCGAGCACGTATAGAGGAGAGATGGCTGAGGCAGGAGGGTGGATTGTGGCACAGAAAGTGCAAGAGAAGGGGAGGGAAGGAAAAGGAAGGAGAAGGAAGGGGCTGGCTGGTGCCCAGGGCAGGATTTGTGGATGGGGATGGGCTGGAAGCCACTTGACTGTGGAGATGCAGGAGGGCTGGGAGCACAGGGTGATCACAGCAGTGACTATGGGAAAGGGAAAGCAGGATGTGAATTTCTGGTTTGATGGGAAGCTTTAGCCTGGAAAAGCAGCTCTGAAGAGCAAGTGCAGTCCTGCCATCACCTTCCACTGTGAAGAGTGTACAGGAAATGCAAGATTTGAGCCCCAAAGCTGCCTTTCCTCACTTTCTGCTCACCATTTGTAATTCTCTTTGAATTACAGATCCAAGTTGCTCTCAGGTGTTGTCCAAAGATGAGATTTCCTTAATAAGTAAATGTGGAGAAGTGGAAGTAATGCTTGTGGTTTTTCTCCTGACCCCGTCTGAAGCAGGAGCTGCTTTGCTCAGAATGAATTCCCCAGGGACAACGCAGTCTCTGCAGACTGGGAGTGTGGAAGGCTTGGCCAAGGCAAGAGGGAAGAAAAAAGTGGAAGATCCTGGAAAGATGTCTGTGGCAAAGAGAGGGGGAAAAGAAATGATCTCCTTCAGCCCTTGAGTGAGTCAGGGGAGAGTGTGACCCTGTCCCTGTAGAGGAAAGTGTCCCCAGTTTAGGTCCTCAGCTCCTGTTGCCTGTCCCAAGCTCCCACTGAGGTCAGACTTTCATTCTCTGCTTGGATTTGTTCCCATTCTGGGGATTTTAAGCACGACCCTCCTCTTTTTAGGGCATCTTCCACAGCAGCTCCTGGGCTTGCTTGAGCAGGGAGGGGATGGAGCTCAGGGCCTGGCAGCTCCCTGTCCACTGAGGCTGCATTTTCCAGACAGCAGCAGATTCCCTGCTAAACCTGAACTGCAAAGGCAGGGAGCTGCTAAATGAGGTTGCTGACCCTGGGTTTTGTACAACAACACTTTTTGTTCCCTCTTAACTCCTTCAATTTGCTGCAGGGAGAGGAGGGCCAGCTTTGGCAGGTGGGTGCTGATGGCGTTCCTGAGGGAGATGCAGGAGGAGGGGAGGATATAACTCACTTTGAGCTGCTGCAAGAGTCTTCCCAAATTGTTTAAGATGATCAGGTTGGGAATTAAGTAAACCATGGCCTTAACAATTTGGATTTCTCCCTGCCTGTCTAGGACAAGCAATGGGAAGGCATTTAAGGCTTTTCCTTTAAGAATCATCACAAAAAGAGCAGTCACTGTGAGCTGGGGAGCTGCAGGGCTACTCGTTAGCACAGTTTTTAGGGGGGAATTAATTAGTGTTCATGGCAGTCTGGGTGGGAGTCTGGGGCTTGATCTTGGCTCCCCCAGGGCAGGTCAGAGGATGTGCAGTGCTGAGGATGGAGGGGACTGTGGGGACAAGGACTGAAGAGTTCAGGGGGTGTGATGTGGAGGGAGACTGGAAGTCAAAGGGATGGCAATCAGATGGAGCAGGGTGGAATGACAGAAGGAGGAAGTGTGTGTGTGTGTGTGTTGGAGGGCTGGGAGGGTGGGAAGGAGAATGGAGATGGGAGCTGAGCTGGCCCTGGAAGTCGTACAGCTCCTCCAGAGGGGAGGTTTAGCAAAGGCCACGTTTTGTGAGTCTTCTTTGCCTTCTGGTCCCCAAGTGAAAAATGCAGTGGCAGGTGTGACTGTCCTGGCACTGGTGGCACTCCTCAGGACGTCTGGAATCCCTTCCACAAGGCTGAGGGAGGCCCACGGGGACACCACACACCTGGGATGGGATCCACCTCAAGGGCTTCTTGTCACTGAACACCTCGCTTGCAAAAACTGCCTCCAGACACTCCTCTGTGGCTGAAAATGGGATCCTGTGAAGTGCTGGAGTGGCTGAGGCTCTTTGCATTGATCTGGTCCCTCCAGATCAGCCATGGAGTTGGGGCTTGGCTCTCAGAGCGAGGTGGTCAAAGCACAGTGCTCAGGAGTCACCTCTCTCTTGGTGCCGTCACTCCAGAGGGAGAGGCCTCTGGAGGAAACCCCCGGCCATGGCAGGGTCTCTGATTTCCCAAGAGATCAGGTTCTGTCTGTAAACACTAATCCTCAGCTAAGTCACCTTGGATAAGCTGTTTTCTGTGTTTGACATCTAGATAAGGTGTGAGGTGTGTTTTCCCCTGAGTTCTCTGGGAGCCCCAAACACAGTGGGACTGAGACCCTATTGTACCAAGTGTTCCACAAAGGAACAAGGACAGTCCTGCTCCAGGTAGCTGAAACTCCCACTCCTATATTTAGCTGCCTCTCAGGAGTGCTCTGAGCATTAATTATGTTTTTAAAGCACTTAGTGCCTATCATCAGAAGCTCTCTGCAGAAACACAGTTAAACAGTCACAGATCTGGGGCCTCTTAGGAAGTGTTCCCAATGCTGAGTGGTGTAACCATTCTCAGATGTGTGTGGATGGTGGACAGTGAGCTCCAGGCTCACTCCTCAAGGCAAAGCAGCTCAGCTCAGGCTTTCCTTGAGCACCTGAGTGGTTTCAGCGAGCTGGGTTTGGTAGCAGAGCCCTTGAAAGCACACAAAGCTCTGCCAGCCCCACACAGAGACTGGGTCACATGGGGACAGTGCCAGGTTTGTGCCCAGGAGGTGTCTGCTGTGCTCCTGTGCTCATCCCAGCAATGCATCCCTTACAGAAAGCAGCCTGGATCCATGCCTGCTGTGTTTGTCAGGAGAATGCAGATGTGTGCAGGAATAAAGGCACTGCAGTGGAGAATATTTCTCTCTGATGGCCAAATTAGCTCCTTTATTTCTGGCTTTGGCTGTGTCACCCCTACGGCCCATTGGCAGAGCACAAACAGATGGAGGGAGTTTGGAGAGCACAAGCACTCTCTGGGGTGCCCTGTGTGTCTGAGAGCACTGAGTGCACACCCCAAAACCAGCAGTAAATGGGCTTGGGCACTGAGCGAGGACACGGCCTGAGCACAGAAGTTCAATGCACCAAACAAACCCCTGCCAAATGGACTTTCTTGACCTTAAAAAGTAATTAGTGAGTTCACAGCTCAGTAAAATGCCGTGACTGGGATGCAGCTTGTACACACTTGCTGAGGGTGCACTTGTAGACCCTCTCTCTGCAGCCCTGTTCACATCATAATGACATTCTTCTTTTGGGAAAGCCAGTTTTGGGCAATGTCATCCCTTCTCTCATCTGTTGGTCTTTAAAGAATGAGCACATTTGAGGTAGCTCAGGGAGGGATTCTTTGGCTCAAAGGGCCCCTCTGGAGAAACCTGGAAGCATTCTGAGGGCCCCCATGTGCCCTCCTTGTCCCCCAGTGCCCAGCCTGTCCCAGTGACCTGGAACTCTGCTTGGGCCTTGGCTTACAGACCCCACCCATGTTTCCCTCCCTGCCCCAGACTTCAGGAGTGGCAATCAGGGAGGCCTCTGGAAGGTTTTATAGCCTGGTGGGTGTTTTGGTGACCATCTGCAGTTTCTGGCTCTCCCAGGGCTCTGTGGAGGGGGTGCCCTGTGCCTGGGGGCTGTGTAACTCCCACACACCCACAGAACTCAGCCCCAAACCTGAGCAGCCACGTTCGTACTGATGATGTCTGCACTACACTGTGGGATGTCTTCATTTCCTGCTGTACCAAATGGCAATGATTTCCCCCTTTCCAACAGGCCAATCTATACAGCGAGGAAATGTTTTCAGAAAGAAAACAGGAACATGCATTAGAGGAAAGCACAAACACTAACAGCTTGCTATAGAGACGCGATCTGGAAATCCCAGATTCCCTGTGAAAATAAAAATGCTAAATATTATTTATAACCTTTGAATGGGGTTCAGAAACTGTTGGCTTGTGTTTTTGTGGGTTCTGTTCTTTTCCTGCTTCCATGCTTGTTCCCATGGTTCTGTTCCTCTCCTTGGGGTACTCCCATCACACTGCAGGTGCAACTCCAGTCCCAGCTTTTCTGGGAGAAGATGGATTTAGGAAATTGTTTTTTCTCCACCTTTGGCTGTGTGGTTTTGGGCTGGCACTGAAGTTGGAGACCTCTGGTGTGCCCAAGCAACAGAATGGGGGTGGGAATGGACTGTGTTACCCAAAGAACTGAAATTTTGCACTGGAGGATAAAAGCAGCAATAAAAGCTCAACAAAAGGTTTGCCTGAGCCTGGAGTGGTGGTGGGAGTGACTACCTGGGGATGAACAGTTTGCAGTCTGGCCTCAGAAAACACTGCTTGAGCACAAATGTGAGGGCTAGTGTTTTGCTGCTGAGGATGGAAGAGTTTGGGAACTTCTAAAACTGCCCGTACTAGAGAAGTTTCCAGACTCTTCCATCCTCAGCAGCAGAATGGTTTGGGTTGAAAAAGGAACTGTGAAGATCATCTTGTTCCCATGGTCGCTCAAAGCCCCATGCAACCTGACCTTGAAGACTCCCAGTAATGAGATGTCTGTGATTTCCCTGGGCACAGAGCTGCTCCTGCCACAGCCCCTGGGCAGCCTGGCACTTGGGAGTGTGTCCTGCCAGAGCCATGTCCTGGCAGCTCAGAGAGGAGAGCAAGAGAAGTTCTCTCTTCCTCGAATTGCAGCCCTCCTCCTGAAAATACAGCTGCAGGTAATTGCTTAGTCCATCACCCAGAGGGGCCTGTGGCTGCCCAGGGTAAATGTGCAAGGTTGCTTTTGCCCTTGGCCTTGCCCCCTCGAGCTGCCATGTCCCGATCTGGGCGCATGGTTGGGAATGGTTTGGGGCCTTCAGCAAAGTCCACCAAGTGCAGAGCTTGCACTCAAGGAGTGAATTGGGGAGAATCAATACCCCATCAGTGCCTGGAGCAGGGCCCTTGTCTGTCTTTGGAACAGTGACAGAACTGATCTCTGAACGCCACTGGAGCAGTGTCAGGTCTGTGGCAGCAGCTCCTGCCGTGGGTTCTGCTCTGTGCCTTGGTAGCTGCTAATGCAGACTCCCCCCATGAGACCCCAGCAGGTTTTAGCTCACTGTGGGCTCCCTCCCAGCAGAAGGAATGGCTGGGCAAAGCTTTCAGCGTGGCTCTTTCCCCTGGCTTCTGGCAGGGTGAGAAGAGCCTGGGATAATTCCCTCCATCCTCCTCCCACAGAGCACCCACAGCAGCAGCCTCAGAGCTCCTCTGGAGCCTCAGCAGGTGACCCCGGGGTCAGGGCAGGGCTGGAGCAGCACAGGCCTGGCCTCTGAGGAGGGGGAAATGGCCCAAAGGCTGGAGGGAGGAGCCCGTGCAGAGGATGGAGGTGCTGGAGTTAAACCGAGCCACGCTGCTGATGGCAGAGGTCTCACCAAGGGCTGTTCCAGATTCTGGTGCCTTGGGTGAAGCTGCTGTTCCAGGGGGCTGTGCCAGGGGATGTGCTCTGCTCTGCTGGGCATCTCTTCTCTCCCTGCTCAGGTCTCCTCACTGGTGCCTGGCTGTGCTGGGGCAGCCCTGGCACAGAGCAGCTGTGGCTGCCCCTGGATCCCTGGCAGTGCCCAAGGCCAGGCTGGACACTGGGACTGGGAGCAGCCTGGGATGGGGGAAGGTGTCCCTGCCCATGGCAGAGGTGGGGATGAGATGGGAATTAAAGTCCCTTCCAACCCAAGGCAGTGTGGGATTTTGTGTTGAGTGCTCTTCACAGAGCTCCCTCCCCTCTCTGAGAGTCTCCTGTGCTTTCTCACTGCTGCCTGGCCATGGTGGTGCTTTGTGGAGGTCTGTGCTGCTGGAACAGACCCGGGAGAAGCTGCTGGGAAGGTTACTCTGGACTGTTCTGACCAGCTCATGGAAATACCTTGCTGGGTGTTGGTGGGGAAATGCTTGTGCCTGAATCCCAGGAGTCCTGAATGCTGAAAGCAGCCCTTAGGCAGAGCTCACTAAAGCCAGTTCTCTGGAGTCCTGTGCCATCTCAAACACAGGTGTGGTGTAAGTGGGGTCAGCTGGCTCACTAAATGATCTTAGTGATGGTTTTGAGCCTGATTTTCCTTCTTGTTGCACACTGTGATCTGTTCCTTTTCACTTCTTTTTCCTCCCTTTTCTCCAGTATTTCCAGAATGTGATGATCCCATGTTAGTCAGAGGTACAAATTTGTATTTGTGTCATAACACACAGGTTAGATTGCTGCAACAAACTCTTTTCTTTACCTTTTCTGCCAATACCCTTCATCCCTCCCTGCTCCTGCATCCCAGGCTGTTATCCAGAATTCCCAGGCAGCTGCTGGTGCTGTGAATGTGAATGAACACGGAGGGCAGTGGGGTGTAACTGGACATTTTGGGACAGAGCTGTAACAGCTGGGAGGGATTGGCTTCTTGAGTGGAATCTCCCCTTTGAGGGGGTGGTCTGGCCACAGGGCAGCTCCTGGGGTGGTGGTGGCTGCACCCTGGGGAAGGGCATTGCCAGGAATGCCTCCCCTGTGTCCAGCTTTTCCCTGGGATACCAATCACCTTCAGCCTCAGCTCTGTGTCTGAACAAGGTCTGTCTGCCTGAGACTGCCATGGCAGCACTGCTGAGCTGCAGAGAGTTTTCTTTAGCCTATGGATTGCTGCTCTGCACCAGCTCTGCTGCCAAGTTCTGCCTTTTTCCAACAAGTTGTGGTACCAGTGTGAGCAGAGTGGTAAATGCCACTATTTTTGGACTTTGAGGGAGGACAGAGCAATGCCCAAGCTCTTTTGCCAGTCCCAGGTGTTGGGACCAAATAAATCATTCCTCAGAACTAAACAGCCTCGGCCTGTGGAAGGATTTCTGTTATTTTGTGCCAGGGGCAAATCTTGATTGGGAAGTTATCATTTGGAAGCAGAACTTGGTAGGGTAATAGGCTAAATAGGCTTTGACATTGTCCTGATAGCTGTAGTGTCCTTGCTCTGGGTGCTGATCCTCCCTCTGGCTCCAAAGGTAATTTCCCTCTGTTTCCATTTCCATTTGATAAGAAAACATCTTTTTTGGATCCCTGTGTGTGTGGAGATATAAATGTGTATTTGTGTTCAGACATTTCAAACGAGACTCCAAACCTGTGCAGTGACTGTGCTCCCTTCTCCAGCCCCTCCAAGGAGTGCAAGGTGGGGAGAAACCTCGAGGTTTCTGACTGTTCCCAAAATTATGGAAGCACTTCTGGGCTTAAAACATTCGCCTACAGTTTATCATCTAATCTAATCTAAGCTTAAATCAGAGAATCCCAGAGTGGTTGTGTTGGAAGGGATCTTAAACCTCAATTCATTCCCCACTTTGCCATGGCCAAGGGACACCTTCCCCACCAGCAGGGTGCTCCAAGCCCTGTCCAACCTGCCATTAAAAAGGTTATATCGTTAAATACATTTAATAATGAGCTGTGCCCACCCTGGTTTTGGTCCTTGCCTGGCTGGGCTGCAAGAAAATGTGTTCAATTCCCTCACCCCCACCTGTCACAGTTATTTAAGCGAAATCTTAATGCTCTGTTGGACAAATTCATTTCAGGCAGAATTATTCACATAATTTTTCATAGGCAGGAGCTTTCTCAGAGATGCAATATGTTGGAGTACAGGTAAAATATGCTCTATTTTCAGTCTGTGTCTGCTGAAATCCCTGCTTGCCAAGCCTGGGCCTGTTCCTCTGCTGCTTTTTCTGAGTTCCCATTTGTCATTCACTGTGAAAGCAGAGGGTTGGAGTTTTCCTGACCCCCCACTTTTGAAAGTCACCATGCTCGTGGTAATCTCTGCAGTAAACCAACACATCATCTGCATGGTGAAGGACACCAGGCAGCTCTGTGCACAGAGATGTTCTGATATGCTGAAATCCAGTGCCAGGGGAAGCCCTGACCCTTTAGCTGCAGCATCTCATTTGGGGGGTAAACTTTACATAAGTGGTCAGCCCACTTGTAAAATAAATTTAGCATGTACAGTGAATAGAATTGTACAGGGTTCAGGGGAATTCTGGTTTTTCACTGGGCTATACTATGTAAGCTTATTTTAAAACTTTATATATATTTTTTTTTCCCCAGGAGAAAGCAAACTCTCATCTTCTGATCCCTTTACTGCTACCTTTAGTTTCCCCTGCAGGAGTTTAAGGATGTTTGGGGAGGCAGTAAGAGCAAAGCTGCCAGGGCCAGCTGTGTTTGGTATTCCCTGCACAGTCCCCACAGCCCCGTGGCAGCACAGGTACAGCCAGAGGAATGGGACTTACCCTAAGAATAACAGCTCTGAGCAAAGAGTGGCTAAAAATTGGGTAAAAACATCTGCAAGGAGAGAAAATCCCACGTGCCAGGTCCCACCGAGGCTGCAGAGGAAAATTGGTGCCTGTTGTTCTGCCAATCCCCCTTTTTGTTCATGACCCCTCCCTTTAACAGTCTGAGCTTGCAGCAATCAGCAGGACAGCACTAAAATCTTCAGCATTCCCATCATTTCCAGCATTCCCTGGGATGTTCTGCCCTTTGGAGCTGTTGTGGTTTCTCTGCTGTGCCCTCGCTCTCTGTGTCCCCTGCAGGTCACACATGCCCACATTGGGCCACTTCCCTCCCTGTTTGGCTTTTTCCCCACTCAGAGATTGCTCGTTGGCCTTCAGCTCTCAGGCTGACTTAGGCCAGGAACAAACATCCCTGTGAGATCTCCTGGGGCTGGAAAATCCCCTGTGCTCGAGTAAGTAGGAGCTGCACTTTGCAGAGACATCCACTTTAGTTTTGTTTTAATGGTTCCTGTGTTTTCCAGTACCATTTCAGTATTATTTCTTGATTTATTTCTTCTGGAGAAGGAGGGCTTCAAGTTCCTCTTCCCTGCAGGAATGTGGCTTTCACGCTGAGCAGTGTGTGCTCTGCACCTCGTGCTGCAGGAGATAGAAATACAGAAAGATGCAGCTAAAAAATTTGCTTTTCCAGAAATCTTTCCTGTATTAGAATCCCAGAATGGTTTGGGTGGGAAGGGACTTTGAAGATCATCCAATCCCACCCCACCCCTGCCATGGCAGGGACCCCTCCCACTGTGCCAGGCTGCTCCCAGCCCCCATGTCCAGCCTGGCCTTGGGGCACTGCCAGGGATCCAGGGGCAGCCACAGCTGCTCTGGGCACCCTGTGCCAGGGCCTGCCCACCCTCACAGGGAACAATTCCTTCCCAATATCCCATCCATCCCTGCCCTCTGGCACTGGGAAGCCATTCCCTGTGTCCTGTCCCTCCATCCCTTGTCCCCAGTCCCTCTCCAGCCCCCTGTGACCCCTTTAGGCCTTGCAAGGTTCTTTTCCCTCTTTGCCCCCAGCATTAAGCTCAGCACCCATTTCTCAGAAATGCTTTTTCATTTCAGGGCTCTTCCTGCTTCCCCAGCCCCCCCAGTCACAATTCCCCTCAGCTGAGGGTTGTAGGGAAGTGTTGATGTTTTCCTTCATTCAGGCTGACGAGGAGTAAAAAGCTTTTCCCCCTCTCCAGCTTCCCGGGGAGCCTTTGGAAATGAAGGCTGGGAGTCACATTGGATTGTATTTCACTAAAGGTTTTCTGTGTCCTAGAAAACTCCTGTCTCCTCCTGAAATACACTCAGCTTAAGAAGAGACTGATATATTTACTCTAACTGTTTTCAGTCTAGGAATAATTTTGCTGTAGATTAAATTTTTATATCATCTTGAAGAAAACCAATTCCTGCCAGTCCCCAGGGATTCCCTGTCTGGCCGTTTCAGCAGGAGGGGCTCAGATCTCTGCAGCTCCAAGTGGTGTCTTGGTTTTTCTTTTCCCTTCTATTCCTGCACTACAATAGCAATATATTCCATTTGTTCTACTTCAGAATCTTTAGGAGATTCGGAAAAAAAAAAAAAATCCTGTTTTAACTTTGGGTGAGTGTGACTTTGGGATGAGTGGAGCTCGTGGCTGCTCAGAGCTTTGATCTGCACCAACTCCTCATCTCCATGCAGCCTGTTCCCATCTCCTGAGCTTGCAGAATTCCCTGGGGGCTGAATTCACTCCAAAGATCAAGATTTTTTGTGGGGATTAGTGCTGTTTATCACTACAGAGGGGCTGGAGCAGGCATCAGGAGAGACTTTCTGGCAGAGGTTCAGCACTCCTGCTTTGTGCCTGCCCGGAATAAAGGATTTGCTCTGGGACTTGGGAACAGTCCTGACTCTACTTTCAGCCCTGTTCTTGGAGGCAACGAGCTGATGGCACCATGCTCTTGCTCTTTTTTGCTCATGGTGTCTCCATGTGGCCCTTCCAGACCAATTTCAAGCAGGTTTCATGGAATCCCAGAATATCCTGAGCAGCCACACGGGCTGGGCTCAGGGTAATTCCTGAAGTCACAGCAAAGGCACCTCAAGTTCACAGAAAGGTGCCCAAAATGTGCTGAACAAAAGCCAATGAATGGATTGACAGGATGAGGATGGGTTGTCACCATTTGTTTTCAGTTCTGCCTCTCCTGAGGCAACTTTTCAGCCAGCTGGAAACAAATCTCTTCCTCTTCTGTTTGGACTTGAATTATCTTCCTGGCCAACTATTCCTTGACTCCTGCTTTGAGTGCCTCACCCCAAAGTGGCATTGCTGAGCCCTCCTGCCAGCCTGGGCTGGAGAGGAGATGTTTAAGCAGCACAGGGACAGCCAGGGGATGGATCCTGCCTGGCACAGCCCACCTGGGAACCTTCACCTCAGTGACCCTCCCCGGGGGCTGTGCTGCTGCTCTCCTGGCAGGGAGCACTGCCCCACCTGGTTCCAACAGCTCATGGAGATGGTGATAGAATACACACCCCTGGGCACATCTTACTTTGCAACCCAGGACACAGAGCCAGCAAATGTGGCAGCTGAGATGTGTGATCATCCCCACAGCACAGCCAGCAAACCCTGGCAGCTGATTTGTTGGCATTGTCCTCAGATAAGACCTTGTCAAGCCCAGTGTGGTCAGAGGAGCTCCATCAGCTCTGATGGAGCAGGGCAGGATGTTCAGAGCTTCCCTGTCAGAAGGAATAATAATAATAATAACAACAACAATAACAGTAATTCTTGAAACTGTGCTTCCAACTGTGATTTACATTCCCAGCTGATTTTTTCCTGCCTCTCAGTGCTACTTTTTGAGGAAAAAAGTGTTTAGATCTGTGGAGAGGCAGGAATATCTTGTCCAGGACAATGGAAATCAGTGGTAAGTTTAGGAGCTGGACCAACCTCAAGGTTATTGTCCCATCAGAAGCTTCAGAGGTGACAAAATCTGTCCTGTTGTCAGTCAGGACTCTGCCATTGGAGCAATGGGAATATACCCTGGTGCCTTTTATTTAAAGAACAAACCAAACAGACAAAAAAGCAAAACAAAATCCATCATTATTATTTTTATGTTTCTGAAAAAAAGAGACTGAATCACTGCTAATGAAAAGTATTAAAATTCCAGGTGTCCTGTCTAATAAATAATAACATGAGCAGGGACTCAGCTTCCCACAGGCACCACCAAATCATCCATGGAGCTCTTTATGTGCAGCTCATTTTGAACTTTGCCTATTTCCTTCAGCTATGCAGATATAAATAAATAATTCCCCTTGATAAGGGTCTGGGAACGCTGTACTTTAAAAGATAAGAAAGCTTTGAGGGGAAATTGTTTTTAAATCCATACCATTTGTATGCTGTTCACTGTTCACACTGAGCAGAAATTCATTCGGCTGGCACTTAACCAACCCTATTTTATTCCTGCTCTGTGTTCAACCTATCCTTCTCCTGGGGACATCTAACCTTCCATGTAATTACCTCTCTGGGAGCAGGAGGGAGGCTTGAATCACCTCCCCACCAACTAAAGCCACACACAGATCCTGGGACAGGTTATCAGCTGTGTGCCAGGGGCAGGGCTGGCAGCAGCTCTGTGCCCGAGCCTCCAGCAGCTGCAGGGCTTGAGTCACTTTGGTTCCAGCTGGGCCACAGGAGAATTTGGGATGTTTGCAGAAAAGCAACCCAAACCAGCCAGGAACCCAAACCACCCTGCATTTCTGGAGTAGTTTGGTTTCTTTTGGAGGTAACAGCCATGGATTTTACCTGTGATGGATTTTACCAGGGATGGGTTTTACCAGGGATGGGTTTTATCTGTGATGGGTTTTGGCTGTGATGGGTTTTACCAGGGATGGGTTTTATCTGTGATGGATTTTGCCAGGGATGTGTTTTACCAGGGATGGATTTTATCTGTGATGGGTTTTACTAGAGATGGGTTTTACCTGGGATGGGTTTTGCCAGGGGTGGGTTTTAACAGGGATGGGTTTTACCTGTGATGGATTTTACCAGGGATGTGTTTTACCAGAGATGGATTTTATCTGTGATGGGTTTTACTAGGGATGGGTTTTACCTGGGATATGTTTTACCTGGGATGGGTTTTACCAGGGATGGATTTTACCTGTGATGGATTTTACTAGGGATGGATTTTACCTGTGATGGGTTTGACCAGGGATGGTGTTTTTGTTTTCCCTCAGGTCTCTCGAAGTCCCTTGGCCTCATTGAGGGCTATGGTGGCCGTGGCAAGGGTGGCCTCCCAGCCACCCTGTCCCCCGAGGAGGAGGAGAAAGCAAAGGGACCCCATGAGAAGTATGGCTACAACTCCTACCTCAGCGAGAAGATTTCCCTGGACCGTTCCATCCCGGATTATCGCCCAACCAAGTGAGTGCCAGTGGTTGTGTTCAGGTGTCCCTTGGCTTTCCCACTCAGGTTTGGTGCTGTTGGCTCTTTCCTCATTGCTCACAGTGATGAGAAACTGGGATGCTTGGGCTGGAACTGAGCTCGTGGAATCCCAGAATCACTGAGGTTGGAAAAGCACCCTCAGAAATCATCCATTCCAACCATTCCCCAGCACTGCCAGGGCCAGCACTGCCAGTGTCCCCAAGTGCCACATCCACAGGGCTGCTAAACCCCTCCAGGGATGGGCACTCCACNAGCGAGAAGATTTCCCTGGACCGTTCCATCCCGGATTATCGCCCCACCAAGTGAGTGCCAGGTGCTCCAGGAGCTGTGCTTGTGTTCAGGTGTCCCCTGGCTTTCCCACTCAGGTTTGGTGCTGTTGGCTCTTTCCTCATTGCTCACAGTGATGAGAAACTGGGATGCTTGGGCTGGAACTGAGCTCGTGGAATCCCAGAATCACTGAGGTTGGAAAAGCACCCTCAGAAATCATCCATTCCAACCATTCCCCAGCACTGCCAGGGCCAGCACTGCCAGTGTCCCCAAGTGCCACATCCACAGGGCTGCTAAACCCCTCCAGGGATGGGCACTCCACCCCTGCCCTGGGCAGTGCCAGGGCCTGACCACCCTTTCTGTGAGGAAATAATTCCCAATATCCAACCTGAACCTCTCCTGGCACAACCTGAGGCTGTTTTCCCTTGTCCTAGCAGTTGATACCTGGGAGAAGAAACTCATCCCCACCTGGCCCCACCTTTGTGTCAGGTAGTTGGAGAGAGTTAATCAAGATGATTTATCAGGGGAAAGGAGTGAATTTCTTCCCAGTCTGTCTCTGTTTTCCTAAAGCAGTATGAGATTTTGGGTGGAGGTGATGACATCAGAAGCTCAGCTCTGCTTTCACTGAGCTTTTGGCATTTGTTACCCTGTAAAAGTGTGCAGAGATTCTCCCTCCCTCCTTGTCAGCTCCTTCACATCCCTGCAGGACCTCTTGAGCCCTTGGGCTGCTCTCAGGCTCCTCCCAGCACAGGGATCCTCCTGGGACACTCTGGGATCTCCAGCTGGGCCTTTAAAGGGAGTTTCTACTGTGGCAAAATCCTTCCTCTCCTTTTTTGATTGAGCCTTTAAGGTGCTGGTGGTGTTTACCTGCCAAGCAGCACAGAACAGGCTTTAGAAGAGGTGACACATCGTTTTGTTAAGGGGATGAGGAAAGACATGCTGCAGGTTTATCTTTGTGAAGGTTAATTTTAGATACGACTGCCAGAGTGTTCCTCAAAATAGAAAAGTGTCAGTTTGTCCAGGCCTGGAAAGAAATCCCTGATAAAAAAACGAGCTGAGAGAGGTTTAGATTGTGAAAGATCTGTGCCCAGTGCCTGTGTCATTGGGGCAGTGACAAAGCTGCTGCCTGGCATCTGCAGAGCACTGGAGATCATGCAGCCAGGGGATGCAGTGCTGTGTGTCCAGGGGCTGGCAGCTCGTCCAGGCTGTGAGCAGGGGCAGCTCTGGTTCCTTCTGTTCCCAGGGGCAGGCAGCTTGTCCAGGCTGTGAGCAGGGGCAGCTCTGGTCCCTTCTGTCCCCAGCAGCTTGTCCAGGCTGTGAGCAGGGGCAGCTCTGGTTCCCTCTGTCCCCAGGGGCTGGCAGCTCATCCAGGCTGTGAGCAGGGGCAGCTCTGGTTCCCTCTGTCCCCAGGTGCTGGCAGCTTGTCCAGGCTCTAAGCAAGGGCAGCTCTTGTCCCTTCTGTCCCCAGCAGCTTCTCCAGGCTGTGAGCAGGGGCAGCTCTGGTCCCTTGTCCGCAGCAGCTTGTCCAGGCTCTAAGCAAGGGCAGTTCTGCTTCCTCCCCCTCTCCAGGCGCTGCCTGAATCCTGAGCATCCCCTCAGAGCATCCAGGGCTGTCAGCCACTGACAACAGAAACCCTTGGATGAGTTTCCAAAGGAATGGAGGCCCAGCCTGCATTTTGGTGCTGCAGCTCCTCCAGGCAGGGTGGATTGCAGGTCCAAATTGCACCTCTGCCTGTGTGATATGCAAATCCCAGTGCCATGCCGAATCCTTGGAGCGAGACCTTCTCCAGCACTTACCTGAGGCTGAGCTGCTGATTTCCATTTCTCATCCACAGCTCTGACTTCCAGCAGAGCCAGCATTACTTGGCGAGAATTAATTTGAGAAGTAACATTTCTTTTCAGATTTTGGGGGAAGAAAAGGATTAATTCTGACATTTTTAGGCTCGCGTTGTATTTTTCCTCAGTTCCACTATCCATCATTCCATGGGAGGGTGGAGGAGAGGACAGGGCACAGCAATTCATTAAAAATGCTTCAGTTTGGAGCTGGGCTGAGGCTTGGGAGAGAATTTGTGAGTACTGATTGCAGCTGCACAGCCTAGTGCCTTTTACCTGTGTAAGAGCTTCAGGAGTGTGTTTTGTTTATTGGTTTTCTTTTTGTTTTGGGGATCCATTGTCACAATGTTGGTTGGTCTGGTGTGAAATAGGCTGGAGTTTGCTGGAGAATTTGGAAAGTTTCAGCTTCTCCTACTTCTGGCTTGAAGGCTCCCTTGCTATTTAATGCATTCAGGTTTATGGCTGATTTTATGAAGGGTTGAACACAAACCATTTAAGTCAAGTATCCTGGTCTCTGATTAAAATAGATTCAAGTCAAGGGAAATTAGCCTAAATGGCTTTGAAATTGCAGCATTAGTGGGGAAAAACTGTTGAAAACCCTCCAGCTGATAAGCATCACAAAGCATGTAGCTGTTTTAAATATAATAGTGAAGCCTGTGTGCCTCAGCTAAAGGCTGCTGAGTGTCTGGAATGCCAATGGACTGGGCCTGGTCCTGGCACAGGCTGGCACTCCCCATGCTTTCCTCTGCTTTCCCTGGTTTTAAGGAAAGGTTCATGTGCTCAGGTGTCACTGCCCTGTGTGCTGGATCAGCACCAAGTCCTTTTCCTGCTCCTTTTTTGTGCCTGTGGCCAAAGGGAAGTGAAGCAAGGAGAGTTATGGGGAAGTTTGGCACATTTTGTGTATATTTCTGTGTCTCCAGGCTCCCTGCACCTCGTGGTCAGCATCACTGAGGGTTCAGGGACTCAGATATCCTGCTCTGAGGGATTTCAGGTGCTGTAGGTGAGGAGGAGCCAGCCCAGCTCACAGCTCAGGGCCTCTCAGTCCTGCCCAGAGGCAGAGAAAGGAGGGAGTTTCCCTTGGGAAAATGTTCCCAGAGGTGTGAGGATGATGTTCAGGAGAAGGTCAGGTCTTTCCCAGCACCAGGAGCTGGGCAGAATACCTTGTTTGTCCCGATTTGGGGAATCGTGGTATCACTTTTGGGTAGTTTGGATTATCATCTTTGCTTCAGTTGAGAGATTTCCTTCCCCTTCCCTTTTCCCCTTCCCCTTCCACCTTGCCCTTCCTTATTTCCCTCTCCTCTTCCGTTATACCTTTCTCTTTATCCTTTCCCCTTTCTCTTTCCTCTTCCCTTATCCCTTCCCCTTTCTCCTTCTTCCCCTTCCCCCTCCTCTTTCCCCTTTCCCTTTTCCTTTTCTCCTTCTCCCTTTCCCTTTCTCCTTCTCTTTTCATCTTTTCCCTTCCTTCTTTCCCCTTTCCATTTTTTCTTCCTCATTCCCCATTCCCATTTCCCCATCCCCATCCCCATTTCTCCATCCCCATCCCCATTCCCCATTCCCCATCCCCATTTCCATTTCCCCATTCCCCTTTCCCCTTTCTCCATTCCCATTTCCCCATTCCCCATCCCCATTTCCATTTCCCTTTCCCCATCCCCATTTTCATTTCCCCATCCCCATTTCCATTTCCCCATTCTCCATTCCCCATCCCCATTCCCATTTCCAATTCCCCATTCCCTCTGCTGGCTGTGCACGAGATTTTCCAGTCAATCAAACAATAGATTCCAGTTTGGATGGCTGGGAAAGCTCTTCCTTGGGCCAAAATCAGGCAGGACTGGTGTTTTGGGGTGAGTTATTCCAGAATTTGCTGCCAAACAGTGCCCTAATGAGAAGGACACAGGGAACACGTTTCTGTCGTGCTTGATTGGCTTTTGTGGCTTTAAGATGAGATTCCCACATGTTCTGGAAAACAATCTCTGCTTCCAGATTGGAAGTACTCAAGGTGCTGCCTGCAGGACTTCTACACAAATCTCCACAAAAATGAGCTGGAGAGATTTGCTTCAATTTTCTGCAAAACCCTCTGAAGGACAAGGCTGCCGAGTGAGTTTTGTTGTTTATCCATTCTCAGCACTCGCTGCCTGCCTGGGGAGGATCAGGGGGTTGGGGAGATGTGTTGTTTTCTATATTGGAAGTGAAGCATATTTACATGGGATCCCAGGGCCTGCAGACATTCCCTGCTTGGAGACAGCATTTCATGCACCTCTGTTTTATCGTGTGATACAGGATTTAATGGGAACCTCTCCTGTGTGTAGCTAGAAAATAAAATTGCTTTGTTAGATCAGCCTGCCTGTCCATCTTATCCGGTATCTAATCTCTGATAGTGGAATTACCAGATGCTTCAGGTTGAAGAAATCATATTAAGGAAACCTGTGAAATAATCTGCCCATCTGGTACGTTCTGCCTCCCCCATTCTCTCCTTTCAGTCCTACCCAGTATAAATGTGGAGTTCTCATTATCTCTTTAAAAGTCTGTTCCTTTCTGGAATCCTGCTAAGCTCTGATTCAGTGGTATTTTATGGCATTATAGGATTAAGGGGTAGATTTAGGAGAAATAATACCCACAATTGTTAGGACTATTGGATCATTGGGTGGAGATGACACATTCCTGCTGCTGCAAATCTCTCGACAGCTGTTCTCGGGAGGGGAGCCTCGAGGTATTAAAGCGAAGAGCAAGGATGCTGTAAGAGATAAGCAACTCCCACAGTTTGATTTTTCAGATGTTTTGGGGGCTTCCCAGCCTGGAGACACAACTCCTTCTCCTGCCTGCCTCGGGGTCCTGCATGTGGGGCAGGCAGTGCATGGAAAGGGACTTTGGACAAGAGGATGTAGTGATAGGACAAGGGGGAACGGCATGAAAGTGCCAGAGGGCAGGGATGGATGGGATATGGGGAAGGAATTGTTCCCTGGGAGGGTGGGCAGGCCCTGGCACAGGGTGCCCAGAGCAGCTGTGGCTGCCCCTGGATCCCTGGCAGTGCCCAAGGCCAGGCTGGACATTGGGGCTGGGAGCAGCCTGGCACAGTGGGAGGTGTCCCTGCCATGGCAGGGGTGGGATGGGATGGGCTTTGAGATCCCTTCCAACCCAAACCATTCCAGGATTCTGTGATGGAAAAGCTCTGGAGGCGTTGGGAGCCTGCTCTGCTGCCCCAGGTCTATGTTTGCCGTGGGACCCCTCGGCCTGGAGAGGTGCCCTGGGCAGGGCCTTTCTCCTCGCCATCAGCTACAGAGGGACCAGCTCCACACCAGCCTGGTTTCAGTGTGCCGTGGTGTGTGTGGGGCTGAGTCAGAGCTGCCACACGCCTGTCTCGAGTGCCTGAATCACCCAGTTATTTGTGGAGCTGCTGCCGTGGGAGCCTGGCAGCCATCGGGCCTTGCAGCACCATCTGCCTTCAGCTGCTTTGTTAGCAGGGAGTTGTGCAGCAGCAGGCTGGGCTTTTCTGTGGGGTATGGGGCACACAAAGGGACCTGTGCAGCGCCAGGCTGAGCCTTCCTGTGGGACATGGGGCACAAAGGGAGCTGTGCAGCAGCAGGCTGAGCCTTCCTGTGGGGTATTGCACACAGGAGGGAGAATTTTGGCTTCCAGGCAGACTTTGGGTCATTGTTTGACAACTCAAAGAAACTAAATCAAGTCCTGGTTTAATTTTTATTTGCAGTGGTTTGTGAGTGGCCTCTGTGGGCTCTCAGTGTGCATCTGCTGGGTGCTAGAGCACACTGTGGGGTGGAGGGAGGCCCTGTTCCCCTTGGGGTCTCTCCCCATCCCCGGAGAGCCTCCTGCCCTGTGCCATGGGGCTGCCTCCTGCCCTCTGCCTCCCCTCAGCTTGCAGGGCCCCAGAATTCCATTTTGGCTTTATAATCACAACAGAATGCAGATTTGGAGAGCTGTGAGTGTGGATGTGACTGAGACACGTCCCAGGAGGAGACCTGGCATTGAGTGTCCTGCCCATGAGACTGCTCCTGCCTTCCTGTCTCCTGTGCTGGATCCCAAATGTTCCTGCAGAGCCCACCCTGGCCACGGTTTGTGCTGGGGGGGCTCAGCCTGTGCCCTCTGCTTGGCTCTGATGGGGAAGTTCCATGTACCATCATGTTTATTTCCTGTGGAGAAGAGCAGATCTCCTCTGCTGTGGGAGTAACTCAACCCCCTGGCTTTGCAGGCCTTTGTCTCAATACCAGGTCTTTGTCAATACCAGATTTCTCTGGTATGGAGGCTCTGAAATGAGGAATTTTCTCAGCACCTGCAACAGCTTGGGCAGGAGGAGCCCCTGTCACTGCTCCACACATCACATCTCGTTTCCTCCCCAAAACTGAGGTTATACAACTTCTGTTAATGAAATAAAACTCTTTTTGCCTCTCCCCCCTCCCATGCTGGCTTTGGCAGAAGTGTCTGAGATGTGCAGATATTTCTGCAGCCAGGAGAGCTCAGAGATGGTCTCCTGAGGGAGCTGGGTCATTCCTGAGCACGCAGCTGTGGGGATGTGCCAGTCACTCACGTCCTGCCCTGCACTGCTCAGGCTTGGTGCAGTGAGCCTGAGGAGAAGAACAACATTTGGGAAGACAAAACAAACTACTTGAATTAAAAGAGTGGTATTTGCTGGGAAATAGAGTTTCTTGCCTGATTATTTGTTGTGATTGCTGCTTATTGCAAACAAAGTAGGTCAGGAGAGCTCCTTCTCTCTTGCATGCACAATGTGTTACTACAATCCATTATTTTACCTTCCGCAAAGAGTGCTTTGATGGGTTTCAGTCCTACATCCAAACAACAGCCAGGAAAAGAGAGGCAAGATGTAGGGCTTTTTCTTCATTAAATACCTGAAGGGAAGACTAGAGAGGAATCAAGACAGTGGAAGAACGAAAAAAAATTACTTTTTCAGATGTGAAATTCCCTTTGAGTCGCATGTAGGAGCAAATTAAAAGATCCTTAAAGCTCTAGGAAAAAGCCAGGACTGGTTGTGCACATTCTCTCCTAATAGATGGCTGTGGGTTTGATCCAGCATTGTATGAAAAACACTCCTGCCCTCGGCTTTTTATAGCTTCAGCCATAAAAATAGGAAAAGTCATATTTTCCAGTACTTGGAAAGGTGCCACCTGGAAATTTTCTGGGAGAGCCAGTAGAGAAATCAAGCAGTGAGTATCAGTGTCAGAGCTCTGGCATGCAGGAGCTGTGCCTCAGAGCAGGGCTCACCACAGCCAGAGCAGATTTGCAGTTCAGGGATGGATTGTTGGATATTTTCTGTCTGTGTGTCCTGTCCTTCCCGGTCTGTGCCATCTCTGTGTGGTCCAGGCAGGTTTATTCTGCCAGGCTGAACAAAGTCTGGAAATCTCCTGAGCTTCAAGGGACCCAGCTCAGGAGAATCCCAGGATCCCTGAGGCTGGAAAATCCCTCCAAGGCCATCGAGTCTGAGCTGTGCCCGATGCCCACCTTGTCCCCAGCCCAGAGCTCTGAATGCCACCTCCAGGAATTCCCTGGGCACCTCCAGGGATGGGCACTCCAAACCTCCCTGGGCAGCTCCTGCCAAGGCCTGAGCACCCTTTCCATGGGGAAATTCCTGCTGCTGTCCACCCTGAGCCTCCCCTGGCCCAGCCTGAGGCTGTTCCCTCTCCTCCTGTCCCTGTTCCCTGGGAGCAGAGCCTGACCCCCCCCGGCTGCCCCCTCCTGTCAGGGAGTTGTGCAGAGCCACAAGGTCCCCTCTGAGCCTCCTTTGCTCCAGGCTGAGCTCCTTTCCCAGCCCCCTCAGCCTCTCCTGGGGCTCCTCCAGCCCCTTCCCAGCTCCATTCCCTGCCCTGGACACACTCCAGCCCCTCAGGATCTTTCCTGGAGTGAGAGGCAAAATCACCCAGTCCCACCTCTGTCCCTGCCCAGACCCCCCAACAACCCCACCCTGGGCATCCCTGGGAGCTCCTGGAGCTCTGGCAGCCTCGGGGCCGTGCCCATTCCCTGGGGAGCCTGGGCAGTGCCCAGCACCCTCTGAGGGAAGAACCTTTCCTGATCTCCAGCCTGACCCTCCCTGGCCCAGCCCCAGCCCTTCCCTGGGCCCTGTCCCTGTCCCCAGAGCAGAGATCAGAGCTGCCCTAGGGAGGAGCTGCAGCTCAGTGGGGTCCTGCTGGTCTCACTCGAGGCTGTGCCCAGGCTGTCCCCTCCTGCTCTGACAATCACAGGGGTAGAAGACACTTCCAAACCCAGCTCCAGACAAACTCAGGTTTTTATTTCTCCTGCATCCTCAGGGCCCTGAGCTCTGAGGAGCTGCTGCTCTGTGTGTGCAGGGGCTGCTGGTGCCCTGTGCCCTTGCTGCTCCTCCAGGGATGGGGCTGCACCTTCTGCTGCCTTGGGGATGATCTGCAGGGAGGAAGGAGCCTCTTTGCTGCTCCACTGCTTCCCCAGCGCTAATACAAACCAGCAGGCTGTTGAATAAATACCAGTATTGATCTTTATTCCTCAGTGTGTTTGGACACGCTGCTCCTGACTTCCAGCAATGCTTTTTCTTGAAAACTGGGCAAGCAAAGGCTCTAAAGACACATTTTGCCACTGTGCTTTACATTTGTTGATTATTATTTGAGCCTGCTCCTGTGACCTGCAGGAGCAGCCTGGTTCCTTGGACACGCAGGCAGCTGGGGCTGGCTCCAGGGAGCTCAGAAGCCACTCTAGAACTGGACCTGTCAGACTCCCTGTGGAAAAGTTTAGGTGTTTGTGCTGTGTTTCTGCCCTGGGTTTAGATGGGGACACAGAGCAGCTTTTTCTTTCTTTTCCTTTTGAAGCAGAGGTCACTGGAGCACACTTGGGCAGCTTGCCTGGGGTCAGGAGTGTGTCAGAAGCCTTTGGTGCTTGAAGTCCCAATTTCTTCTTTAAACCCAGTGGGGAAGAAAGTGCTTTGGGGAGAGCAACTGGAGTTTGTTTGGTGGCTGTCAGAGAGCCTCTTATTTCCATTGTGCTGCTCAGTGTCACCTGCAAACGCTGTGACCATGGATTTATAGCATGGCACCTCGGGGTTCTTCGTGCCACACATCCCACTAATTGTCAATTTTCCCTTCCTGACTACAAAGTTATTGCCTGTTCTTGTAAGTTGGGAACATGGTGCTTCAGGGAAGGCTTCTGTGGCAGGAGTGTGCTATAAAACATTTCCTAACGTAAACAGAGGTATTAAATGATCACTTTGGCAGAGGATGGGATTAGTGTAATTTAACAACTCGCTTTTGTGCTCCTCTGAACTACACTGCTGAAAAATACCTGTGTTATCATAAATACTTCTGACTAAACTGTGCTTATGAGAATAAATGAACCAATTTAAGCTTTGGATACACTTCTCTCCAGCTGGCTTCCAAGGAAATCAGGGCTCGTGTGTGTGTTTGTGCCACCAGCCTGCTCCCCTGGACTGCCCAGAGCTTTTCTGTTCCAAACCAGCACATTCCCAGCCAGAGCAGGCAGAGGGGGAGTCAGGCTCTGCTGCTCTGACAGCCTTGGTCCTGCTGCTGTTTGTGCAGTTTTCCAGCAGGAAAATCCAAGAGCAAGGAGGTGTCAATGACTTATTCTGTGTGTGGGGGAAAGAGCTGGGCACGGGCAGAGCTGGGTAAGTGGATGTGACACTTGGAATTGCTCTGGTTTTTATCTCCCTTAGATCTGCCTGAACCTAATAACTTTATTACAAGAGCCTCTCACCAGAGTAAATCCCATGCTCTGCATTCTGTTTTTACAACTTTGCAGATAATTTCTTCTTATAATGTGCCTTTAGAAATGTCTGTATGTCCCTAAATTGTGATGCCTATTCCTGAGACCCTAATTCTAAAATAGAGCAGAACATTTCTGAAGAAGAATTACTGGGAATAAAGTAGGTGCTTTAAAATCGAGTTTCCTGGGGAAATGTGAGCAATTTTCAGGGCTTTGTGGTCAGAAATAGTTTGAGAACCTGGATCTGTAAACAATGAAGTCTACTGGACAGCTTTAGGTGTTTTAAGATGCTTGGATCACAGAAAATGTACATGACAGGATAGACACAATAGATTTCACATTATCAGTCCCTTTTGCAGGCAGACATGTGCACTGAATCAGCAAAATCCAAACTAGAATAAGCAATAATGAATGGAGCATGATGAGGAAGTGGCAGGATGAATAGCAGGCTCATAATCTTTACAAAAGCCAAATGGAGATCAATTAATTTCCTGGTGAAGCTTTATTTCGGAGCACAAACGGAGCTTGTTTGGTTCCAGTGGGTTTCCTTTGTGGAGTTGTTTGTCACCAGAAGGACAAACCCAGAAGGTTTTTCCTCCGCCCCTGAGGTTTCCAGGCAGGAAGCAGCACAAATGTGCAGGGAAGAGCTGGGAAGCAGTGCCTGTGGATTGAGGCATCCAGGGAGCCTCACCCTGCCTGTGCTGGCACAGCAGGACACTGCAGTGGGATTGACATCATTTTGTGCTTCAGCCACGGTGCTCTGCAGCCCAGCCATGGGGAAATCAATGAGTCCCACCAGTCACCCATGGATGGATCAGGATTTACCTCCCAGGCCTTCAGCTGCAAAGTTCCTGTGGGTTTTCTGTGGGCCAGGAGGGGACCTGAAGAGCTGCAAGCAGCAAAGCCGAGCCTTGGGTGTGCCTGGATGTGTTTGGCTGTGCAGGTGGGGGGAGCTTGGGGGTTAGAGCTGGTGAAAAGCAGGAAAAAGTCCAATGGCCATGGTAAGGTGAGGATGTGAGGGAAGGAGAGTCCAGAATTCCCCACTTTTCAGGTGTGCATCCAAACCTCTGGCGTGTGCAGGTGATGGGGATGTCTGGGGCAGGTTTAGAGCTAAGTTCATCAGAAATCACTTCTAAGCCTTTAAGGTTCATCCTGCACCTCTGCACGTGTTTTGATATGAGTTTGCTGTGCTTTGTCAAGTGTGTTACGGAATTATTTAGTTGGAAAAACCCTCCAAGGCCATTGAGTCCAACCCAGCAGGGCCAAGGCCACCACCATGTCCCCAAGTGCCACATCCAGGGCCAGAGCTCCTCTAGACACAGCCAGCCCAGCAGTGCTCCTTTGGGGCTGGGCTGGTGGCAGGGTGACACAGGAGCTGTGTCACTGTTGATGCCTTAAATGGCTCCCTAGGAACAGAGACCAGGCAGGAATAAAGGAATAAAGGAGGCATTGATTGGAAAGGCCTTCAGAGGTCACACTCTGGCCTCCAGAGGCTCCTGCCTCAGTGCATCCCAAAATGGACAATGACAGCTCCCGAGTTCTTCCCACTTTGATATCAGCATCAATTGCCCAAGCAGAAGCCAGGCAAGGATGGAATTTGCCCAAGCTTGCCCCCCTCTCGCCAAGATGAAGGTTTGCAGTTGTTGGGCCCAGGAGGGTCTGGGTGTCCTTGGAGAGCGAGCTGGAGAGGCTTTGTTATGTCAGTGTGAGCATGAGAGAAGAGCACTGAACGAGCTCCAGGGAACTGCAGAGTTACACTGGGCACTGCAGGGCTGGGAACAGAGAAAAGTTCAAACCTAAGGCATCAGTGTGTTGGGCTTTAGATGCTCCTGTCAGCACCTCTGGTGTGGCAGTGAACAAATCAGATCCTGGTCTCTGGGATGGAGTAACAGTGCCAAGTGTCTGTGGGAGGGAGCTGTGGCTGCTGTCCTTGGGTCTCTGCAGGTGAAGGCAGGCACAACAAAAGGGCTGGGACTTCCCCCTCATGGGGTGATGCCTTAGGTTTTAGCTTTTCTCTGTTCCCAACCCTGCAATGCCCAGTGTGACTCTGCAGTTCCCTGGAGCTCGTTCAGTGCTGTTCTCTCATGCTCACAGAAGGCCTTTCCAATCAGTCCCTCCTTTATTCCTGCCTGGTCTCTGTTTCTAGGGAGCCATTTAAGGCATCAGGGGCACCTCCAGCCTGTCACTAAAAACTGAGTTTGCTTTGGGTCTTATGAGGGGACAGGGGAGGTTGGAGTATTTTTGTTTGTGGCGGTTTTTCTTCTTACCCTTTAAGTAATTCAGCTTTCCTTTGGCTGGGTTGGGTTGGATCCTTCCCTACCCTGCTGTGAAGAGGTTTAATGGTGTTGCAGTTTCACACTGGGTTACACTGGGAGCCTCTGTGTGCTCGGGCTCTGAGCTGCTCACCTTTGCCTCCCAGTTCTGTCTGTCACATATTTCATTTGGCAGAGGAGGAGAATGCAGCCACAAACCTCTCCACAGGACAGCACGGCTGGTGTGGAGCCTCCTCCATGGAATTCAGGGAAACCTCTGGCACCTGGCAGTGAAGGCCTGTGTGTGGTGTTGTGGTTTGTTCCCTCTCCATCCTGAACGTGCCCCACACCAAGGGGCACCAGGATTTATGGGCAGGTAATTGCACTCAGTGAGCTGGTACCTGACACTGGAATTTGAGCAGGAAAGCAAACCTGAATCAGCCCCATCTGCTGGTTTTGGCCCTTCTGGTAATGCCTGGGGCTTGTTTTTATTCATTTCCACCCAAAGCAAATGTCTTGTTTTAGTCAGTTCCACTCAACCAAATGCTGTGTCAGTGTGCCCTGCTGAGCAGCCTGTGCTGGGATGGGTGGTGCTGGAGCCAGCTCTGGGATGTTGGGATGGCAGAGCTCTCCCTGGTGCCAGCTCTGGGATGTTGGGATGACAGAGCTCTCCCTGGTGCCAGCTCTGGGATTTCAGGATGGCAGAGCTCTCCCTGGTGCCAGCCCTGGGATGTTGGGATGGCAGAGCTCTCCCTGGAGCCAGCCCTGGGATGTTGGGATGGCAGAGCTCTCCCTGGTGCCAGCCCTGGGATGTTGGGATGGCAGAGCTCTCCCTGAAGCCAGCCCTGGGATGTTGGGATGGCAGAGCTCTCCCTGGTGCCAGCCCTGGGATGTTGGGATGGCAGAGCTCTCCCTGGAGCCAGCCCTGGGATGTTGGGATGGCAGAGCTCTCCCTGGTGCCAGCCCTGGGATGTTGGGATGGCAGAGCTCTCCCTGGAGCCAGCCCTGGGATGTTGGGATGGCAGAGCTCTCCCTGGTGCCAGCCCTGGGATGTTGGGATGGCAGAGCTCTCCCTGGAGCCAGCCCTGGGATGTTGGGATGGCAGAGCTCTCCCTGGTGCCAGCCCTGGGATGTTGGGATGGCAGAGCTCTCCCTGGAGCCAGCCCTGGGATGTTGGGATGGCAGAGCTCTCCCTGGTGCCAGCCCTGGGATGTTGGGATGGCAGAGCTCTCCCTGGAGCCAGCCCTGGGATGTTGGGATGGCAGAGCTCTCCCTGGTGCCAGCCCTGGGATGTTGGGATGGCAGAGCTCTCCCTGGTGCCAGCCCTGGGATGTTGGGATGGCAGAGCTCTCCCTGGTGCCAGCCCTAGGATTTCAGGATGGCAGAGCTCTCCTTGGAGCCAGCCCCAGGATGTTGGGATGGCAGAGCTCTCCTTGGAGCCAGCCCTGGGATGTTGGGATGGCAGAGCCCTCCCTATGTGACACTTGTTGGGATGGCAGAGCCCTCCCTATGTGACACTTGTTGGGATGGCAGAGCCCTCCCTGTGTAACACTCCTGACACAGGAATTTGGCAGACAGGGCTGAGGGACACCCCTCAGCTGAGGCTGATCCAATTCTGGCAGAGGTTAAACAAACTCACCCAGTGATTTCTGTGTAACAGGAAAGGTTTAAAGACCTCTCCATCCTCCAGTTCATAAAGCTGTCAGCAGCGTGGCTCTGTGATCTCTTGTGATCACAGACAAGAACTGTCTCTACAAGTCCATCGAGCCTTTTAAGTTGATCATTTTTATGCCAGCTCTTGCAGCAGTAGCATCATTCCACCTTGTTCCAGGCAGCACAAGTGGTGGCCACTTTTCTTCTTCATTGCCCCAAGTCAGTCCTGGGGATGTCAAAATCCTGGGTTCCTGTGAGATCTATTTGAGTAAAACACTCCTACCCTGGGCTCTGTACCAAGGATTTCATTTTCAGTTTGAGAGGGGAGATTTAGAGCAGTGCCAGTTTAATCCCAGCCTGCCTGAGCAGAGCTGTGACGTTTGCTGGTGGGATTGTCTCCCTGGAACCCCTTCCCTCACTCAAGTGTTTGTCTGAACCTTCAGCCTGGGACTGCCTCTGATCAGGGGAGGGAGAAGGCTCAAAAACCAGCTTCAGTGTTATCCCTGACAGAAACACACCTGGGATGGAGGGCTGGAGTAAATTGTCCTTCGGCAGTGGCAGTGTGTCCTGGGTTGTGAAGTAAGATGTGACCAAAAGTATGTATTCTAATCACCATCTCCATGAGCTGTTGGAACCAGGTGGGGCAGAGCTCCCTGCCTCATCCCTCTGGATTATCTTCTGTTCATGGCCCATCAGTGCCTTGACCATGGCTCACAGATAACTCTGAACTATCTCCTGTTAATGATAACTCACCCCTGGACTATCTCCTGTTCATGGCCCATCAGTGCTTTATCTCAGAACTCGCCATTGTGAGATGTTCCACCCAGAGGGAGGAACCAACCATTCCATCCTGGATATATAAACTGGGATTTTGAAAACCATAGGCAGCCTTCTCCCACTAGATTCCCAGAGGACAGGAACTACAGAGCCACCACTGGACCTTCTGAGGAAGAGCAGACCTTTCTCCAGGATCATTGCTCCAACAGAACCACATCCATCACTTCAGGAGGAGCAGCCACCACCTCATGGCACTGCCACTGCTGCCCTGACTGACAGGTGTCAGCTCCTATCTGACTCTGTCAGTTTAAACCAGTATTTCTCCTGCCTTGTTTTATATACATATATATGTGTATATATATTAGTAAAGAACTGTTATTCCTGTTTCCCATATTTTTGCCTGAAAGCCCCTTGATTTCAAAATTGTAATAATTTAGGAGGAAGGAGGTTGCATCTTCCATTCCAAAGGGAGCCTCCTGCCTTCCTCAGCAGACACCTGTCCTTCAAACCAAGACACAGTGTCCCTTCACTGACCTCGAAGGGAGCTCTGCCTTCTGCCTTATCTGAGATAGCTCTGAACTGCCTCACCCTGGACTGTGCCTATATGAGCAGCTACAGAGCAGCAGCTGCCTCCAACAGAGGCTGGCAGAACGTGCACTGGTAATTTATAACTTATTGTTCATTTACAACTTACTGTTCATTTACACTTTCCTGGTGATGTGCACTTTATTGTTAATTTACAATTTTATGTTGCTGCCTTTCATCCGTGAGCAGTCACTCACTCACTCCCTCCCTCACTCCCTCACTCCCTCACTCCCTCACTCCCTCACTCCCTCACTC
>VZRF01003127.1:691-18984 GCA_013396875.1 Vireo altiloquus
CATCAAATCCATCAAATCCATCAAACTCATCAAACCCATCAATCCACCAAACCCATCAAATTTATCAAACCCATCAAATTCATCAAACCAATCAAATCCATCAAATCCATCAAACCCATCCAACTCATCAAATCCACCAAATCCACTAAACCCACCAAACCCATCAAATCCATCAAACTCATTAAATCCACCAAATCCATCAAACCCACCTCTGTTTCGTCCTATCAAGAAAACAGGCGATGGGAGGAAGTGTATCCTGACATCTACAGGCAATATTTCAATAAATTCCAGCTTTTTCATTATTATTTTGGTCAGCTGGGCAAGCACAAGGCTGGAAAAGGTGGCACAGGGAAACTTTTTCCAAGGATTTTCAGTCTTGGTGTGATTTCACTTTCTGGCGTGGGCAGGAGGGAGGGTTTGATGCTGTCTGACATATTCAGGATGATTCACAGCCCTCATCCATCTCACCTTGGCTGCTGCCACTTGTCAGGGGGGAGATGTTCTTTTCTGGATCCTGACTCCTGGCCCGGCTGTGTTCCTTATTTCAGTGTCCCATGTCCCAAAAAGATGAAATGAGGCTTCTTTCTGCTGTTTCAAAGCTTGTTTATTTTTATCTTATCAAAGTTTGGGAGGCACAGACTGTGCTGTGACCTCCAGGAACACGAGGGCAGAATGGCAATGGCTACCCAAAGCAGGTAGCTTTTATATCTATTATCAACCAGTTAGAAAACTTTACCTATCTTATTTTGTTCCCAAAACCAGTGAATATCAACCTCATTGACATCTCCTCTACACTAAATTCTATCTACCAATTAACAAACCACAGGAACTCATGTCAGAGAGAAAAGGAAGAGAAGGAGAAGAAAGAAGAAGATGAAGAAGAAGAAGCAACACTCTAGAATCTCCATGTTGGCTCTATATAATATATCTATCAAAACGTAAAAACTCCAACTCCACACTCTGTGGTGCACTAAACAACATCTCCTCATTCCTTTGGTGCTCTCAGCTCACCCAGAATTGGGGTAAATGCTCCCACGAGCTTGGTTCACAGGCCAAGCCTTTTTGTGGAGTTCTGAGGGTAAAACAAACACTCAGAGGAGCAGGAAAAGTTCCCAAGCTTTTCCTGACTCCAACAGCCACTCTCTCATCCCAGAAACGGAACAGCAACAACTGGAACGGGACAACCAAGGTGGGAGGGCAAGAAAAATCAAAGTGACAAAATAGAGGTGAGGAAAAGGATTCTGCAAAAAGGGGCAGCATCCTTTTATAGATACACAACCCAAACATGTTGTTCAGTGAAGATCAGCAGCTGTTGGCTTCCATATTAATGAATTTTCATGGGAAGCAAAACTCCTTCACTTTGTGCTGGTCTTGGTGCTTTGCAGGCTTACCTTTGCTCAAATATATGTAAGAGAGAATTTTCTTTCTGTTATTTTTAGGGCTCTGCTGAGGATTTTTGAAGATGTAAAACAAGGAGGAGGTGATGTAGCCATGACCTTGTGACAAATCTGCTATACCAGGGCTGTGGCTCATCCTGCTCTTTTGAAAGTGGCTCTTTTGCATATCTGGAATTAAGTGTCCTGTCTGCATTTCTATGACGTGCAGAGTGGCTTAAATATTTTTCTTTTCCATCAAAACATTTCGTGTTTGCTCCCAAACCATGGGGTTTCCATATGCAAAGCTCTGCACCTGGGAGAGTGATATTTACCTTTTTGGGTTTTTTTTTTTTTTCCATGCTGGTTTTCATTTCAAACCCAGCTCCCTGCTGAGAAGGAAAACAGCAGCACTTGTGATATGAGTGGGGGCAAGTTTCCCTGGGGGTTTCCAGGTCCCAGTTTTGCACCTCAGCAGTCCTGAGGCAGCAGAAATTGTTCAGTTCTGTTCAATTTCCTCTTGAATTATCTGCAAGATCTGCAGCACAACCTTCCTGGAAACAACTCACAAGCTCCCACTCCCCCCCATCCCAGGGAATTTGCTTTTATGGAGGCTTGGCTGATGGGGAAATCACAGCACTGACCCCCAACATTAATGAGAGACCTTTGCCTTCAGCTTCAAAGCTCAGAACTCCCAAGTGCTGGTCCTGAGTGTTCCCAAATCCAGTGGGTTCAGCCACGAGCTGAGCAACTTCCACTTCAGACAAAATCCATTCCCCAAGCTCAGTACAGCAAAATGCAGCAGGCAAGGATCTCTGCCTTTGGAAGCAAGACCACCCAGGGGCTCCTCTGAAACGATTCTGAGGGAATGTGGCTTGAGTGGTTTAGTACAAGGTCAAGGATTCTGGCTTTTTTAATTTTCCTTTTTGCTTTTTCTTGCATCTCTTCTTCCTTCCTCACATTTCCCAATTGTGGAAAAAAAATCCCCCTTTGACCTAAACTGCAATCCCACCCAATATTCTTCTTTGCACAAGGCCAAAAAAAAAGAAAGTATTTTAATGGCTCTGTGTAGTTGGATTCACTTAAGGAATGGAAATGTTTCTGAGCAGTAGTTTTATGCACAGCTGTGATTTTTTTGATTAGTTTCAATTATCTGTTATTTTAAAATGTGCCATCTTCACTTTGCCTCTGGTGCAACTTTTTTTGGCTGGGGATGATTTTCCTCACTGGACTCAATAGAAATCTTTCTTATGACTAAAGGCAGCTTGGCTGAATATAAATTATCAGGCATGGGGGATTAGCTGTGGCTTTAGATGTAAGGAATGATCACAGGTAGGAAGTAAAAGAAATATTTTTGTAAGCAAGCTCTCTTCTGGAAAGATTTAAGAAACCCCAATTAAGATGAAAATGAATTATTAACTCACATTCTGCTTCAAAAGATGAAAAAGATGAATATTTTTTCCTGCACAGAAATTCATTGAATGGGAAATTATCGAGTTCAGGGAGTCCAGACAAATTGCTGAATTCAGAGGCAGCCTCCTTAACTTCCATTTCCTACAGAGCAGGAGCAGCCTGTGGGACTGCAGAAAGATTAATAAATGGCAGAGTGAAAGAAGAAAGGGAATAATTGTATTATTTGGACTGTTATACATCCTCAGATACATCTGCCGTGGGATCCCTGCCTGCTGTACTGAGCTTGGGGAATGGATTTTGTCTGAAGTGGAAGTTGCTCTGCTCGTGGCTGAACCCACTGGATTTGGGAACACTCAGGACCAGCACTTGGGAGTTCTGAGCTTTGAAGCTGAAGGCAAAGGTCCCTCATTAATGTTGGGGGTCAGTGCTGTGATTTCCCCATCAGCCAAGCCTCCATAAAAGCAAATTCCCTGGGATGGGGGGAGTGGGAGCTTGTGAGTTGTTTCCAGGAAGGTTGTGCTGCAGATCTTGCAGATAATTCAAGAGGAAATTGAACAGAACTGAACAATTTCTGCTGTTTTACACAAGAAACATTCCAAGGCACTTCTGCCACGTCCAACACTCAGTTCTTCAGGTAACAGCTCCCTCTACACGGACCAGAAATGGACTGTGCAGGGCTTGGATCTGCTCTTCCACCCTCATGGAGCACAGGAATTCCCAGGGAGTTCCATCAGAAACCCCACATCCCTCAGAGATCCCTTCGAGGGTGTGCTCTGCAAGGCTGCTCTTCCACAACCCTTCTTCCCTCCTTGTTCAAACTTCCTTATAAAATCAAAATATCCACAGCTTCCCCGAAGGCTGTGGGGATCTCTGCTGATCCTGTTGGTGTTTTCTGCTGGAAGAATCCTCAGGATTGCTGTTCCCAGACCGTGAGGAGTGCACAGTTTGTTCTTTGGCTTCACTTGGGCACAAGGACACATCCAGGAAAAATGCAGGAGAGCTATCTGCACCCTCAGGGAAGGAGGAAGGCATTTCTCCCTGGGCTTTGCTGCCCTCTCACAGGCAGCTCCATCTTCATCCTCACAAACTTTCTGCTCTCCCACCAGGAGAGAGAAGAGTCTGTTCCTCGTGACAGGGACCTGAGGGAAGGGCTGGAGCTGGGCCAGGAGGGATTTGGGCTGGAGAGCAGGGAAAGGTTCTTCCCCCAGAGGGTGCTGGGCACTGCCCAGGCTCCCCAGGGAATGGGCACAGCCCCGAGGCTGCCAGAGCTCCAGGAGCCTTTGGGCACTGCTGCCAGGGATGCCCAGGCTGGCATTGCTGGGGGGGCTGGGCAGGGACAGGAGCTGGCACTGGGTGATCCCTGTGGGTCCCTTTCAACTCAGGACATTCCAAGATTCTCTGAGTAAAGAGCAAGCCCGCATGAATTACTAAAATCCACATGGATTTAATTAATTTTTTTCGCCCAAAAGTCTGTCTTTCAATTAGGACATTTAAATGCTTTCTTTAAACAGCTTAAAAATACCTTTAAATATGATTTTCTTTCACAAGTACCTCTCTCTGGATCCTTGTATTTTGCCTTCATTTTTGCAGAGTTCACCTGCTTTTTATTCCAGCTGAAAATACCTGCTGGAGCACTTGGCAGCTGTTAAGCCCAAAGGTATCCTTCTACTTTTGTGTTTCCATCCATCACCTTCCTCCTGTCCCTCTCCCATCACGTGTTTGTCTCCATCACCTGCCCCAAAGCTTTGGGGCCAGCAGCCCTTTGTGCCAGCCCGTTTGCACAGGGCCTTTGATTGCAATCCACAGTCCAAAATTGTGTTTTTCCAGGGAGTTAATCCTCACACGTCCTCCCGTGGGGTGGGTGCAGCTCTTGCCTTTCAGGGAGAAGGAATCTCCGAGCTCAGAGGTGCCAATCCCAAAACTCCTGCTGCTCCCCAGGGACAGAATCCACCCTGTTTGGTCCTGGCAAGGACAATTCCAGCTCCCAAATATCCCTCAGGGGTCTGTATTGGAAGCAGAGTGATTGAATCCCTTCATTAATCACACAGAACATGGGACTGAGGCCACCCTCAGTGCATTCCCAGGTGACACCAAGCTGAGGGTGCAGTCACAGCCTGGGAGGACAGGATGACATCCAGAGGACAGGGTGACATCCAGAGGACAGGGTGACATCCAGAGGACAGGGTGACATCCAGAGGACAGGGTGACATCCAGAGGACAGGGTGACATCCAGAGGACAGGGTGACATCCAGAGGACAGGGTGACATCCAGGGCACCTGGACAATCTCGAGAAGTAGGTCCATGGGAATCTCAGTAGTTTTCACAAGGCCAAGTGCTGCAGCTGCCCCTGGGATGGGGCATCCTCCAGGCTGGGGATGAGCAGATGGAGAAGCCCTGGGAGAAGGATTTGGGGGATCAGAGCTGGACCTGCCCCAGCCCAGAGCCCCCCATGCCCTGGGCTCAGACCCAGTGTGGGCAGCAGGAACGGGATTGGGATTGGGATTGGGATTGGGATTGGGATTGGGATTGGGATTGGGATTGGGATTGGGACTGGGACTGGGATAGGGATTGGGATTGTGTCCCCAGTGCCCTGCTCAGGTGAGACCTCACCTGCAGAGCTGCCCCAGCCCTGGGGCCCAGCACAGGGAGGATGTGGAGCTGCTGGAGAGAGTCCAGAGGAGGCAGCAGGATGAGCAGAGGGATGGAGCAGCTCTGCTGGGAGGAAAGGCTGCCAGAGCTGGGATTGTTGAGCCTGGAGAGGAGAAGCTCTGGGCTGAGCTCAGGGTGGCCTTGCAGGGCCTGAAGGAGCCCCCAGGAAGCATGGAGAGAGACAATTTGCAAGGGCTGCAGGGCCAGGAGGCAGGGAATGGCTTCCCAGTGGCAGAGGGCAGGGCTGGATGGGATCTTGGGAAGTGGGAATTGTTCCCTGGCAGGGAGGGCAGGCCCTGGCACAGGGTGCCCAGAGCAGCTGTGGCTGCCCCTGGATCCCTGGCAGTGCCCAAGGCCAGCTTGGACATTGGGGCTTGGAGCTGGATGTTTCCCTGGAGCACAGATGGGAACTCTTTGCTCTGAGTCTCCTTTTGAACACCCAGCACCTCCCCATACCTCTCATATCTCTCTTGTAGCCCTGCTGTCAAATTAAACTTCACATCCACTTCATCATTTTGAAACTCTAATTTCCACGGACAGTTTGTATGAAAAACTCCCTTCCTGAACCTCTTCCAAAGTTTCTGTATGAAGCAACAAAACAATTCTTTCTCCCGGGAATTGTCTTCCCAGCAATAGTTGATTCAAACTTGGAGATCTCTTTTATAATATTGCTTGATTAAAACCTGCTGGTTTCCCTTGTTTTTGTCTTTTTTCCCTACAGTTCCTGGATAATATCCCACCTTTCCCCCTTTTCTTCTCTGTACCTGAAAACCACACCAGATTCCCACTGGAAAAATCCTGCACATCATCTGTAGACGAAAACTTTCGGTTTCAGATTTTAATCGAGAAACGATTTCCAGTAAATATTTTTTTTTTCAGCGAATTCAAGTTTCACCAAGTTATTTGCATGGCTATTTAAAGAAGTTTCATCAAAATAAAATGAGTATATGTTGGTTTAGGCCCCAGCTGAGCATGGTGCTTAAACTCATCCATTAACATGTGTTTGAGTGTGGAATAAATCCCCTGTGGTATTTAAAGCTTGGAGAGCATTGAAGTTATTTTTTGTGACTTCAAATCCTACTCCTCCTCAGGAGGAGGAAGAAAATTAGATTAAAACATTTTAATTTTCTTAAAAATATATATATATAAAAAAGAGGGTTGATGGTTATAATATGGCCAAAGTTTTGGGGTGGAGAGATCAACAAGGAATTTGCCTCTCTGTTATTAAGCAGGACTTAGATTTCCCCCTCCTTTGGGGCAAAAATTTGTGGTACCCAGCAGCTGCCAACACATTTTCACCTCCTGTTTTCTTCTGCAGCTCTGATGATAAAAAAGGGGGAGTGTGAACCTGCACAGTAATTGAAAATGAAACAGAAATCTCCAGTTTTAATGCAAACCTCAGCCAACCTTCAACTTTCAGTAGCATCTCTTTGAAGAAGTTCTCTGTCAGCTCAGCTTTTGGACAAATCCCTGATGAAAGTTCGGTGAGAGAGGCAAAGAAAACACTTGAAAATCTCCATGCTTGCTGAGGAGGGTGGAGAATTGTTCTCCCGAGACAAAAGGCACATTGAACAAAATAAGAGTGTGGCACAACTCTGCTTCTCTTCTTGGCCTCTACCTGAGTCCTGAAAGAACTCAGGCATAACCTGGATAAGCCCCTAAATATGACTCAGTTCATTGACACAAACTGCCAAGAAATCTGTATTTATTTAAAGAAAACTCTCCAACAATAGCCCGACCTGCTGCAGCAAGCAAGGTAATGCCAGGCTGGGGAAAATATTATTTTAAATGCAGGATTTCTCCTCTTGCTGCTGTTTGAACAGATGGGTTTGTGGCAACAATTCCGTGCCTCTTTTTATTATTATTATTTTATTTTCATGCTAAACTTGTTTGAACCACGAGCTAATAAAAGCAGCAGAGTTTCAGGCTTGAAAGTAGCATCTCAGTGTTAAACGTGAAAGGATCTAATAAAATACTTGAGGGAATGATCATTGACCCTCCCAGTATTCTCTCTGCCAGTGCCAGTGCTGGAAATGCCAGGCAGAGCTGGAAAACTCTGGGATTTTAGTCTGAGGAAAAGGACACAAGTGTGGGCACAGGTGGGGCTGGAGTCTGCTGTATTTAAGGGGAGGAGGGAAGGAAAGGGCAGGAAGAGAAGGAGTGTTGTTGATGAGAGGGGAATAAAGAGAAGGGGATTGTTTTCCACATAAATCAGTGCCTGTGGTCGTCAGAGTCCCCCAAACACCAGAAAGAATCTCATAACCTTTATTATAGGGCCAGCAGCAGCCAGTGTCCCTGATGCCAGGGTGATTTTCTGCCTTTTCTTTTATACCCCTCTTATATCCCCTTTTACATAGTCTCATGTATTCTTAGTGCTTTTAGCCTACATACTTAACATTTTTGATCTTGATAACTTAGCTCAGACCTATTGTAATGATGCCTTAGGTTTGAACTTTTCTCTGTTCCCAGCCCTGCAGTGCCCAGTGGAACTCTGCAGTTCCCTCGTTCAGTGCTGTTCTCTCATGCTCACACTGACATAACAAAGCCTCTCCAGCTCACTCTCCAAGGACACCCAGACCCTCCTGGGCCCAACAACTGCAAACCTTCATCTTGGGGACAGGGGGGCAAGCTTGGGCAAATTCCATCCTTGCCTGGCTTCTGCTTGGGCAATTGATGCTGCTATCAAAGTGGGAAGAACTCGGGAGCTGGCATTGTCCATTTTGGGATGCACTGAGGCAGGAGCCTCTGGAGGCCAGAGTGTGACCTCTGAAGGCCTTTCCAATCAATCCCTCCTTTATTCCTTTATTCCTGTCTGCTCTCTGTTT
This sequence comes from Vireo altiloquus, assembly GCA_013396875.1. Classification (NCBI taxonomy): domain Eukaryota; kingdom Metazoa; phylum Chordata; class Aves; order Passeriformes; family Vireonidae; genus Vireo; species Vireo altiloquus. Next base: position 8,952 of record VZRF01003127.1, read on the forward strand.
CTAGGGAGCCATTTAAGGCATCAGTACCACTAAACCAGGAGAGCAAACATCCTGGGAGCCCCAGACACCAAGGACCTCTCCAGAACACATTTTGGTAAACTCAGACAGGCCCATCCAGCAGGAAGGTTCCTCACAATGAAAGCTTCACTCCAGCCTCTCACTGGAGAATCTTTGATAGATGTGCTAATTTGCGAGGCCTAGAATTGTGTGCATTTCAGTGTGAGGGTGTGCATGCATTTTCAGAGCATTCCACCTGGACAGAGTGCTGCACCCAAAGATCCTTAAATAAACACCAAAGTAAAAACCCCTTTTCCCCATAAACCGTGCTTTGGTTTTAATTTTAAGACCAGGAAAAGGCAACATCCCCTCAGCAGGGACAATGTCCTTTTCCTGCTCCTCCCCAGCAAATCCTTTAAATGACAACGACACAATTGTGGAATTTCATCTTTTGAGCTCAGTTCCATCCTCCCCACCCCTGCTGGACTCCTTCCTTCACCTCAGCTCCTCAGGGAAGCTGCTCCCAGGCTCGTGGAGCATTCCCACACCCCTGGCACACCGAGTGCCCAGCTCCAGGTATCCTCCCTGCACGATTTGAGGCATTTATTCACTGTGCAGCCACCACTGGATCAGCCAGGCAGGGCTTTCAGACCCTGGGATGTGTTTTGGAGGAGCTCAGGTTTATCTCGAGTCACCCTCTGCAGCTTTTGGGAAGTTTGGAGCCATTCAAGGCCTGGTTGCTCCGTGGGAAGGTGGGAAAGAAGGTGGGAAAGTAGCCCTGATCCATGAATTATTTATTCTTTGGTAGCAAAGGTTATTCATGTGCTTTCTAGGAGCTAAAAAAGGTGGGTAACTGGCCCAGATTCGGCAGAGATATGAAATAGAGACTGAAATAAACCTGGTGGGTTGGAGGGAAGATGTTGAGGCAGGAGCAGATGCAGCATCCAGGTAAAATCCTGCTCCAGCTGGCAGCCAAATCACTCCTGCTTTTAGCAGCACTGGGTTTGTGTTGTCTGCAGCCACTCTTCGGATTTCAATCATTGTGAATTTTGAGAAAAATGTACTTAAATTCCCAAAACACTTGTTTTGCATCAAATTTAGCTCTTTTAGAGGGTTTTTTTGTAATCTCTTTAGCCTGACTAGAGCTCTACTACCTCTGAAAAACTGCATTTCTGCTTCTGGTGATTAACAAAGAAGATGAACCCAATTTCACTTTAAGACTTCAGGGCTGGAAATTGTGCAAACACTGCTGGATATAACACAGAAAACAGAAATGAATTCCCACTAGCACCTCTTTTTACAACATCATTGTGGGCTCTGTTGACTTTAGACTGGCTTTTTTTTTCTTCCCGTGGATGCCATGGAATTTGAGATGACTTGAAACACTCAAACGAGCACATTTAAATGTGTGTGTTTATGGGCGAGGGAGGGGGATTCACACTTTAAATCCTAAGTGCTGGAATTAGCCCCAACAAAGCCCGAGTGTGTTGACTTTCAAATGGGTTCAGCTGATGGGAGCAGAAATTTGCTGGCTGGCCTCGAGGGTTATCTTTTATTTCCCTCACTCCAAGAACATCTTGGCCAGTTGTTTGGGAATAACAGAATAAATGCAATATGTTTAAATGTGGAATTTTGGCTCCAGAGTGACGCTGGGGTTGGGCTTCAGGTTCCTTTTGCTGCTGGTATCTGGGGAGTCCTGCACTGTCCCTGCTTCTTCATCTTCCCTCAGCCCCAAATCCTGCACTCCAAGGGGCTGGGAGAGAGAAACTTTGGCAAATCCTGTCACAGAAATGGAAGATATTTAGCAGGGTGCCCAAATGTTGTGTCAGATCACTGCAAAACCATTTCCTCTTCCTCTTTTACAGGAGGAGATAACCTGGGAGGAAATGGGAATCGATGGCTGCAGATGTCACTTGGAGCAACAAGCTGAAAGTTGGAGCTAAACACAAACTGGATGCTCCAAGGGGCAACTCATGTTGCTAGAAATGTCTTTGGAGCAGCTCTAAAAATCAGATTAATTGTAGAAATTGCTGGAGGTCGAACCTGAAACAAACCTGGCAAATCGCCTCTCCTTTGTGTGGTCTTTGGGAATTCTCATTTTAAACCACTCCAACATCACCTGTTACAGTTCTTTTTGCAGAATCTCATCTTCCTGGCTCTTCTCTTTGCCGTGGATGGTGCAAACCACAGCTGGATGCTGTGGCCAGGATGGTGCTGCCTTCAGGGGCTCAGACCAAGGACTTTTAGGATGTTTCCCTACCCCACTGCCACTTTAGTCTCCAGGCTATGAAACAAAGACACCCCACAAAGATCAATGTGCCTGGCAGAACACCCACAGCCCCTGGCACTTGCTGGGGGCTGAAATAAAAATAAAACCCCAGCTGAGCTTGCCCTTTCCTTCAGGAGAGGAAAACCTACAGCCTGAGCATGGGCTTTGCTTTATGGACGCAGTGAGTGATCAATTTATTTATTAATTTACGTTGAAGGTAACTGAAGTTAATTCAACCCATTGTTTTTCCCACCACAAACCCACTGGAACACGAGGATCCCTAGAAGCTGGTGCTGCTGACAGTTCAGGATGGCTCACAGGGGGTTGGGTTTGGGGGGCAGAATTTCCCTCTCTGTACCAGAAAAGCGTCACATAATGCAAACATTGTGTGCCTGACATATTTTTCCTAGCAGAGCACTAAGAAAATACTCGCTACCTGAAATATTTCTGGGAGTCACTGGAGCAAGCAATCCAACATGTGGGTTACATTACACTCAGGGCTGATCTCAGCTTTGTAACACACACTAAACAGCAGCACGGAGGAGGCTCAGCTTTAATAAAACCAAAACTTTCGCTGCTGCACGCAGCCAATAAAGATTTAAGCATGCTGGGCATGATCAGCATACTAATTGCTGCATTAATAAATCCTGAAGCCTGGCTTGTTTTGAAAGGCAAATAAAAATATTGTAGGGAGCTGGAAGAGCATTTACTTAGAAAAGTTAGCCTGTGTGTGCACTGGGATGTGTGTGAATGTGAAATGCCAGGGATAACACTGATCACAGGGCTTGCCATGGATTTTTCTGGGCTATCAGGACTTCACATCTGATGTTGTGTTGTTCTGCCTCGGTGTTTACTGACAAAACAGCACCAAAGCCAGGCCTGCTCCTGTAGCTGCAAGTGACAATGGAATTTCTCTTTCATTTTCATGGAATGAGTACCAACAAAGAGATCCCAACAAAAAAAGCTGGATGGAGTTGTCTCTTCCATTAAAAATTTCTCAGACAACAACCACAGGCAAAAGGCAACACGAAGGGAATTACCCCAGCAGGAAAAATTGTGTTTCACGAAATTCAGTTTTTTGGGAGGCAGAGAAACTTCCTGACATGGAAACACCACCTCAGGTGGGTCTGAATTTGGGCCAGCACTCAGGATCTTGTCCCTTTGTCACCAAGAAGTTCTCTCCTGTATTTTCTGCTTCCCCCAGCAGGAAAAACTGTGCCAAGATTCGGATTTACAAAATTCAGTATTTCCTGGGAGGCAGAGAAACTTTCTGGTGTGGAAACATCACCTCAGGTGGATCTAAATTTGAGCCAGTACTCAAGGTCTTGTCTCTTTGTCACCAAGAAGTTCTCTCCTGCATTTTCTGCTTCTGGCAGAAGGAAAAGCTGTCCCAGGCTTCAATTTCACAAAATTCAGTATTTCCTGGGAGGCAGAGAAACTTTCTGGTGTGGAAACACCACCTCAGGTTGGTCTGAATTTGGGCCAGCACTCAGGATCTTGTCCCTCTGTCACCAAGAAGTTCTCTCCTGTATTTTCTGCTTCCCCCAGCAGGAAAAATTGTGCCAAGATTCGAGTTTACAAAATTCAGTATTTCCTGGGAGGCAGAGAAACTTTCTGGTGTGGAAACACCACCTCAGGTAGATCTAAATTTGGGCCAGTACTCAAGGTCTTGTCCCTTTGTCACCAAGAAGTTCTCTCCTGTATTTTCTGCTTCCCCCAGAAGGAAAAACTGTGCCAGGATCCTGGGTTACAAAATTCAGTATTTCCTGGGAGGCAGAGAAACTTTCTGGTGTGGAAACATCACCTCAGCTGGATCTAAATTTGAGCCAGTACTCAAGGTCTTGTCCCTCTGTCACCAAGAAGTTCTCTCCTCTCTTTCCTGCTTCCCCCAGCTCCCCACCAGAGCCACTCTGCCCCCCTCATGCTGGCTCTCAGCAGCAAGAGGTTTTCAGCTCAGGGAGGTGGAAAGAAAGAGTAAAAAATTAGCCCTGCAAGTTTACAGAAGTGGAAAGTCCTCAGTGCATTTCCAAAGCTGCTGGTGGAATAAAGATGGCTCGACATGCAAAACAAAAATGTAAATAAGGGTTTTATTTTCACAGGCAGCTCGCTTGCCTGGCAAAAAGCACAGCCTGCTGTTGGTCGCTTCTGAAATGAAAATTGTTTATTAAAAAGTTTGGCGCTTTTTTTAATGAACGGTAAGATTAATGAGCCGTGCTCAGGCAGCAATGATTCCTGCCAGCTTGTGCATTAGTCAGCTATTAACATACTTCTTGGGTAATTTGAAGGCATTTTTTTTCATAGTGCACTGGAAATCACAAAAGCCTCGTTGAACTCCACGGGATCCTTATCCCAGTTACCTTGCCCTGCACATCCCAGCACTTTTCTCACGTTTAGAGGACAAAATCAGCAAATTTTTTGAGGTGAAAAAGGCTTCCTTTTATAGACACCTCATTTTTAGCACAACAGCCATCCTAAATCTCTCTCTCTCCTCCTCGTGCTGCTGCCACATGGACTGTAAGGATGGGGAAGTGACATCTGGAGGCAGAGGAGATGAAATCAAAATAAAAATTGCCTTTTTCCCCCCAGAAAACCCCTGTCTGCCCAGCCTGACAGAGATAAGAGGAGAGTGTCAGACTCTGAGTGCTGCATCTCCAGCAGGATGTTTCCAGCAGCACGTGGATTATCCAAGCAAGGCACCAAATATTCCCACTGGGGAGAAAGCGATGAGCAAAATGTGGTTTGTTATTGCAGTGTCAAAAGGAAGCCCTGGGCTGGAGGAGCTGTGGTTCCTACTGGAAATCAGGAGTGAAATATGAATGGATGGATAAAAAAAAAAAATACACATCGAGGCAGCTGTTCTGGCAGTGATACCTCAGAATTCCGCCAGCAGCTCCAGTGGAGCAGGGATGTGGAATTGTATTAAAGGAGTTGGACCCAGATTTTAAATACCAGACAGGGCTGTCAAGTCTGCAGCAGATTCTGTAGGGGATGTGGATCGAGCTGATCTTTCTGTGCCTCAGTTTCCCAGCTGTTAAGTGGGGGAAACAGAAATATTTGGGTTTTTCTTGACATCTCTTATCTCCTTTGTTTGTTCCCCTCAAGAAAAAGTGACCAATTTCTATAGATCATCCTCAATTAATTATCTTCTATTAACCATCTTCCACTAAGCATTTCTACTGTTTGGTCTCAGCTGGATCTGGGGTTAATCTCGCAGAATTATGGATTATCCAAGTCCAACTCCTGGCCCTAGACTGGACAATCTTTGATTTTGGATTACTTTGATTTTAGTGGCTCATGTCCTGAGTCACTGACAGCAGTTCTTAGGGTTCTGTTCTCTGGCACTTCCCCTCCCAAAGTCCCCTTTTCCTGTGGCAAAATAATTTTTTCTCCTCTTTTAACAGCTGCTGCAACAGGCAGAGATTTTTGGCCTCCAACTTGCTCAGAGGCAAAGCTCAGGCTCTCAAACACATTGAAGGGGAAATCTGCAGCTCCTTAAGGCATCTTTCCCTCCTTTCTTCTGCCTGAGTGTCCAATAAAATGCTCCTGAGGACATCACAGCAAGAATGAGCAGACCTGTTCCAATTCAGAGCAGGATCCTCCCAAAAACCCCTGCCTGGAGCCATTTTCCACAGTGATGGACCAGAGTTTGCTGCACTGTGGAGAAATGCCCCTTTCCCTGTTGGGAATCTCAAAGATCCACTGCAGGAATCCCTGTTCCCATGAGGCTGGGAATGGGAACACGTGGCTGTGGCTGCCCTGCGTGCACAGCAGCTGCTGGGAATCCTTTAATTGCCCAAACTCCTTGTTCCCAGTGCAGTCCTCATGGTTCCAAACCTTTCCTTTTTGATACTTTCACTCAGAATGAATCTGACTCCTTGTGAAATCTGGTGGCCAGAGCTGGAGGGAAGCGTTCCACACATGCTCCCAAAACATGGCCTCGTTGTTTTAGGGAATATCACGGATTATTTAGGATTATTTAGGTTGGAAAAGATCTCCAAGGTCATGGAGGCCAAGCTGTGCCTGATGCCCACCTTGTCCCCAGCCCAGAGCACTGAGTGCCACCTCCAGGCCTTCCTGGGACACCTCCAAACCTCCCTGGGCAGCTCTTTCCAATATTTAACAACCCTTTCCATGCAGAAATTCCTAAAGGTGTCCAACTCCAGCCTCCCTGGCAAGTTCTCCTGTGTATTCCAAGTTTCCTCTACTTCCCAAGCAGAATTCATCTCTCCTCCTGTTACAACTCTCTGTCCTTTGTAATGGAACAAGTTTAGGATTAATTTTTAAGTCCTCCAAAAAGGAATTATTTCATTTGTAGTGCCTCACACCATGAGGCCACTTCCTGACTCTCTGCTGAGCTCAGTTTGGCAAGTTTTAGGCAAGCACAGCCCAAGGTTTAAGCAAGCCTGAGTTAAATCATTACCCAGGGGTGGAAACTGCCACAAAACAAGAAGGGAGTTGAGTTTCTGGGGGTTGAGTTTTGGTTTCATTTGAACAACAAACTCAAGACTGAAGATTACGAGATCATTTAAAAGCTACTCCTGTGTTTGCAACACAATCGCTGGGCCATGCTCAGCCAAAGTGAAGAGTGAATTTTAATAAATTAATTCTGTTTATTCAGACCTCCAACCACTACAGGTAGGCTGGAAATCCTTTTGCCCAGTGAGATTTACTGGAAATACCATGAAAATATTCCATTTATTGTACTCATTTTATCACTCGTGATCTTACTCAAACCCCGAAATCCAAAACTTCTGTGCTGAAATGGCAGATACCATTTTTAAAGCCTGCTAATCTCAGGTTTTTATTGCTTGGCACGAGTTTCTAGGTTTGTTTTTATTTTATTCGAGAGGGGAAAAAAGAGAGGGGAGCACAGAAATTGCTAATGAGCACAATTATGTGCTGCCCAGACCGAAAATGCCATCATGGCTCGCATGGCTTGGGGGAAGATTCCAAAATATTCCAAAGTATTCCACCTTGTGACTCTGAAGTTGAAACACACGTACCAGGGGTTTTTAGCTGCCTGCCAGCTTCATGTGTAATTAGCCAAAATAATAAGTGCTGATCAGGTAAAAACTTGGCACTGAAAAAGATGTCGAGTCTACTCAGTCTGCCGTCTACGAAAACAAAATGCTGCCAGCAACTTCCTTGGAATAAATTCTTTTAAAATATCAACAGTAATGTGATACACCAGATAGAACAGAGAAAAGAGAAATTTCACTTTTGTATTTTTACTGCTCCGTAAATGAGACATGTAAAAGCAGATATTCACCATAAACCTGTATTTACTGACTGGTGATAACCAATTTCTGTTGGGGTATTTGATGTTGCAGCTCCTCCCATACTTCTCTGAGTGCTCTGTCCCCCACAAAAAATAGAAAACTAAGAGATGAAAAGTAGAAATTTTTTAAAAAAAATTATTTTGGAGTGATTAGAGAAAAACTAAAGAAACATGGCCTGCTTATAACCCAGAGTAAATAAGAAGTGGTGAGGACTTTTGAAATAAAATATATATTTAAAATATCTCAACCCAGTCCGTTTATACATCTGCCCAAGGTAAGAAAACCTAAATAATGAACAGGGAGAAAGGCAGAATTAATAATTGGCTGGATTCAGGAGATATCTGTGCTCCATTTGTGCTCCTGTGCAAAAACAGGGAGTCTCTGTGGCCGCCGTGCTCTTTTCTCCGGGAGAAAGATGGATTATGTGGCTCAGCCCTCTTGGCAAGAAAACACACGGCTCCACATGTCAGCAGAGGAATCCTCATCACCACTCATGTAAAATCTAATCCCTGCCTGTCCTGACAGTCTCCAAAACATGGAGCATTCTCTGAACCACGGCCAATTTTTGGTCAGTTTGGTGCTCCGGGAGCGGCACTCCCTGCTCCGGGTGCGTGTTACGCCTTAACCCATAAATACTCCCGCTTTTAACGCAGAGACTTTACCGCTGAGAGGGGCTGGGAATCCGTGGGGATCCCACGGGATTCCTTTGGAGGGCTGACACTCGAAGCTCGGAGTTTTGTCCCTCAGGACACACGGAAACAAATCGGCCTTGCGGGAATTCCCAGCCCGAGGGGAGGGGAGCGTTTGTTCCCCTCACAAATCCTCATTTCCCAAAGTGTGAGTGAAATCCGGGACACGGCGGATGGATGGGGCTGCTTTTTTAAAGAAGCCTTTGTCCGAAATCTCCTCAGCGGAGAGTCCTTCCCAGAAACACGAGCCCAGCCACGCGGGGAGCAGCGGGAATAAGTCGGGACAGGCGGTGAGAGGGACAAATGTGGCTCGGCCTAAGCGTCTGCAGGGCTGCAGACGTGTGCCCTGACGGGAGGTGAGTGCTGCCTGAATGGCTGCTCTGCTCCACAGGCACCTGTTGAAATAAAATACAGCCCACAGGAGAGCGAGGAGCTGCGCCGGGAGGCGAGAATGGGAATTGTTTTCTCTCCAGGCAATCCGAGGGTGCTCTTGGGTTCTCCCACCAAGCTGAAGGAGGAGAGGAGCCATGGCGAGGTGTGGATGCTCTTCAAAAGGAGAGGAAAACACCTCAGGCTGGGCCAGGGGAGGCTCAGCTTGGACAGCAGGAGCAATTTGTGCATGGAAAGGGAGCTCAGGCCTTGGCAAGAGCTGCCCAGGGAGGTTTGGAGTGCCCATCCCTGGAGGGCTCCCAGGAAGGCCTGGAGGTGGCACTCAGTGCTCTGGGCTGGGGACAAGGTGGGCATCAGGCACAGCTTGGCCTCCATGACCTCGGAGCTCTTTTCCAACCTTAATCCTGGGATTCTGGAACAGAATCTGAATTCTCCAAGTGCTACTGAATAAATGCATGGATTGGTGTGTACCACAAGCAGCATTTTGATCTGGTTTCAAGTCATTTCAACAGGCAGGGTGGTTCTTGAGAGGTCTTTGGTGTTTCCTGGTCGCTTTGGCATCTCCTCCTCCACTCAGAGTTGGCAAATTCACAGAGCCTGTGAAAGACGTGGGCACTGAAACACCAGAGGGGAAAATAATTTAATTCTTCTTTTCCTCATAGGTAGAGGGTACATTTCTGAGGGTGATTCAGCACTGCTTAAAAAGAAGATTCTCCCATCAGCAGCCTACATGGAACATGAATTTTATGGCCCTGGGATCATTGTGGGTTCTGGTTTTCCTCCCCCACTGGCTGTGCATGGACACTGGATATTCCAAAATCACCAAAATATTCAGGGAAAAAAAAAATTATCTGGAATTAAGCAGGTACCACTCAGCAAAAGGGTGAAGCAGAAGAAAAAAGAAGTGAGCACCAAGCTGTGAATGCAAGTTTTTTACTCCTTAGTGTTAATCTTCCTCTTAATGAGGTTGAAAAACTACACAGCCTCAGGACTTTGCCCAGCAGGGCAGAGAGAAGAGGGAAAACATTAAAAAGTGTGATTTTTAGCAATATTTTTTGTTGAGAGTGTCAGAAATTTTAGGTTACCTTGCCATCTGAAATTACTATTATTATTATTATTATTATTATTATTATTATTATTATTATTCTTTTCTTCATTGCTAAAACAAGACAAGCACCCAGAAAGGCTGAGAGCAGCTTGTTATCCCTGGACTTTTACAGTTTTTTAATGGGAAAAGCTTTTAAGAAATCATAGTCAGGGACAGCATGTGTTACTCCAAACAATTCATTACCTGTTCATATCTGCAAATTTAGATCCATGTTGACAATACACAATTTATTTCTAGTGCTTTGTTCCATAAATTAAACATTATTTCACTTAGATAAATAAAACATTTGTAGAGTCACAGT
>VZRF01003127.1:19500-31110 GCA_013396875.1 Vireo altiloquus
AGGGAAGGGAAGGGAAGGGAAGGGAAGGGAAGGGAAGGGAAGGGAAGGGTGTTAATTAGACTTCTGCTTAAAATTTCTTGATCCTGCCTGTCTGAGTTTAAATGCCAAAAAGAGGAGTCTGATTTCCCAAACAGCAAAATGTGGAAGTTTTATATGAAGTGGATCTGTGAACTAAATTTCACCTGCACAGGGGAAGATTTTCTGAATGCTTTTGCGTTGCTCTTCAAGGAAAAAAAGAAAAAAAACCCTCACAACTGTTTTTTAGCTGCTTCAGTAGCCAACAAGTCAGGTCTTGCAAATACGAAACAATTACTTGCACAAGTAATTATTGTTTTAGTTTGAATGTCTCTTAGCTAATATTTACTTTTCAACCAGCAGATTCTGATGCTTGCAGGAGGACAGGAGAAATCTGCTGCAGGCTCCTCCATTTACAAATCTCTTGCATTTCTATGGCTTCTTAATGTAGTCATGAACCTGAATTTATTTTGTCCATTAATATTGCCTTTGCATCTCAGCATATTTTTACACTGTGGGGTTTTTGGGTTTTTTTTTCAAATGAAAAATTCATTTTTGCTTGGGGCAACCTGGGCTAGTGAAGGTTCCCTGCCCATGGCCAGGAATGGAACTGGGTGATTTTTTAAAGAGGAGCAGGGAAGTTTTAAAGCACAAAGAGATGACAGAGTCTGATTCAGGTAAGGATAGAAGAGGCAAACAAGTTTCTGTAGGAATATGTGACATTATTATGAAATGCCAGAGCTCTGGTGGCAATTATTGGTCAGTGAGAAGGAACAGCTCCAAATTCTTGTTCCAAATGGCACAAAATTTGTGTCATTTCTAGAATCCACAGTGCTCCTGCAATCCTAAAGCACCCAGGGCCATGATTCATCCTTTTTCCAACAGTAAAAAAGAAAACATACAAGCACTATTTGTGTTTTACATACATCCAGTTCCTGATTTTTCTTGCATTATTACGTCTTAAAATATCATAGAACAGCCATGGCATTTAATCCATCATAAAATAAACCCCCTGTATTTACTCTTAATGTAGCTGTTGCCTTATGGGCTGTGCAAACATTAAAAAAAGAAAACAGTAATTCTGTGATAAGCACAAGAGGAAATTGGAGCTTGCTGCTGATGAAATTGATATCCAGCTGGTAATCTGAGCAATGAAGTCACTAAATCTTTCCTGCACTATTAATTTTATTTCCTGGGACGTATTTAATGTTTTTGTTAGATTTTTTTTTTGGATAGTGCACACTGGGTCTTTTCACTGAAGAGTCACCACCATGATTTTGCAGTGTGATAAAAATAAGTGCGGTGATAAAAGCATAACCTGGGAGCAGAAATCGAAAGTCTGCTGGTGTTTTAGTGTCAGAATTTCCATACAACAGGGGCTGTTGTGAGACAGCACCCAAGAGCTCAAAGGGGGAGGGGGTTTGAGCAGTGCCCACTCTTTACAAAGGCTGCTTAGTAACCCCCAGCCCATTGCCTCGCTTGCTGTTTGTTCAGCTATTGCATTAAAAACCAGCAAAGAGCCCTTCTGGAGGGGAGCAGGGAGGGAGAGCAGCAGCCAGAGACAGGGAAATGTAATTCCAGGGCACTGAAGCCTTTCCTAGACTGTTTATTTATTTGTTTGTTTATTTATTTATTCATTCATTTTCTACTCCAATGCAGCAGTTTCTGAGGGAAGAATCACCTCATGATGATCACCTCAGTGCAGATGAAGTCCTGGTGGCTTTCATGAACTTACACACAGCATTGGGCCCAGATCACAGAATCCCAGGATTTAGGCTGGCAAAGCCCTCCCAGCCCAGCCAGGCCAAGCTGTGCCCAATGCCCACCTTGTCCCCAGCCCAGAGCACTGAGTGCCACCTCCAGGCCTTCCTGGGAGCCCTCCAGGGATGGGCACTCCAAACCTCCCTGGGCAGCTCTTGCCAAGGCCTGAGCTCCCTTTCCATGCACAAATTCCTGCTGATGTCCAATAGATATTGTGTCAGTGATCACATATTGTTTGGATGGTTTAAAAATGGTAGTTTTAATCCCTTCAGTCTCAGCAGAGAAGCTTTGGAAGTTTTGTTTTCCTTCCACTGTGCCAGGCTGCTCCAAGCCCCAATGTCCAACCTGGCCTTGGGCACTGCCAGGGATCCAGGGGCAGCCACAGCTGCTCTGGGCACCCTGTGCCAGGGCCTGCCCTCCCTGCCAGGGAACAATTCCTTCCCAATATCCCACCTAAACTTCCTTTCTTTCAGTTTGATCCCAAGTGTACCATGAAGACCATGGAATTGATCACTGCCAGTCTCAAACAGAAGCCCAGGATGACAGCAGAGGTTGCTCTGAAGAAGTAGGGAGCAGAGATAAACACCAAATACCTTCTGGGGAAAAAAGGCAAATCAGCTGTCCAGAAAACCTGAGGGACATAGTGCTGTCCATCTTCTTCTTAATGTGTCTGCTTTAAGAGCAAATAAAGCTGTTAGGGAGGAAACTTTCCCTGAGGCAATTCCAGGTGGAATTGGGGAAGAACTGGCTCACAGAGAAGGACGATTGAGGAAAGAGGGCTGAAATGACAGAGAAGGGAAAATGAAATGAATGAAATCAAGGAGAAGGGAAAGCAGCAAAACAGAAAAAAAGATGAGGGAAACGAGGCCCTGGCACAGAGCAGCTGTGGCTGCCCCTGGATCCCTGGCAGTGCCCAAGGCCAGGTTGGACACTGGGGCTTGGAGCAGCCTGGCACAGTGGAAGGTGTCCCTGCCCATGGCAGAGGTGGCACTGGATGAGTTTTAAAGTCCCTCCCAATCCAAACCATTCTGGGACTCTATGATTCCATGATTTCTGTGGTCAGAACCTTTGTAGGAGCAATCTCCCAGGAAATCAGTTTGAGGGAGTGGGAAGGATCCTTAAGGAAATTTTGTTATAAACCAAAGGAATTGGGAAATGGAGTAGAGAAGAACCCAATGGGTAAACTGGGAATTCTTTTCACAGGTCTGAAACACAAGTTAGAAACTGGATCAGGGACTTCCAGATGAGCACAGAAACTCAGCATGACCATGCAGTGATGAAGCCAGGGAGGCCAAGACACAAAATAAATGCAGTTTACATGGGAAACCAAAAATATTGGATGCAGAAAAACACAGGCAGGGAGTGCTCACTTGGCTCCCTGTCCTGAGGCAATATCCAGTCCCAAAGATTGCACAGAACATTGATTTGCTTCACCAACTTTAAATGGTTAAATTATACCTGAAACTCTGTGAAAAGTCGATGTCCTCTTGCCAAAACCTCTCAGTTATTTCTGTGCCACAGGAAGAGGGCAGAAGAGGATTGAACACAGAGCCAGGACCCTGCCAGAGCACAAAATGTCTCATAACTCCCAGAATGTGGCACTGAAACACTTCATGGTGCTGGGAACAGAGGGGAGATGGTTCTGGAGGGTTCCAGCAGGGCAGAGGAAAAGCTAAAGCCATAGAATTATGGAATCGTGGAATGGTTTGGGTTGGAAGGGACATTAAAGCCCATCCAGTGCCACCCCTGCCCTGGCAGGGACACCTCCCACTGTGCCAGGCTGCTCCAAGCCCCAATGTCCAAGCTGGCCTTGGGCACTGCCAGGGATGGAGCAGCAAAGGGTGAATGTCCTCCAGGGGTTGGATGGGAGCAGAGCCTGCTCTGCTCACCTGGATGTGATCCATCCTCTTCATCACAGAAGGTCTCAATTAGAGGGAATTCAGGAAAAAAAAAAAAAAAAAGCAATGCCCATAACCAGAGACAAAGAAAGCAGAGTCTGGGAAGAAAAATCTGAATGAATGGGAGAGGAAAACCTGGAAATTTTATCTAGGAAGAAAAAAATAGAAATAAGCATAATAATCTGTTAAATATTCCAGAGCTTTTAAGTCATTTACACAAGGACTGTTAACGTCAGCAGGAATTGGGATTTTATTTCGAATTAATTTTTTAAAAAAACTTGTAGCAGCTCAATTAGCCCTATCTGACTGAGAGGACTTCAAAATTTTGAGAGGAAGACTTTGACTCATCTCCTCCAAACATTCCTGAGGAGAGAAAGAAGTTATTTTAGAAAAACACCACTTTCACAAGGACTTACAAAGCTGTGAGGGGATATGAGATTTCATTCCAATCTCCCAGGGTGAAGCCACCACATCCATTTGCCATCAAACCTGAATGTAACCTGCCTGTCAAACACCCCTGAAGTGTCCCTTTAGGTGCTTTTTCTGTCCTCCCTCGTGGCTCAGGTCCAGCCCTGGCTCTCTTGGCTCCCCACTTTGCTGCTGCTGCGGTGAAAGATGCTTTAGAGAGCAGCCTGTCACTCACTGGGCTCCTTTTGGGGCCTTTAGGCTCTTAACCCAGGCTGTTGTTCCTTTCACCGACACAGCCAGAGGTCACCCTCCCCTTTTGTCAACCCTGCCTCGAAAAGAGCAAGAGGTTGCAGTGCCCACAAAGGCTCTTTTGTGCCCCAATCCAGCAGCTGAAGCACTAGTGAGCCCCCAGGTTGTGCCAGCCGCTGTTTGCTGGGTCACAGGCACACAAAATAAACCCTTCAAGGGTGGGTTAAGGAGGACTGGGATGTTCTAATCAGGTGCTCCTCGCTCAGGAGCGGAGAGATTCATACATTATACATGAAAATTATTCAGCAGCTCCCCAGGAAGGGGATGAAGCCAACCTCAGGAGCTCTGAGGGGTTGGCAGCCACTCTGGCCACTTGGGAAAGGAGGGATTTTAGGGTTTTCCAAACCCTGAAGCTGATATGGGGATGAATGTGATCCTTTTCAGGCTCTGCATGAACCAGTTTCTCACCTGTGGGTGATGTGGGTGGAGTTCAGTGCAAGAACTTTGATAACAAACAAGAGTAAATCTCCACAAAAGTTTGTTCTTCCCCAAGCAAACCTTCAGCAAGACAATAATTTCAAAATACTCGAAAGGGCTTTGACAATCAGTCAAAACACTGATTAAAAAAACCCAGCTGTTTATGAAATTATTGCCAACCATTGATATTTATGAGCAATTCCTGACCGAAATCTCAAAAAACAAATGAAAAATAACAGTGTACCAGCGGGTTGAGGTGAATCCACCCCTTTGCCACCTGCCCAAGGTACTGAAGTGGCTTTCAGGGCTCCCCCAGAGGTTTTGTTTTCGAGGCTCAGCCCCATAAATGCTGGTTTATGTCACGAGGCACCGAGGGGGTAAATAAATGTCCTGTCCATTGGTGAGTGCCAACAGCAACTTGGTGGCAACAAAGCCTCAGTTGTTGAATTATTTATGAATGCCAACGTTATTCATTTCGCTCCTGGAATCCTGGGGTCTCCTCTGTTTTGTTTATGCACATGCACACACACATTCGAGATGTAATTTATATACAGAAAGCACGAAGAGGAGAAATCTGGAATATTTCCCTCTGCAGTTTGATGGGGTTCAATTTCCTCCAGAGCCACGTGGCCTCCTTGCGTGTGGAGTCCTCTTGCTCCTCATTTCAGAGCAGGATGTCTGTGAGAAGTTACCAGGAGGTGATTGATGAGAGCATTTTCACGTGGCAGCGTTTTAAATACAGGCAATTACGAGAGAGAAAAACTTGTGGGGGTTACTCAAATTATCCAAATATTTTCTCCCTTTTAAAATTTTTCTTTCTGCCCTTAGTTCTCTTTAACAGGAATTTTTCTTCGTTATGAAGCATCAGGGTGCTGGATGAGATGATTCTGAGTCTCCATTTGAATTTGTATTTTAGGAACTGAGAGAATTGTGATGATCAAACTCCAGACCCTCAATTCCATGTTTCTTCTGGTGCAGAAATAGGATTTTTTGGTAGTTCTTGCACGTATTTCTTGCATTACAAACTGTAAACTCAGCTGTCAGAACACCAGGAGCCATTTCAAGGAGTTTGTCATCGATGACACAAAATTTTGCTGCTGCTTTTGTGCTTTTCCTTCACGTTTGAGGGGAGTCTCATCTCCAGCTTGGAGAAATCCAATAAATGCTTTCCTTGTGAGCCAGGAGGAGTTTTTTCATGTTTCCATATGTTCATATTTACAGAGAAGAGTTGCTAGCAGGATTTTTCTGCCCTACCCAGCTCTCCCCAGTTCCTGGTTCCTCCATCCCTTTCCCGTGCCCAGCTTTGCTGCAGCCCTTTGGATTCCCTGGGATTGACTCCACCACAAAAGTCACCTCTGCCTCGGGGTCCAAGGGCTCATATTTGTTTATTAAAATGCTCTCAGGTCAATATTCTGCAAGCATGGAGTCCCAGCCAGGATTTTCCTGTAAGCTATTGGCATTGTGCTCAATAGCACAAATCCTGACAGCAGATTTATTGCAACTTTGGAACACCTGTCAGGCAGCACCTCAATCCTCATCTTAGTGGAATTAAAGGGCAAAACTCACCCTTGGACAAGAACATTTCACCCTGGTGGCTCCCTGAGGCTCAGCAGGGTTTGCAGACCCTTTTTTTTTGCCTTCTCACCCCGATTTTCTCCCTGTATTTATTTTTCCACTCCACCACTTCCAGCTGTTTCCAGCTCTGTGGGATCTCTGGACATTGTAGAAGGAATCCATGGATGCACCTTCACTTGTAGGACAACCCCACAACCCCACAATTAATATTTGGCTCTGTTTGCTTAAGATGAAAGGCATCTTAAAAAGTTCCATCATGTACAGTAATCATCATAATCATGTGGGCAGCTCCTTCCCCAGTTCCTTTAACCCTGACTTTTGCCCTTTTTTTCTTGATTGATAAGTGACAGCTTTGCATTCTGGGCCTTGAAATATATATTTACAGTAGTCTAAGAAATTTGTCCTTAATCAAAGGAGGCTTGACTTGCCAGCACATCTTTAGAATATTATTGAGTAACTCATTAAAATGTTAATAGCTTCTGTCAGGATTTATTGATCCTGATGTCAGCTTTTCTCAGAATAAGAAATAAAGCTGATTTTTATCTTATCTTCGCACCGTGCTGAGTGATCAGGACTTAAATAGAATAATGAGAAGGGCTTGAGGGGAATAATCAGCATTTATCCAGCACTTGTGCCAGGGCTGAATGCAGGCAGAGCCCTGCAGATGCATCAGTAAATTTTATGTGGGAAATACTGGGGGATAGAAGGAAAATGAAGAGGACTTTTTATCTGGATGATTCTGACAAATAACTTTTCTGCTGAAGCAAATAGAGGGGATAAAATCACATCAAATGTTCCTCTTGAACAAAACCAGGGTGATTTTTTATCACAGCTTAGTAAAATAAAAGCATGGACGCCCTTGTTGTTCACTGCACCTTCAGTTATGCAATAAATAGTGACAAAACTCTGAATCTCGAGAAGACAAATCAACATTATTTGGGGTATGTGTGGCACTGGACAAAATCCTGACAGATCCAGGGAAGGAGAGGGAGGGAAAGGTGTTTGTTTTCCAAACTGCTCCTCTCAGGATCTTTCCCAGCAGGAGCAATGAGAGGAAAACAGCAAATCCCAGGCTGAGCCCAGGGTTGTCAAGGGTGGAGATGAATGAAAAAAGTAAGAGAGAAGAATCTGTCTTTTATGTCTTGCTTTAAAAATCATGAAGTCAGGACTTTTCTCGTGAGAACATCGAGTGTTGCTCAGCCTGACCAGGATTTTAGCTCACAATGGGAGATTTGCCAATTCCAAAGGACCCTGATAGAGAAAAATTTATTTTTCTTGAATCATTCCCTTAAAAGTGTATTTCAATAGCTGCCTGCAAGGCAATTCCCTCTGAGCCTGGCATGTAGGAGCTGTTTGCCTGGTGAATACCTGGAAGTATTCATGGTGGAAGGATTGGGGCATTGGAAATGGGCTAAAACCTGACCTGGCTGCAATTGTGAAAAGGCTACAAAATGTTAATGTCTGCCACAAAAAGGGCTCAGCTTTCTGGTACAAGAGATTCCCTTAAATCCTGTCCTCCTATAGCACAGAAATTCGAGTTTTAATTAGGAAAAAAATACAGAATTAGAAAAAAAAAAGTGGGCTTTTTGTAATTTATGTATAAGGGCAAGAGGGTGGTGAACTTCAAAAAATGCTGCAAAAACTTTAAAAAAAAAACAACAAACCAACAATAATTTTAGGAACACTCTGAGAGAAGCTTTTTTCTGAGTTAGAGTGACTTGCCTGGGTATTGAGCAGAGTCTGCAGTCGGGGAGAATTTATGGGAGTTACAGCTCTGAGTGATATTATTCTGGATTTGTTCAACTTACCTTTTCATCAGATTAGTCCACATAAGAGGACGATGAAATTTGCCCAAGCAGCCAGATGTCATCACATGCTTAGTGCATTTTAATCTGGCATTTCCACTATTCCACACTGCAAAGTGAAAAAGCCCCAAATGATGCCTCGTTTATGTGACTTGCAGCTCTGATTTTCATTAACACTCTTCCTGTGACAGTTGCCAATAAATCCTGGAATTGCTTGCATTCCTTTAAAAAAGGAGGGAGGCAACAGCTGCGAGGATGCAGACCAGAAATATTATTTGGTGTGTGATAAAGAGCATGAAATCTGCTTGAATCCTTAATTTAACATATTAATTTTTATGTGTGAAGTACACAATTAAGAATAATTTCTGAGGGTGACACATATATTAAGAAATTCAATCCGCCTGGAATTAATTATAGATTTTTTTGTGCAGTCCTGTTCAATATTCAATATAAAAGTTGCTCATACCTGGAAATGACTTTAGGATCGGGGTCAGGGTTTTTATGGAGCGATTTGAGATTCCTCAGGATAAAAATGCCATCTAAATGTAAAGATACTGTTTGTTAGGCATTAGTGCTTTACAGACAGTAAATTTAATGGGCCTGATTTTCATTTACCTTTACAGTCAGATGAGGGATCTATTTTGGAAAAGTCACCACTGTGGGGGAAAGAAAAACAATAGCCAGGAAATTGCTAATGTTAATGTGATGTAAAGTCAAGCAACCATTTCCAATCTCGTTTAAACTTTGATTCAGGCAGGGCCTGGAACCTGCGCTTCATTTTAATCATGTCAGCAGTCCCAGCAGTGGGGAGACCACTGAAAATTAGGATTTTTTTCTGCCTGCACAGAGGCCTCAGTCAACAGAGTCCAAAATACATTAGCATTTCTCATGGCAGCTCTTAATGGATGGATGGTCTTCTCCCAAAACACGGGCACGGAATAGATATTTAATGGAGCAGAAAAACTTCCCTGCTGGAGGGTCTGAAAGGAGATGGGGAGGGGGAGGCTCATCCCTGCAAAGAAAGATGGAATCTCAAGGAAAATCCCCCGTGAGGTGCTCTGAGGAATCACAGCACTCTCATACGGGCACCCACACTCCTTCCTTAGGGACAAACATCTCAAATAAGAGGAATTTTTCTCCAGAGGTTTCTCTGCCTTCTCCTGCCTCCAGGGGATGTGTCTTATCTTCCACAGAATCCCAAGCTGGAAGGGACCCTCAAGAATCAGCAATAAATAACTTTATCAAAGAACTCCCCAGGATGGGACAGAGCCAGAGCTGCCTCCCTCTCAATGGTGCTATTCAAATTATCTGTATTATTGGTCATTTTAAGGATTAATCTTGCCAGGGAGATACTTTGAGTGTCTGCTGGAAGACAATGTGCCCTTGTGCCTGGGATTTAAAAATAAAGTGTCCATTCTGAATTTCAGAGCACATGTTTATAAATAAGACACTCTCACAGCCCATATTTTGCACTTGGAGCTTTAAGTGCTGTGTGATCTCGGATTTGAGGGGCTTTGGGTTTTTTTCCAAAGATAAGAAAGAGCCATTTTATGCTGTTTCTAAAGTAATGATGTGCAACTTAGTGTTCTGCATGTGCATGGGCAGAGATATTTTTATATATATTGGGAATATGTGTTTATCCTGCGATCTTTAAAAGGCTGCTCACAACAGGAAATATTTGCACAATCCTTCAGGCATCTGCACCCTTTTGAAGAAATCATTAAAATAAATTTGCTTCTGACACTTGGGGACTTTAAGAGTTGTTGTGTGTTTTGGGGGCTCTTTGAAACAGCTTTTTCCCCTTAAAATTGGCAAGATGTATTTAGTTAGTTGATATGTATTTATTTATTTATATTTTTATATATGTATTTATATACTTATATATTTTCCTAATAGAAAGTAGGGATTGTATGGGATTGTGGCTAAAAGAAGGGACTGAAAAATTTTATAAGCATCTTCCTGCATGATCCAGGACAATTTTGTAGATTTTAGGATTGGAAAGGATCATCACAGTTTTCTCATTCTCAGAAATATCTCTGGATCTCAAGCAGGATCCAGGCCATGGGATGCCACTCCTGTCACTTGCCTGTGTTTAACCTTGTTGGATTGGGATGAAATTCCACTTTAAAGGCCTCAAGTTACTGGGAATTTATCATATTCTGTGGTAAAAGTTGATTTATTCCTTGGCTGATCTCGCAGTCGGATAGAGAATCCTTTGGTCTGACAGACAAGGAGCCTCCCTGGGATGATTCTTTCTCCCAGCTCATTTCCAGCAGGGAAATGGAGGCACTGAGAGAATCTGGGATTGCAGTGATTATTCCCAGTCTTGGATCTGCTGCAGGTTTGTGACTCAGCCTTTTTGGTCAACAAGGACTTGGGAAATCACAGCTGAGATCTGCAGTTGTGGCAAACGTATTGAACTGGAATTTAATGGGGCAGAAAGCACACCATGAATGAACACAGGAATGCTTTAGACCTGTTACTTTCCAGTGTTCCCTGGCTTCCAAAGAAAACCCACAGTTTGGAATACCTGGATAGAAGCAGTCCAAGTGTTTCTTGGGGATATTATGGATGTGGGAATTCACTCCATCGTCCTCACCAGCAGTGCCCAAGTTCCTACCCTTGGAACATCCACAGAAACAGAATAAAAAGCTCCTCACTTTCAGTTCTAAAACAAATCCTTGCCCTCATGCAGGAATTTTGTTATCTTGATCCTCATGAGGATCTCTGGATGAATCTGACTCCTGAGAGCCTCAAGGGACCACACCAAAAATGCTGCTGATAAATGTTGGGCTGAGCTCAGTGTGGCCCCTGTGGCTTGGCAGCTGTTCCCTCCCCAAACTCAGCTTCACAGCCAACAAAGGATTCTCCAAGAAAACCTAAGAACTCTTCACCAGCAAAGAGCTTGAGGATTGAGATTTCACGGGACAAAATTAGAGATGTGAGAATACCCCACGAGAAAAATATTGCAAGGTGATTTCTTTTTTTTTTTTAATTCCATCTCCTTTAGCTAAAATTTGCTTCAGAAGTTTTTCACTTTCCATCTGGTCCAAAAGGTTGGATTTTAAGTGATTCTCGACAAAAATAGCAGGTCTAAAAGGGCAGCAGGACAAAAACCTCCTTGGGGAGAACAAACACCTCGACAGCACAGAGCATTTCCCTTTGGAGGGGAACATTTCAAGGTGTTTGTTGAAATATATTATGAAAAATAACCTCATTTCTCTTCAGTATTTGAGCCACACCTTTGTTGTGAGATTCCACAGGGTTTTAACTCTCGGGGGAGTTCAGAACTGGCAAGAAAATCATAGAAAATGGGAGAAGAAGAGTGAAAGAGAGAATATTTTAGCAAAATCACAGAAAAGGTGGGTTGGGAGGGACTTTAAAGACCTCATTCCAACCCCCTGCAAGTCAGGGAATCTTCC
>VZRF01003176.1:0-146251 GCA_013396875.1 Vireo altiloquus
AAAAAAAAAAAAACCAAGCAATCATTGAGGTGTTCACTAAACACATTACAATGGTATTTAAAAACTTTATTTTTTAGCCCCTGTTAATGAAAATATTTGTCCCTAGGAACATTCTTTCACCACTAAAAATAAAAAATTTTAATGTTCCGTTAAATAGGGAAGAAAAATCAAATCCCTTTCTTAAAAACTTACCCCAGAAAAATTGTGTAACCATTATATGCACCAAGAAAACATCCTTGGAATAAAGTACCTGATTTCATTACTTACGACAACTTCAAATATGTCACCAAATTGCTTAAGAATATTATTAGAAGAACAAAAGTAGGTCCTCTAGCTTGTTACCACTTGGCTAGTTTGTGTATATACCTTGAACTCTGAGTTGTTCAGAATAGAAATTTCCACAAATAGTGCATCTTTAATGCTACCAAGGGGAATTATCAGCAGTACTAAGAATTATATAATTTCTTGTTGAAGTTTCATACCTTCCATCATTTTGGTCAGAAGGGTAAATTTGAATCTCCAGGGCCTCCAATGTTGCCCTTTGGTGTAAAATGTGGTTTTCCCCATTTGTTTCTTCATGTGCCAGAAAGTGATTTGGGGCAAGCTAGGGGTGGTTTAAAAATCATCTCTCTTCCTCGGTTTGTCTAGCAGAGAAAACAATACCTAGATTCAATAAGGTCATAGTCAGGATTGGAAAAATCCTGCCTAAGGGGGTTGCAGACGTATTAGAGGAGGGTGATGTGCTGCAGCCCTGCTCCTGGTACACTCCAATGCCACAGAGCAGCATTCCAGGGTCTGGGAGCATCAGGTCTCCAGCATGACACAGGCAGGTTGGCTGAATGGCATCACCTGAAGGGCTTTTAGTTTCACATAAGGGAATTGGATATTCTCTTTGACTGCCCCACCATTTGCAAATCCAGGCAATTGTGTAGTCTTAACTCCTATCTGGTTGTAAATGCCTTGGCTTTTTTAGTGTCTCTAAGAAAGGTGGCCTGGAATTATCATATTACACAGTCTGTATGTCACAACATTAAAGTCGTATCACTGTTTTATTTCTGTACTAATTCCACTGTAATCAGGAATAATTTACTCCTTGCAAAGCACTTTCAGGTAATCATCAGTATTCCTTTATATTTGTTTCCCTTCTTACATGCTTTAATTATAGGGCAATGTGACTTGGATAATTATCATTGTGGCTAAATCCATCCAACAGAGAGAATAAGAAAAATAACAATTTACAACTAAAAATGAATGCAACACTTTTAAGAAATATTAAGCCATTTGCATCAGACCACCGATAAACATGCCAAGCAAAAAAAATATTTTTTGAACAAGTCTAAAATTTCAGTGGAATTGAATTTTTGCTCACTTTCTACCTTCCTTTGTCAGCATAATTTAACAACACCCTGTATTTCTGCTTTGAAAGGCAGCCACCGTAAATCAAATAAAAGTCTCATTAAATTTCCCACACTCTCCTTTAGGAAAATGCAGTTATATGATTTTTCCCATTGTCTGTCTTTAGTGTTGTTTAGCAGAGCTATTGAAGTGCTGCTAAAACAGCAGCACAGGGTGGATGCAGAATGTATTAATAACAAAATAATTGGAATGTCAAAGCTCATGAATTAGCACTTCTCAAATTCAACTGCAATCAGCAGATTATGGGGTTTGTGCCTTGTACAAACTATAAACACTGCAATTCATTATATACATATCCAATTTTTTTTTCCTCTGGGCTTCTTTGCCTCTGAGTCCTAAATTAAGAAATTAATCCTTCAGAGGTCAATGAAAAAGGCTTTATTGCTATTCACAAAATCAAACACTTGGAACAACAAACAGTCTGGGCAGCTCTCCCAGCCCAGTATATCACCACTCCATCTGTGCTTAGCATTCCATTGCTAGAGTGTTAGAGGGAATTATTCAGCTGAGCTTAAAATCCAGACAGTTCTCAGCTACTGCTCCTTTCTCCTGAAAACTCTAACTTCCATACATCAGAAAAAAATTAGCTCTGTAGGTGGAGAATGTGGACATGATTAAGGCTTAAATCCTTTTTTCTTGAGCCAGTCCCTCGGGACTGATCCTTTCTTCCTTTAAACACACAGCTTTCTGCTAAATCCTCTTCCATGCCCACATGAAATAACATCTGCACCATCTTGTTGCATACACATAAAAATACCAAGCAGTGTTTGGTAGTACAATAGACAATGACATATACACAAAAGCTAACATTTATTTTATCTGTAGACTTGGAAAAATAAACTGGGGAAGGGGTGGGCAACAAAACTCTTTTACTGCCTACACAAAAGTTAAAACACAAAATAAAAAATAACCTCCATCTAGTCATTGTAGATTTTTGACCTAGCCTTCTGAACTATTGGTTTCTTTACCTCATGTCACCAAGAACAGTTCAAAAGTTCAGTTCGCGTGAAAATTTTTCTGGGTGGAAACAGAGACCACTTTTGAATTTAGTACTTATAGGATTATTATTTTTCTCACATAGAAAATCTGAGGGTCATTGATGAGTTACCCAGGAGAAAAAAAAATCTTTTCTAGAGTCCCTAACTCCTTTAGACAGTATCCACACTTTGCAAAAACTTTTCTACAGTGGCTCTAGGGAAAGCTACACTCTGTGTGGCTTGAATCCCATGCACAGCTTTTTAATAAAATTGATGGACAAATATTTTTTTAACCTGCTGATCCTCTGTGTCATTGATTGCCCTAGGCTGTAGAAATGCCTTTGCCAAAAGACCATATCCTCAAGGAGTACATAATGTGATGTGCTTAGCTTGTTTCCTTAACTATATCAAAGAGAAAGGATTTTTCTGATTTTTAAAATGCCTCTTGAGCTATCTACACATTGCATATAATGTTGCACACGAAAAGGGTAACTGTATTGCAGGGCAGTTGTACCTTACAGAAACTCAAATTTGTACCTACCCTGAACATTAAAAATCAAAAACACAAAAAAGATTCTGCTTTTCTGACAGTCTGTGATTTACTTTCTCCCCTCCCCCATCCTTTTAATTCTTAACTAATCAAACCTATCATCAAAATTATTTTCTTCTTCTTCTCCTCTCAGCTCCACCTGGGCTCTTCCCTTGTTGTGATATTCCCTTGGAGCATCTTCCTCTATTGATACTAATCAGCTTTTGTCTCAGTCTCTAGTTGAGTTCTGAGCAATTATTCTTAACTAGTGCTGAGTTTTGAAGGTTGATGCCTCTTATTTCAAAGGCTGAAAGGTTTTCCTGACTTTAAAGTTGTCTGTTTTTTTCTAATTATATCAGCAAGTCTAGTAAAAGGTTTTACATCTCCCCATGAACCTTGTTTAACCCAGCCTGCAAAGTACCATATTCATTTTTTTCAGGTTTTTAATGGATATTTTACTAAGACCTTTATGTTTGCAAATATCAAATACCTTGCTGAATGTTACGAAACTGATCTCTTACAGCTGTCAGTTAATTTATTTAAATACCAAAAGTAATGCATTTTATATTAAACAACTACTGAGGGAACAAAAGAGAAAACATTTTTTCGCTTTATTTCCCTAGCAGCATCCAAGACTTGCCTGTGGCCACTCAATTTAGGGACTACATAATCTCTCTGTAAATTCCACAAGTGAATGCTGCCTGGTTATTGTCACCACATAGTGTCCAGCAAGAGGAAGGAAAGCTTGCAGGGGGATAACAGAGTATTCACATATCTTTGCATAAATATTGTATAATGCCCTCCTTCTGAGAGATTTGTAATGCTCACATTAAAAATAACTGGAGTGCATACCAGATTAGTCTTTTCACACTTCAGAATTATGCAGCTTGGAAGAGCACAAAGTTAGTGACAATGTAACTCCCATCTCATACATTCAGTACCTCATGTCGAGCAGGTTCTTTCAACAAGTAAAACATACCGAACCATGTATTAACAATTTAATTATTAATCTCTTTATGAATGTATTATCAACTATTTGCTTATAAATAAAACTATATAAATAAGCAGTTCAATAATAAATCTGTGTGA
Source organism: Vireo altiloquus (assembly GCA_013396875.1). NCBI lineage: Eukaryota > Metazoa > Chordata > Aves > Passeriformes > Vireonidae > Vireo > Vireo altiloquus. The sequence continues at coordinate 4,012 of VZRF01003176.1, forward strand.
GCAACTTAGGGGTATGTGGAGCTTTCAGTCAAAAGACTGGAGCTCATACTACTCTGAGAATCTTTCTTTTATGCAAACATCAGGATCAGGCCGAAGAACTTTGCCAAGTTTAATTTTGGTATTTTCCTTCTTATAGAGTTTTCATACACTAATATCACTGACATGTCATTTACCCAACAGAAAATATTTAATTCCTTAGGAGGCAGGAAAAAACCTTATATTGCCATTATTTTACTCTTTCCACCTTAGGAGTAAATTTTGTGATAAATGTTAAGTTACAGCTAACTTTGAAACGGCAAATCTTTGCGTGGAAGTATTCCCTCTTGGAGTGACAGAACTCCTCTTCTAAAATGCAATCAGGACCAAGCCAGACAACTTCAGAAAGGGTGGAGTCCTTGAAATGGAAAGATTCTCTATTCTCGTATTTTCATCATCAACCTTCAGTGTATGATTACAAAACACCACCTTCATTGGACAACACTGGCCTCTGTCACACTTACCTCAGCTTTGTGACCTCCGCAGAAAAGAGCAATAAGCCAATTCCTCAGATGCTGTTTTTCTGAATCTTGACTCTCTTGCCAATGCTAAAGCTGGTCTTAATCATTACAAAAACATCATTATCTGAAGTTAAACAGAATATTTCTGCTCATGTATTTTGGTAAGCATTGCATTTTAGTTATGTAGGATTTTCCAATCTCATCAGTACAATGAGATATTAAGTTTCTGGCAGCAGCAGCCGTTTTCCTGATGTCATCAGAGCTGAAGAATTTAGGAATTAATAAAGTTCTACAGTCCTTCTCCTCCAAACCCCAGCTCTACCTCTCATCTTTTACCCAGCTATCCTGACTGCACACCAACCTTCCTAGGTTAAGCAAACATTAAAGACACACCAGCAAGCCAGGTGGTATTTGCTTTTACATACACTGCAAGTTTAAGATAACCCCAAACTTAAGCATTACACCATCACTGTGACCTCTGCCTAACTTCATATATGAATTTCACATCTGGCATAACATGCTCCTTGAATCTGGATAGAAATCTCTTTGTACTACTTCAGACAGCAAGGTCTACAGGGCTTCATAATGAGCTCTCAAACAGGTTGATTAAACTGATTTGTACTGGGAAATTTACACAACAGTAAGAATACTAATCAGAGAAAATATATGGCTAGGATTAGTGTAATGCTATGGACAGAAGTGGCTGTGGATTTCAGTATATTGCTAAATTCTGCAATATGTACTGGGTTAATAGGACTTTGCAGCCACAAATGTATCACGGTTTTTGGAGGATAAGACTGGAAATGGTCAGGGATATATATAGCATTTGAGTTTGAGTGAGGGTGAAAATTTAGGCATTAAAAAACAGCTATTTTAGGAATTCAGCATTTAGGGGACAGTCCTCCGAACCATTAAATGCCTGTCAAGTACACTGACACAGGATCTGCTCAACTACAAGAGAATTCACTTCACTAGCTGTTTAGAAACTTTCTTGCTGAACAGAAAAGCAGTGGTTAAGAAATATATAAGTCAGCCTGACCCACAAAATGTCTACCTCCTATTCTGTTGTACAGCATGGATCAGATCAGAACTTAGACAAGAGAGCAAAGAAACTTGCCCTTGGGGTACTGTTCAACTGAAGCTGTGGATTTCTCTTCAATACCTTTTGTGTTCTGTAGTAAAAAAAACTGTGTCGGAGAAAACCTATAGCCACTATCTTATCGTCCTCACCATAGTCCCTGTCGCACTTTCAACTTCTACCAATTAGCACTGCCTTAAAAAAGCTCGTAGACACAAACTACAATACCAAAACCAGGTGAGTTAAGGGTAACATCATTTAACTCTATAGTTGTGACCTGCACCATATAAGTTAACTTTGGGATCAAATGGCCTCTATCATGTGAATGACTGCCCAAATGTCATTTGATTCACACAAAATCACTGATGAAATTTTCCTGACTCATAAACAAATTACTGCTCAACTCACAAAATGGTATGGATACAAGAAGTCTTGAAAATCATCTCTCACCTCTCCATCAGATGCCTCAATTTCAAAACACACTTAAATTTCTTCTGAAATATGGTACCTTTGAGAGAGGTTTTCAAGTCACCTGCAAGAGGTAGTTTTCTTTTCTGTATAATTACAAATTGGTACAACTGAGGTCTTTGCCAATTGGCACTACAGGTCTAGATCAGCAGCTTCAAAAACTGAGCAGTCATTGTCCACAGGAAAATTAGAAAAAAGGGCTCATTCTTAGAATCAGAGAATATCTTGAGCTGGAAGAGATGTGCAAGGATTATCAAAGTCCAACTCCTGCCCTGCACAGGACAGCCCAAAGCATCACACCATGTGCCTGCGAGCATTTTACAAACAGTTCTTGTACTCTGGAAGGCTTGGGGCTGTGACCACCTCCTTGGGGAGCCTGTTCCAGTGCCCAACCACCCTCTGGGTGAAGAACATTTTCCTAATATCCAACCTAAACCAGCTCTGACACAGCTGCATACTGTCCTCTGGCGTCCAGGCAAATTTTGCTGTAAAGTCTGATCTCTTTTATGCAGATACCTTAACATGATTTGCAGGGGACAACAACTTTTTTATTTGGTTATCAAAAATTATATTATTAAACATTTTTCTAGGAGTTTTTCCTGCTTTTTCCAGATTTTTCGTAATCATATTTTTTATAATAACATTTTATTGATAAAATTGCTGTAGTGTTATCTAGAATTTATATCAGAACCCCTGTGACCCAATCCCAAATCTTACTGGTCTTTCTATAACAAAAAAAAAAAATCATGAAAAACATGAGCTTTTCGGCTCAAAACGTTATTTTCTGAACTCAAACTAGCCATGTCTGCTATTCCATCGGAGGTGGTTCCCTACAGCTTGTAACTTGTTCTTTTGTGCATCTGTCATGATGGCACTGATGGAGGAACTGGACAGTTCCTTGGTTTGCCTGTGAAGAATCTCTCCTGCAAGTATCCTCACTTTTGACAGCACTTGAGCCCAGAAATTTACAATGAAGGATTCATGTCAGACAACAGCCTAAAAGCCTCTACATTGTTGTCTGAGATGAGAGTTATATACATCAGCCCAAAGGTCTGTAGTTACTTTTTCCTTCTGTCTTTCCCTCTCCTGGGGCGTTGTTGAGGTGTCCTCACCTGCCCAAAGAGCCTAGAAGAGATGCGAGTGTGAATCTCCACAGCCTGAAGCACCTGTGGAGCGACTGCTCTAACTGAGGTGTGCAGCCTGAAGGGATATGCAGCTGTGGCAGTAACTAACCCTCCTGTAAGGAGAATTTCCTCCTTTGGAAGAAAGAGTACAGATACCTGTCTTCAAAGGAACATCTGGCATTTGGATTTGAAGGGACCAGAGGCATCCATATTGAGGAAGAAGATGGCATTGCAGAAACATGCCTGAGAGCAGTGTTTCCATTTTGTGTGGTTTGAAGAACCCCTGCACAGATTCCAGCAGCTTCCCATCCAAGCAGGATGAGTTTGCACCTTCTTCTGAGGTACGTGTTTTCTCCTAAGTGTTGTAACAGGGAACCTTGAAACAGCATGCAGTTTTCATTTACAGAGCTGTTGTCTAAAGAGTGGGTTAACCAGCCTCCATCTTCTCACATCCCAGTCTCTGCAGAACCAGTTCATCAGGTTTACTGGATCTAGTCCCTATTTCCTTCAGAATTTCAGCACTGTGCTCTCCTATTTAAATATCCATTTTCTTCAGCATGGAAACAGGTAGACTTCCACCTGCTTGATAACGCCTCTTAATTTATATAATTTTAAATTAAAAAAATTTAAACTTCCAGAGGAACAATTTTCTATTCATTTTCATACCAAAAACAGCCATCATTGCCTTTTTATGAGAAATTAAAGCCTGTAATTTTTTATATTAGTTTCCAAACGGATAAAAGTCATTTTCCTATTTAGTTTTCATCTTTGCTTCATGGCAAATTAAAAATGCAATCTATTTAGATCTTCCAGGGTAGCAGATTTATGCAGTATAATTACTGTGGCAGTGCACTCAGATTTCCCCCCTTCATGTATGCAGAATATTCTATATGAAAGTAATTAAGACCTGAATGCAAAACCTATGAAATTCATTAAAATATACATGAAACAGGATAAAGATCAATGTTTGCATCTCAGTAAGGATGGTTACTAAGGTGTAACAAAACAGCACTCTTCTGTAAAGTGAAAGGAAGCAATCTTGTGATACAAATAGAAAGAGAAATTTTGTCATGTGGTCTATTCTATTAAGATAGAACATCATTTTGTATACGGTACCAAAATTAAATTAAACTGACTATTCTTTTCTATTGCTCATTAGCATTTCAAATTTTCAAAGCCTTCACTTTTTCCGTTTCAGCATTGCTACTGAAGACTAACGTGGTTGCTTATTTCAGCCTTACTTTAATTTTCTCCTGATAGATTTTCGATGCAGCTGTTTTTTCCGCAAGTGAAAGCAAATTACTCCATAAATTTCTCATTCTTTCTTCATGCCACAACATCGATCATACTGAAGGCAATACATTCTCTTAATATTAATTTTATGAAACCCATTCAGCCAAACCAGCACCAATTCATTCATGTTTGTGGATCTAAAGGGTCTGAATCAGTAAAAAAACTTCTAGTCAGTGCTAACTAGGTTCTGCATACCAGAAGAGCACCCACAGTATCTTAAATAGTTTTCAATATTCAAGGTTAGTTCTATCCCCTAAAAAATAAATTGGTACTCCTCATGATTGCATCATCTTCTATCTAGCCTTCATATTATAATTTCATAATCTAGACCTAGTTGGGGGGAAAAATCCAACAAAATATTTTCCTTTAGAACTTGTTATTTTGTTGAAAACAGAGTACCTTTTGGGGGAAAAAAATCAGTTTGGACAGATTTTTTATAGAGTTGTTGTAAACACGTTTAACTTCCTACCAGCCCATAATCTTAGCTCGCTGAAAGCTCACTGAGCCAAAGTCCCTGAACTGTGGGAATAGTGGTCCTGACATCCTGCCACTCCTTTTTATTGTCATCCCCAGAGATGAAACCTCCCTGCACAGCCAGCCTCACCGAGATAACTTGGTGGCAAGATCAGTTTCAATCACTGGACAAAAAAAGTACCCACCTTTCAAATGCAGGATCCCTTCAATAAGTGGTCAGTTTAGCATTTTCCTAAAGTTACTGCACTAATTTTTATAGGCCCAGAATTGCTTTTCACTGTTGCAGTTTATTTTAATTTCTTTACATTTAAGAAATGACAACTTATTGATGAGAAAAAAAAAAAAGTTTAGGAAAGAAAAATCTTTTTCCTGTTCTAAAGGAATTCATATTTCTGCAAAGTGCAGGACTATATTATCAGGTTATTGGCTGAAGTACAGAAATCTAGTATTTATATGAATAAAACCAAAATAAAAATCAACCTATTCTGTGTTATATTGGGGATGTGGAGGGAAAGTGGACAAGCTGTCGCAGAAATTTAGTCCTCTTCTCCTTATGAAGGTATGAAGGTAATGACAAGGAATATATTTAAATTTCTGATCATTTTTGGATATCTGGCTAGAGAATTTCACAGGCAATGTGACAAAACAATGTACTTTCTCAGCCCTGCTTCTTGACACGGAGGTGTTTTGGCTCATGCAGGTATCTGACATGGAATATATCAACCTAATTGAGTAATGTTTTGGCAAAATTTCTAAACACTTGTTAATTGCCTCACAAAAGGGAATAGGACAATATCAGTTAAAACAGAACTCCCATCTCTGCCACAAACACAGCAGAGTGCAAGGAAACTTTCATCCCCACAGCCAAATCCAAGGAAGGAACATGGAGGGAATTTCTAGTAATAGAAAATTTTTGTTCCTTACTGCCACTTTTGATTCTAAAAATTTCCTGTCCTCTTCTGTTTTCGAAAAAATTCAGGCCATTTGTAAGCAGGGAGTATTTGTATGCACAACCTTGCTGCTGCTCCCATTTCTATTCATGAAAGAGTTCCCATTAAATGTGCTGGGATGAAACTCTTGTAAAAGACTACATCCTTTCTTATTCAAATCAACAAGTAGATGCTAAGACTGAAGAACTAGTAAAATCAGATGTTTTATTTTCTGAATCTCTTAATGGAATAATTGCACTTTCTAACTGCAATTTCAATTGCACACTCTAATTGCAATTTCTAGCTGTAGAATCATGGCGAGGAAGTGTAAAAACAAACCCACTGACTGTGTAAAGAGTCCAAACTGAGTGCATTGCATTGTCACCTAAAAATAATGTTATTTCCATTCATGAATTTTAGCAGTTTGTTACAGACATCACAATACTGCCAGAGAGTCTTCTGAATGGTCAGACTAGGAAGTTTTCTTAACATATTCCTTTCAAATACAAGCTTTCAAGTTGTATCATTCAAAATACGTAGTGGAGACGAATCAATGGGGAAAAAAGTCACAGAAAGATGTCTGACTAGATACTTGAACAATAAATGTCTTCTTTTTATTCATGTAATTTTAAAAGGTACGAACATACGGATCAGTTGTTTGAACAATATATTAATTAGGGGTAGGAAATTCCATATATCTATGCAGAGATAACTATTATCAGTGCTAATGGAACAACAAAAATTGCAAGCATGAAAAGAAAGTCATATTGCTATGCTGTCAGATGTGGTGATCACTAGGAAAGTATTTACAGCACTAAAATATACACTTGGTCTTGTGGCAATATTGGTAATGGGTCTACAGAAAAAAAGTTTTTAGTATGTTGTTTTGTTGGGGAGCAGGGAGTTCAGATAATTAGGGAAGGGGAACCAGATATAGATAGTCAAAAATGACCTGGCAAAAATGCATAACAGATCATGTATGTTCATCAGCCATCCAGAAGTCTCAGACATATGGGGAGAAAAATTACCAACCACCACACTTGAACACACTGAATCCAAGGATGATTCTGAAGTATTAACTTCAAAGGTAGAATGTATGTCTCTGTACCAAGGAGACATTCTATATTTCTACTCTCTCCTACGAGCCCTGTAGGCCTCCTAACTAAAAGCTCATCACAATCACTGATCAAGAATTACAACTATGCAGAGAAAAGCAGATGGAGAGGTTTTACTAGGCTAGAGATCCACTAGACCATATACTCAGCTTAATAAATATTCACCAAATGTACGTTTTCTCTCTTGTTCAATCAGGTTTTTGTCAAAACAGATTAAACAGTTAACATAACCTTCAGACACTGCAATCTCCAAAGAAAAGGAGTCTTTCTTTCTCCCAGCAATGATTAACCAAGCACAGGCTGCATCTTTCTCCTGTACCTTAGTCCTTCATGTAATACTCCCAACAGCTGTTGGGATATGAGCCATTTTGACTGATGTCTGTTTGTCAGAATACAGCATTTGATGATTCCCTCGTGCCTTTGCCTAAAGAGATAGCTTTTACTGATAACATAATGTTATACACATACTTAACACTGCCAGTGAGACATAACTGAGCCCATCACAAAACCCCTAAGCAGTGATAAGTTTTTCAAAGGTGACTTGCGAGGAAAATACATTGTGCATGACCAGTTTAATAGAAAATGCACAACCCTGCATAAACATTTAGGAAACTGTCAACAGAAACATAACAGAAATGTGAACCTGAAAAGGCAAAGATCAGGTATTCTCAGATGACATAATACACTGAATGTTATCGATAATGAAGCTTTTTTCCAGCCAACACTTTTCATATTCTTGTGGGATAATATCTTTGTGATATGTTTCTCTAAACAAAAAATCAGAAACAACAGACCAAAACTAAGGAAATCTGTTCAAACATACAGACCTAAACAACAATAAAAACTACAACACCTTATAAAGAGAAAGTAATAACAAATTCATACTACATCCCCCCGTGAGACAATAAATTGCTAGTATAGGTGTCAGGAACTGCTTTTAACTACCTCATGCACAATTTTTTCCATTGGAAAATGTATACTGAGAAAATAAAGTTGAAGAATAAAAGGCAAGGTGATACTTCTTTTAAGTTCTTTGTAGTTTTATGTTGCTGAACTCAGGGGTATCTCTGCATAAATAAACAATTTGCAGATAAAATATTTGCATTTCCCCCAAATAAAAATATTCATAAGTCTTCCGCTATATTCATCAAGGCTCTAGAAACTGTTTTAAAGTGTTCCTACAGCTGAAAAGTAATAAAAACAAAACAAAAAAGGTCAAAACCTCCAATTTGCTGAATAGGCTCTAAATGAAAAATCTTTATTTACACTTATTTAGTGCTTTATTTCTTTTTCTTAGACTAGGATCAGAGTTGTTTTGACGTGACATTTTTACTTAAAATCAGTGTTACGTTTAAGTCATCAGCTACTGGGGAATTCCAGGCAAAGGGAAAACTCACGAGAACCATGTAATTTTTGAACCAAAGTCTGCTTCATGTTTCATGTACACTGGGGACCCGACAAATAGAAAGTGTCATCAATGTCATCTAGAATCTGAGTGTTGTATCCTGAGAGGCAAGTTTCCTTTAAAATATTGCTGAGGGAAGTTTTCTACTGGGACTACTTCCTTCTTTCACTTGTATTGAAAAGAAAAAAAAACCAAACCAAAGCCAACATAAAGTGGCCCCAGATAATCAGAAAACTCCCAAATTCCTTTCATGTTCTTGATATGAACTTCTACCTGTCAGACATGAACATTTTCAAGGAGCCAGAGGAAACAGAACTCAATCCTTTTCAGTAGTGTAATACAGATAATAGTAAAATGCAATAATATAAAAGCTCACTGTAAAGATGGCATTTTTTTATCTATTTACTAAAATTTAACAAAAAAATCTTTCACTTACATGATAATTTGAGCTCTCTCTAAAAAAAAATTACTGTCTTAACAGTTCACATGATGACTTTTCCTGAATCTGCCTGAAAGCTTCGTTAGGTGAAAAGGTATTTGGAATCCTATTCTCATAAAATCATCAAATAGTTCAAGCTGGAAGGGATGTCTAAATGTCTCTAGTCCAGCCTCCTCTTCAGAACAGGATCAGGTACAAGGTCAGACCAGGCTGTTCAGCAATTCTCTCTACTAACTGTGGCTTCCTCCTGTGTCTCACTCCAGCAGATCATCAAAGTGTTAAGAGCATTTTCTATTTGGGAAAAAGGACAAGAAACTCCTGTGGCAGTTCCAGCTATGGGGAGATCACAGGATTTTGGAGACAACCAGGGGTTCTGATTCTTCAGAGCAGATAGCCTCCTACCTTCTGGAAATCAGGAATCTGCTCCACTGTATATAGGAACAAGTAATACAAGATTAAGGAAGAGTACACAGTTCATAAAGACCAGCCTCATTTTTCCATGAGGCAGCAAAGAATCTTGGATAGAGAAAGTCTTTCTCCGTTCAAGGGTCTTTGTTCTTTCTCTCTGTCCTCTTATATGGAGGTCCTTCCTTGGCTCCTTAACTTTTCGTGCATGCCCCAATGACAGAGGTGGACAGATACTCCTTTTCTGTTTATCATTCCCTGTAGGTTACCTGCAGGCAAAAACATGCTTCCTATAGATGACTTTTCCAGCGTGTCTAATTCTTCCCTTATTGTGCAACAAATTCTGATGTCCCACTTCATTTTCCATCATGGTAATCACAACACTACCATAAGTCTCTAGCCTGCTAGATCTTTGCAGTCAGAATATCAAGTTAGGACACCAATCCTGATGAAAAAATTTCTGCCTCTGGTATATCCATGAAAAGTACCTTATCATCATTTGGCTCATTAAATCAGTTTATTATTTTACAGGAGCCATTTACTCCTAATAGTAATACCTCATCACTGATACTATTATCTGCTTCAGGAGCACAGTATGGCTTGTTTTTTAGACTTGATTGCACAATGTGGCTTGAAGGAAAATCTCTCCACATTTTTAATTTGATTGAACTGCTCTTTATCTTTTAGAAGATGTCTGAAAATGAAATACGCTATGTCTGCTCATAGCTGCTTGTGCTATTATCTCGTACTTACATTATCTACTTGATTATTTTTTCTTTCAGATTGAAGTTTTAATTTTTATAGACTGGGATCTGAACATTAGTAGCTCAATAAATCAACAAGAAAGGAAGTCATGAAAGAAGGCTAAGGACTGCTCAGAGAATGAAAGGAAACACAAGAATAACTTTCCTTACAGATGGCCTTTAAAGTGAATGAGCAGTTGAGATTGTCCCTGCTCAGGGGTGCCATAGCACAGAAATATAGCAAGTGAAAACAAGCAGGAAGGGTCATACTGTGCCCTCAGATGCATACAGAGAACCCCCATTGACTCCAATCATAGCCAGACGCCAAAATCATGCAGCAGAACTTAACCCCGAGCAACCTTTTCAAACAGCAGGCCAAGCTGTGGTTTCAGATACACACACACCATTCCCAAAAGAGTGAGAGGCTGCAAATGCTTTGTGTTTCTCACTTGCTTTTCAGCCATGCTTTTCTTCACCAGGGAGCTCTTGTTGGCTAAGTCTGAACATCCCTTACAGGCTGCATTCACAGGCTGTTTATCACTGCTCAGCCCTCTATCATACACACCACCAGCCCCAGAGAAATCACATTAATATTTTTTTTTATTATATAAAAAACCAAAATACTCCCACGCTTCTGAAATACCTGTCATGCCTTTCATAGCTATGTCAAAAGCAAGCAGGGACAATGTAAATAAAACACCTACCCAGGTGTCACACAGCACATGAAAGTGATTGGAAGTGATGAAATTCTTCTTGCATTTAATTGTGACTGGTTTGAACTGTGAGATTTGGACTCGAAAGGAGATTTCTACAGATTTAAACAATTCATTTTTCTAAAGAGAGCTCAGATTCTTTTTTAAGTGGAAGTATTTTCTGGTAAAAATGTTTCCCATTTTTAGCCATAGTATGCCAGCCTGAAAAACAAAAATCTTTCCACTCAGGACACTTATTTTGCAAACATATTACCCCAAAATTCTTGAACATCCTCCCTGAAAATTTCAAGGTGATTAAACCTGACAGTCTCTCCTGTGGCAATACAACCCAGAAAAAAGATACAGAGTGCTAACTGAATAAAAGTGTTGGCTATGCAGTGCGCATCCTAAAGTATCAAGCCAGTTCATCTACACACAGCTTAAATTTCTAAACCCAAATTTATGGAGTTATCGATATTCCTTAAGAAGACTCTGTATTGTCATAGCAATATGGCTGCAATATGGGTGAGACTTTTAAGCTCAGACCATGTGTGTTTGGCAGGGGGCTGTGGAAGGGCTCTTGCTACTACATGCCAAGCCACAGCAGGATTCCAGGCATCCCATGAAAGACAGGGAAAGGCAACCTCTGGTCACGCCAGGCATATGCCTGGGATAATCTCAGTGGCTGTGGGACAGTCAAGCAAGATCTGCAGTGACAGCCATAAGAGTCAAGCCAGACCCATGACAGGGAAAGTTTTTATAGGTTTTGGATTCCTATAAACAGAATTTTTTCAAGATAACCAGCAGCAGGTGCAGGTGCGAGCCAATTAGTCTGCTCCAGGTGCATTGACCACCTTATTGATGAGCTTCTCAAAAGAGTTAATAAATGTATTCATTTTCCCCCAAACTGTTACATTCACACCAAATTATGCATGTTTTTTACAGCATTTGATGTGCAGCTTTCCCATCTGTCTCAGTTGCTACTGACAGCGCACATGTTTCTATTTGTGCCTCATCTCATACTGAAACTAAGTTTGGGAGCTGGAAATCACTAAGTATGCAGATGGTGTGCAATCCATGGCACCAGCAAACAGATGTGGGAGCTAAAACTCAGGATCGTGTCATAATTCATTATCTGAATATAGACTGATATTGCTCAGTTTTATTGCTTATATGACAATATTTGAAGTAGTTAACACCTCCCTATATTTTCTTTATTTAATAGCAAGCAAAAATAATTGTTATATTATAAAACTTTTTATGCCCAGAACAGAAATTATCCACTTCAAAACACCATTAAATATTTCACTTCCAAATTTGCCCCTTGTTCATGGAAATAAACTCAGATGAGCCCTATAATCTTGTAAGTTTAGTTATTGAATTTTTATTTTATATTTTTTAACATAGAACCAAACCCAGATAAACCAAGAAATCCAGTAGAAAGGTTTTGCCATCTAAAAGTATGAAAATGTTACTATAAAGCTATGTCATGCTTTCTGTATTTTTTGCTATTTAGTGAAGTCTCTTTAAGCAGGAAGTAATAAGTAATAAAATGAGACTTTACCTTAGTCACAGAAGATAAATTTGATCAAACAAAGTAATTTATCAGTAATACCTGTTGAATTGTGTACAGACTTTCTCCTTAAAACATTTTATGCATGGTAAAAAAGTATTATCTCTCCCAAATCTCATCTTACATGACTGTATCTTAATTTTACTCTCATCTTGCTCAGAATTGAAATGACTTACTGTAAATCTTCCTTCTATAGAATTTTTTGAAAGAAACTAATGCCATGTATTTCGAATCTTCTAGCTGGTATTTCATAAAACTCCAGAATTATAAAAACTGATCTTATTTCTGAAAGTCTACTTTCAAGTAATATTTGTTCCTATTAATCAAGCTGTCTTGATGGACTTCTCTGGTGCTGATAAAGCAGGGATTCTCCTCCCTCCCCACAAAAATATTAATCAAATCAGCAGCCTTTCGCAAAGTTTTCTTTTATCCCTTTCATCAATTATTTTTTTAAACAAATGGGTTCTGTCACTGTGATTTACACACATAGTAGCTCACAGTAATATTGTATTTGCTGTGTAACCTAACAGTATCAGCTGTATGGGCAGTTTGAGTCAAGACACCCTGAATTCAAAGCCCAGGAGTTTGTGGAGCCCATAGTCTGGCCTCTAGACAGTGCATTTGTTTTCTTGGGGCTTTGGGGTTTTTTTAATATTCTTGTGTTTGGGGTGAGAAGCCAAAACTGAAAGTCAGGAACTGATGTTTCTATAAGAAAAATCTGGTACTACAAAAGGGATGATCCAAACCCTGCTCCATCCAGCAAGGCATGGCTGAGCTCTGACTCCTCTTGGGAGTTCAGAAACCCAGGGCTGGCTCAGGAGTCACCATTACTTCTGCTAAAACACCACTTCAGCTCGTGGGAGCACTGAGATGACACAGTTGTGGGGATGAGCAAATTGCAGTAGTCATAAAAAGCTTTGGTCTGAGGGCCATGGCTCGGCCTGCAGCACAGATCTCCTGCCTCGCCTCCTGGCAGGCACCATGTCTGCTGCTGAATGAATAGCTTGCCAAGGTCCTCTTCTCCTCCCCAGCTCACTCCTCAGTGCCTAGGCTGCTTCCACAGAAGCCTAGTTGAGGTTATTACACAAACACTTAAGGAACAAATGCTGCCAGCTGCAGCATGATCAGAGCTATTGTTCACAGATTTTGGTAGAGAGAGGATTGCCTAAACAAAGAGGACAACTTTTTGGTCATTCCACCTTGAGCCAAGCGCTGGTCTTGGCACATGCTTTTATCTAACTGAGCATGAGGCAAACAGAAGGAAAGCCCAAAAGGCACATTCAGGATTCCCAGCTACATAAATACCCATAGCACCCCAGCACCCTGTAACTTGCACTCCAGCACCTTAGGTTCATGAGGCACAGGAAATTCAAAACCTGCTGATAACTGGGGGGGTCAAAACTTAATTTTTCTGGCTGTAAGAGCCTTTGAAACAGAGACTTATTTCCAGGTAAAAGGAAACAAACCAAACAAAGGAAAATATTTTTTTAATTTATTCCTGTTCCTATCTCTTCTCTTCTGATCTGCTTTTTGCTTTCTTGCTCAACAACTGAGGTTTACTTACCCTGAGCAGTTCTGCAATTCTGGTACTTTGAACTCAGCTTAATCCCTTCAGTTTAAATTACAGACCAAAAATTTCACTACATAGAGCATGAGAGGGTTTTTAACTCCTACAGTTTTTAAGCAGATATAATTCAAAGGAGCATTCGATGCTCTTTTAACCTTAGTTTTAAAAATAATTGCAAAATTAGGTGGTTTATCCTTTTGGATGCTTCTGAACTAATACATTTTAATAAATCAGTATCCACAACGGGAAGCAAGGTTCTAATGTAACTTACAATACAAATAGACAAGAACAGCTCAATAGACCTGTAATACAGAACATATTAGACATATTAGACTAACAGGCACAAAGTCAAGAGTCACTTGTTGCATTTTATTTTTAGGGATAATGTGAAAGACCATTGGCATTAAAGATTGTTTAATTGAAATACAATTTATAACATTGGAATACACAATCCTTAGAAAGATTTAACACTCATGCAAATTCAAAATATTTTGAAAATATTCTGAAAAACTATAGCCCTAGAAAACAAAAAGATTTCAAGTTATAAGATTTCAAGTAATAAAAATAATTTCTAAAGTTTCAAATGTAATTTTCATGTAAACATTTTTCTTGTTTTTAGAAAAATAAATAACTTTGGTTTACCTGATTACATAAAAGTTTCAGATCTTCTCTTCCTTGATTTTAGGCTCCCATTCAGATGCAGGAGTGACTTTACCCAGAACATTTCCCTTCTAAGATTTTTCAATCCACATCAGCTAATTGATATGAATACAGATGTTTCATTTCTGGTGATTGCTGCTGGCTGACACTAAACTTCAGCTGCTTTTCCAAAGAGGAGAGATACTTGAAGCAGGAGCTAAGGCTGAATTTACCCATTTGAATCTGGTAATTTTGAAAGAATATATTTTTTTCAATGTTCAGTGACTTCTAAAATAGGTCTATAGTTATAATGTAAATATAAACATTTAGGATTTGAATGGAAAATGGCAATTTTCCCCACATGTACCACAGAAACATGCACCACATTTTTTAGTTCAAACAAATTATAAGGTAATTGGGGGGAAAAAAAAAAAAAAGAAGCATTTTTTTTGGGTTTCGGGTGTGTATTCTCATCTAATTCTGTTTAAAAATCTGACTTCCAGTAGTAAGTAAGGAGAAAAAATCCAGACTAATTTCTGTATATTTATTTTACAATTTTCAGATAGGAAAAATATCTGTAGCTTTTTCCAATTGCAGGGAAAGTTATTTTGTGAAAGGTATCATTTTAAGAAATGAAAGTTACTTTCGCACTTCCATACTTCCTCAGGACATAAGGAGCTGAAAAGAGACAATGGTTTTGCACTCTCAAAACAACCATTTCCATAAATGCAAGAATGTATCCATATTTTTCATGATTCACTAACTTTTAAAATATTTAGAAGAGGCGATCTTTTAAAAAACACAGGATCATACTCCCTTTCTTCCACTGAGAGAACTTTATTCATAGGGGGAAACAAAGCTCTGATCAGAGATTTCTAACAAGGATGTTAAAGAACTCTTACCCAGTTATTGTTACCAGGAGGGAGTCCAAAGGGGACAATACTTTTCTGTTTGACACCATCTATTCTGTAAATCAGATCTACACTGCAGTTTTATTTTAGACTAGACTATTTTTAGAATAGACATTATGAGTAATTTGCTCCTGTTGAAAGGTCAGGGAGAACAAACTTAAAAAAAAACCAGTAATCTCTAGTCACATCTTACACATGCACAGAGCTTGTTTCATTTTAAATATTTTCAGGGGTTATGTACACACAAACACAAAAAATCCCACCACCACCACATAATGTCTGGAAAATATTTTTATTGTCAGTGAAGAGAAAATTTCTTACAAGTATAATTGTAGAAAACTTTTTTAATAGCTATGGAAGTAGAAGTCATTTCAACCCTTAATTCTTTTGGATACAATACATAATCTGGGCAGTCTGAGCAATTTGTCACCCTGTACTGCTAACAACATCATCTCCAGCTGAGCAATTGTTGGCAAATGGGGCTGCACTTCAAGGATTTCTCAGTCCCCATGGTTTAGTAAGAGTGCAGGTATAATGAGTTTAATAAGAGACTGCATTAGAAAATCAATAATTCCATCGCAATCTAAAATAAATGGCATTGATTACATTGGAGATGTAAAAAAAAGGGACAGTTTTCTGTGAAAGCTGGAAAAAATTGTCTCAATGGCTCATCGACCTATGTGACAAAATATTCATGTACTTGACTTAGAAACTCTCTTGTAGGGTCAGAAAAAGTACAGTTAAATTCATGTTTGCAGATTGTGCAATTGTATTTTCTGGCATTAACTGGAATAAGAAGCAAAATTACTGGAATACAGGAAATTAGTTGAAGTGAAAAAAACACTGCTGACCTCAGGCTCTGTTTAGAATCAGATGTTATGATCTTAGAAATGTCTGGAAAGAAATCAACCCTGGTTTTTAAATTCTTGAGGGTTGCTTTATTTTGTCCCCTGCATAATCCCAAGCACTCTAAAGAAGTCAAGCAAAGCAACATTTCAACCTCATTTCTTTTCTATTTTGTCACTTTTTGCTGTCTTGGTAAAAAGACAGAAGCATTAGTGTGCAGAGAAAAGAATGAAAAGATAAAAGGAGTTTTGTTCAGATGTGGTCCCAGGAGAAATCGCAATACCAGACTCCATTGGTGGGGATTTGCTATGCTCTTCTAATCTGTATTTATTTAAGTACGACGAAGAATAACCCACATCTTATGCCCTGTGCCTTGAGAGACTGGAGTTACCCCAGCCTGAAAAGGCAAGATTCAATTTTCTGTGACTATGTTTCTCCACGTGGTAAATTGGCTAGTTTGCTCCAGATAGTGGTTGGAGTACAAATCAATAATCAAGCAGTGTAGACAATCAGATGTGGATGAAAGTGCAAACTGGAACCCTAATTTAACATGACAGTACAGACTGAAATATAATCTGTTCTGGAGTGGAGTTTCTTAACACCAAGCTTAATTCCATGACTAACGCTGTGGATTCCTACAATGAATCTATCCATAAAGCAGCACTATGAATTGTTTTTATCAGTGAAGCTTTAAACCTGCTGACACAATTCATTAATCTAGAATTTCTCTCCTATCCTCTTAAATTTTCTGGTTTTGTTGCAAATAAAGTGCTGTCACCCTTTGCTCATATTACCTATTGAGATAGCCAGAGGAAATTGAAGCCATGTTCAGCTTCAGATTTTTAATTTATGGCATTGACTTGAACTCCCACCTATAAAAATGGAACATGAATAGCATAATAAGCAAAAAATTTTAATTAAGAAATTTTCTTATTCTTAGAGCAAGGATCAGATATGGCTTTATAAAGACATAAAATATAGAAATACACAGAAATTTTGGAGTTGCTGATGTTTCTTAGGTGAGGCAATATCTGGTGTTGACAGTAAATTATCACCTGCAGGAGAAGAATGGGTCACTACTGTGGGGCAATGGCTGGTGAGGAAAGCCCGAGACGAGGCTGTGAGTAGATCATAGGCACAGTTAGGACTGAGGAGCTCTTCACTTGTCCACTATAAATTATATAATATATAATCAGCTTCAAGCTGTTGCCAACATCCAGTATCCCACAGCAGGTTTCTAAAACAAACACCTTACATATAACTCTAATAACAACTTGGAAATTTTGAGTGGAAAGCTCAGATCCAGGACTTCAGTGTAAACATTACTTTTTGGATTTACTCACTGCTCAAGACTTGTTTCCCTAATCCAAGGTAATTCTACAATATTTCATTTTCAGTACTAGCAATCAGCAATTTTGATAGGTCAGACTGTGATTTAATATTCTGGTAGACTCAAATGGAAACATTTATAATGTCTCTTAATACCACAACAATATGCCTATATACAGGGAAAAACCTTGCTTGTTTGCTTATCATATCTTATCACCACCACGTGAAACCTCTGCTGTGCCAGGTTGTGCCTCTTGTGTGAAAGGCCAAACAAGAGATTTGAGGCATGAAAATTTTGTTAAAACACACTCCTCCAAGAGCCTTTCAAGACACATGTCCACAAGTGGTTAGAGAAATGCTGTCTTGAGAATAGCAAATCTGGGATCTGTTGGAGGAAAGGAAGGAAAGCTGCAGGCAGGAATCCAGGTCCACACAGCTGATTTCTATGATACTACAAAGACAAAACCCTTCCAGGCTATACTTACCCTTGTTAAGGATAATTCTTTATCTATGATTTTTTACTTAATTTCTGATCCAATTTTGATGTTGTCATATAAGAGATAAAGCATTTCTTTCTACTTCCAAGTTCCAGCAGTTGGTCTGAAAATTTTCTCTTCTTCTGAAAGTTGTGGCTATTAAAGCATGCCAGTGTAGGTTCACAGGGTTCATCTGTAATAAAAGTCCCTGCAAAGGCCTCAGATCCTTCTGTTCTTGTGCTAGGGAGGATTTGTCCTATGCACTCAGCAGGCAAGCCGATACCCAAGAAAGTGACAACAACCTACAAAACTACTCCACTGAAGTAGCAAGTAAAAATATTCTTCATCACAAGGCTATTTCTTACTTCCAGATATCTCATAAATATTCATATTTACTTCTTCAAACTTTCCATTTGATCACACTGCTCATTTCCTTCAGCTGGGTACATTAAGTGATTTGGTGCTCATATCTCTGTTACAAGGGGTCTCATACACAGAAATCTGGAGTGCAAAACTATAATTTTCTTTTATTCCTTACTCTTATCATTTTAAAACCCTTTTCCCTTGGTTTAGAAAATCTTACAGGTCAGCCAATACAATATATTTAACCTAATGTAAGACGTGACAAGGTTTTAGAATAAATTAATATAGAGCTTTAAAATGCATCTTAGCTCCTTGTGCTTGTTGTGTGACAGATTTGAATGCTTGGTTAACAAAGTTATTAAATGTAATTTATCTTTGCCATAGCTTAATATTCAAGCAAGATTCACAAAAAGAGCATTAAAAAACAAAATCATGTTCAGTAATAGCACAGATCAATCTTGGAGATGGACAAAAGTTATTACAGAAAATGTAAGGTGCCACTAATAACAATAACAAAAGACCTCTAGCACTCTGCCTCACTCGTTTGTCTGCTGCAAGCTTGGGTTAGTCTTTGGAAGATATAATTCCTAACACTTCAAGGTAAAAAACAAAAGGATGACATTTAAGTCTTCCGGTTTAAGATATGCCTTTTCTTTTTTTAATGTCAAACAGTGTCTACTCAGCACTTTTTAAAATTCGAGATGACATACTGATGCCTCTGGTTTCCTTTGTGACTAGTCCTTAATGAAAAACGAAACTCAGCTATTTCCCAAAGCAAACTCATTTTATAGGTTCTGAAAGTTCTCACAAGTAAAGCGATGACTGGTTCACCTGTAATATTGCCAATGGGATGGGCTACAGTTCATATACAGGGGGAATGTCATATGCCATAAATCAAGATAATATTCATTCCAGAAGAAGTGAAGCAGCCAGGTAAGGAAGAAAAAATGTCAGGGCCCTAGAGACAGCAGGATGTTTCTCCTCTGGTGTTTATTGTAACAGGATTTCCTCACTGACTGGCTCCTTCTGCGACAGTGCTGACAAGCATGAAAATTAAAACCACATAGCTTGGACATTTCGTGTCTACTGTATTTACCCACTCTGTCTATATGAATTACATATGCTTTGCATAATTACACTAGAATAGCACTGAAGTAGCTATGTACAATTGAATTTTCTAAGTATTTGTATAATTGAACTTGAAGGCATTATATATCATTATGAACATAGATGCCTGGTCCAAAAGTATCTTTACTGTCCTCCAGATCAAAATGTGAGTATTTGCTCCATGTTGCTGTGGCAATATATGTACCTCATTTTTCCCTTTTTAAAAACTTCCTCAGTACTGGCAAATCTATTCCCTTTCTGGAAGTTTCTGTGTTGAAGTACACAGTCTTCCCATTGTAATCCTGCTATAGAAAATACAGACTGCAACATCCCCCCACAAAATATCCTTCCCTGAACTGACTCTTAGTCAAGGCATGTGTACTCAGGCTTTGAAAATACATCTACTCTACTCTTTTCTTAGATTCTTTGCTAAAACACAATCCAATAAATCAAACCTAATTCATATCTGATATTTGAGAAATAACTTTGATGAAATTTTCTTAGTACGGCAGACTATTGACTTACTTTTTTTTCCCTAGAGCCCTTTGAAAGTATCTGCAAGAGCATTCTGATAACCTATCTGATATTTTTAGCTCATAAGCAATAGCTGGAGTGTGCTTTACTTAATTTCTCCTTAGGAGTTTAGGAGACTTTGGCCTGTTTAGGAGACTAATTCAGAGAGTTCCTTGGGAAACAGCCCTTGAAAACAAAGGAGTTCAGGAAAGTTGGGCAAGCTTCAAAACAGAGATCTTAAGGTCACAGGAACAGACTGTCCCTGTGTGCCGAAAGATGAGTTGACGTGGCAAACGTCCAGCCTGGATGGGCAACAAGGTTTTGAAGGAACTTAGAAATAAAAGGAGGATGTATCATCTTTGGAAGGAGGGTCGGGTTTCTCAGGAAGTGCTTAAGGGGGGTGCTAGGGAATGTAGAAAAAAAAAAATAGGGAGGCCAAAGCTCCGTTCAAAATTAAATTGGGAACTTCTGTAAAGAATAATAAAAGAAGTTTTTACAAATATATTAATGGTAAAAGGAAGGGTGAGACCAACCTTTGTTCCTTACTGGATGAGGCAGGAAATTTAGTAACTAAAGATGAGAAGTCGGAAGTGCTTAACTCCTTCCTTGCCTCAGTCTTTAGTGAGCAGGCAGCTTGTCCTCAGGACAGCTGTCCTCTGGGGTTGGTAGATGGCATCAGGGAGCAGAATGGTCCCCCTGTTATCCAAGAAGAGGCAGTCAGAGATCTGCTGAGATGCTTGGATATTCATAAATCTATGGGACCAGATGGGATCCATCCCAGGGTGATGAGGGATCTGATAGATGAGCCTGTGAAGCCACTCTCCATCATTTACCAACAGTCATGGCTCACTGGTGAGATTCCAGGTGACTGGAAGCTGGCCAGTGTGATGCCCATTCTCAAGAAGGATAGAAAGGAGGATCCTGGTGATTATAGGCCAGTTAGCCTGACCTCAGTACCAGGTAAGGTCGTGGAACAGTTCATACTGAGTGCCATCACGCAGCACCTGCAGGATGGCCAGGGTATCAGACCCAGCCAGGGTGGGTCTTGGAGGGGTAGGTCCTGCCTGACCAACCTGATCTCCTTTTATGACCAGGTGACCCTCATGGTGGACTGTGGTTGTGTCTGTTTGGACTTCAGCAAGGCCTTTGACACTGTCTCCCACAGCATTCTCCTGGAAAAGCTGGCAGCCCACACCTTCCACAGGTGCACTCATCATTGGGTTAAGAACTGGCTGGACAGCCAGGCCCAGAGAGTGGTGGAGAACAGTGCTGCATCCAGCTGGTGACCAGTCACCAGTGGTGTCCATCAGGGGTCTGTGCTGGGACCAGTTCTGTTCAATATTTTTATTGATAACGTGGATGAGGGTATTGAGTCCTTCATTAGTAAATTTTGCAGATGACATTAAGCTGGGAGCTTGTGTCGATCTATTGGAAGGAAGGAGGGCTCTGCAGAGAGACCTGGATTGGTTGGATGGATGGGCAGAGTCCAGTAGAATTAAGTTTAATAAGTCTAAGTGCCAAGTCCTACATTTTGGCCACAAAAACCCCCTGCAACATTACAAGCTGGGGACAGTGTGGCTGGACAGCGCCCAGGCAAAAAGGGCCCTGGGGGTACTGGTCGACAGCTGACTGAACATGAGCCAGCAGTGTGACCTGGTGGCCAAGAAGGGCGATGGCATCCTGGCCTGGATCAGGAGTTGCATGGCNGAATTAAGTTTAATAAGTCTAAGTGCCAAGTCCTACATTTTGGCCACAAAAACCCCCTGCAACATTACAAGCTGGGGACAGTGTGGCTGGACAGCGCCCAGGCAAAAAGGGCCCTGGGGGTACTGGTCGACAGCTGACTGAACATGAGCCAGCAGTGTGACCTGGTGGCCAAGAAGGGCGATGGCATCCTGGCCTGGATCAGGAGTTGCATGGCCAGCAGGAGCAGGGAGGTCATTCTTCGCCTGTACTCGGCGCTGGTGAGGCCACACCTTGAGTACTGTGTCCAGTTCTGGGCCCCTCAGTTTAGGAAGGAAGTTGAGATGCTTGAGCACGTCCAGAGGAGGGCAACAAGGCTGGTGAGGGGCTTGGAACACAAGCCCTATGAGGAACGATTGAGAGAGCTAAAGTTGTTTAGCCTGGAGAAAAGTAGACTCAGATGTGACTTTATCACTCTCTACAACTCCCTGAAAGGTGATTGTGGCTGGGGGGGGTTGTTCTCTTCCACCAGGCAGCAGCTGAGAGAACGAGAGAAGACAGTCTCAAGCTGTGCCAAGGGAGATATAGGTTGGAAATTAGGAAAAAGTTTTTCACTGAAAGAATAATAAAGTACTGGAACGGTCTGATCGGGGGGGTGGTGGAGTCACCATCCCTGGATGTGTTTAAAAAAAGACTGGACATGGCACTCAGTGCCATAGTCTAATTGAGGTGCTAGGGCATAGGTTGGACTGGATGATCTTGGAGGTCTCTTCCAATCTAATGATTCTGTGATTCTGTGATTCTGAGTATTTGAAACTCTTCAGGAACAGAGTGCGGACCTTTATATGAAATAATCTGTCCAGGTAACCCATAAGCAGCAAAAGGCTGTCTCAGCTTACCTCGGCAGCCGAAGTACTTAAAAAGTGGATTGTGCTTGACCACCCCAAACTCAATTAAGCAATTTCGGGTGAGAAGAAACAGGTTCTAACCTATTTGGTGGTTCCTAAACAATTCATTCAAGTATGGTGCCCAAGTATGGTCAAGATATCTCTGTAAATACAGTCAATTCAAATACAGTCTATATATTGCTGAAAAAAAAATTAAAGGATAATATTTTTTGTTTTCAAAGTACAAAATATTCTAACTCAACCAGAATCTTAACATATTAAAGTTCATCTAACCGTAGTGAAGAATCTCTTTGCCACTTAATGTGATGATGAGAACAAAGTATAGTGTACTGTTTTAAGACAGTGATTAAATTTAAGGTACAATTCCTACACCTGTCATGTCTGCCTCAGATGGAGAAAGGCTCCCTTAAAGTGCAATAAATAGCCTAATCTCCATGTTTAAAGTTTTTTTTCCTCAGCATTACTGTATTCAACAGACCATTTTGTTATCATATTCAGACTGACACTTTTTAAGGATCATAAAAACTCAAAGTCACTAAATAGACATCTAACTTTCACAATTTATAAGTTATTATCTCTTCTACACTGACAGATAGTCTTTCTTCCTGTATAATGAAAGGTGAAGAAAACTTTTTCAAAATGCAAAAAGTGGACATTTTTTTCAAATCAAATAGTGCAGCTTGTTACTTGGTTGACCAGCTGTCTGCTTTCAGGCTGTCACGATGATTAAGCAAAATATTTTCTCACTTTTTCCACAGAAACAAACTCAACAGGGAAAGGAGCTCCTGGGATTTGTTAAAGATGGCTAGAATGTCTCACTTTTCTCTCAGATCTCTTATTAAATAAAACCAACTTTTTACCTATAAGGTTTTTGCTAAATCTTCATAGTGAAATTCACCTAGTATCTGAAGAAAATTTAAATCTCTTCATGACATAAATCTCACTTTTTCCACTAGCAAGATTTTCACTTACTAGTGTCTCTGAAAACACATATATAAAATACTACTGCATATCCTGAACACATCCTGTTTCATATTCTTACCATTTTCATTAAATTGAAAATCTTCCATGCTTTTATATGTCCTTTCCACCATTGCTATTTTTATTCTTTTTTAATAAGAAGCCTTTCACCACTTCTTCATTTTCCCCAGCCATTTTTTTGTATGTCCTTGTCACCAAGTGTCTGAACATTTTCTAACTTACAAAAAAGAGGCTCACACTTTTTCAAGTTACTTATACTTTAGTTGCTACAAAACCCCACAACACTCTGTGCTTCGTTTTACTCACAAATTTTGCTGTAATGAGTAGCACAGGCTTGGAAGTTCTACCTTTGTCCAGGAATCAGCACTCCCACGGGGTGAGGAAAATTGCACTCCTACATGTTCCAGGAACTTGCTGGAGGTGGAATGTTCAGTCTTTTGGTTTTCTGTTGATGTGAAACAGATGGAATTTATTTCTAGAGCCATTTTTAGGGTTTTAGGCACACTGGACATAGTTTTTGCCTAAGTCAACACATCAGTCCAATATGTTAGACTTGCTCACCAAAATAAAAATATTTTACACTGTCTAATCAATAAAACAGGATTCACATGTGTCTTGGGGATCTGACTTCAGTGGCACCAAGTGTTGGAATTACACTGGTGCTCCCCAGTGCCAATAATCCCACTTCTCTGAATTATTTTTTCATTCCCTCATGGGAAACTATTTTCACCCACATCATCCAGTCTTCTCCAGCTGCGAACATAGGCAACTTGATACTCTTGGATAACCAAATAAAGAGTCTACAGCGCAAGAACCAAAAACCTGTGCAGTAGTTTCTCTTTAGCATTGTGAATACCATGGGAGTATATAAAACATATGGGTTGTGGCTGAACTCTGACATATTAGCATTCTTGTCCTTAGCCACAAGTCCTGCCACATCAAAGATTTATACTGCTTGTCCATTTACACTTAGCAGGTAGGCCAATACCTTCCCTAGTTGAAGAAGTTTGTATTGAAGTTCCCTCCTGATTGTTTGAGGTTTGTTTTTAGACGGAAAAGATGTTCCACAGAAGACTGAGACTTTAAAGAAACCAGGTCTACACACCCATGGCTTGATCAGAGGAAACAAAGCTGAGGGGAATAGTGGCATTAACATGGAGCCCCATGTCCTCTATCACACAGGTGTGTTCAGCTGAGCGTAAATACACTGAAAAAGGTCTTATCACCAGCTATGTCACTCCAAATTCATAATGAAGCATTTTCAATGAGTGAATCATTCCATATTTTATAATATAGGTGATGCTAAAGACAGGATTGTTACCTGGATTTGGTGACTAAGAAGGACAACCATGCCTATCATACACATCTCACTACGTGTTGCTAGTTACTGCCAACCAACATTTCCTTCACTCACCCTTAGAGCCAGAGAGCAAAATAACTTGTAGCATGACTGCAAACTTGGTACTACCAAGGGTTACTGATAAAGTGGGTAAATAATGTGCCTTCTGCTTATACCTTACCTACTATTTATCATTCACAAGAATGATCTCTGCCCAGTAGTAGTACAGTTTTTAGCTTTCTGAGATCTAATGCATAGAAGTGCTCTATTTCTGTGTTTGTCATGGACATTAGACCACAACATCCTCTTTAGTAACAGAAACACAGTTTTTTGAGACCACAAAGAGCTCCTCCTCAGTAGTCACTTTTCTACTACCATTTTAAAGACCTGTATTTGAGGTAGCATGTAGAGAGAAATTATTCAAGAAGTGACAGGATTCTGGCTGAGGGGCATATACATTGCCTGGGGCTCACTAACTGTGCATCACACATGCACAATTCCCAGACATGCTGGAAGCTATGCTGCAACAAAAGTTGCCAAGACATGGTATTATTGTAAGCAAACACAACTTTCAAATATGGTCCTAAAGTCTGGACTTTACAGAAATTTATACCTTTCCTGTTCTTCACAATACTGTTCCAGGTGCTTTTTATAATACTGGTTATATTATAAAATATATATATTATATATGCAGTTAATATTGGTTTTGCCACTTCTCCAAGCCAAAACTGAGCCCATGCTGAGATTTTTGCTGAAGTTGTCTCACTAATCTGAGCACATTTTCAGGCAATTCCCAGTGTCTGTCATATTCTGAGGTGCTTATGGGAGGTGGTTACCACTTTCATTTCTGGCTCCTATGTAGAATCTCAAGCAGAAATCCATTAGCCTGAGACAGTGTTTACATGTCATGACCACAGCAAATCATTCAGTACTTTGACACAACGAGAAAAGAGCACCAGAGGAATGCAGGAATTTCTATTGGAATAAAATCAGAGCGCTTTAATAACAACATGTGTGCATAAGGTTGATACTAATATAGTTAAGCTTTTGCCAGCACTTGCATTACAAAGTAGATGTAAATTTTGTAGACAGGAACAACCATCTTGCTCACCTTCATTTGCCACACATGCAGTGAAGGTCACCACATTGCTCAACAGACTGTGATAGTAGGGCTATAGCCAACAGAAATATTCAGTACCATGTGGGTCCTAGTATTGTAACATTTTACCATGGCTGCAGTTTAAGCCACTTTATTATTTTCCCTCTAAATGTAATGTAACTGCTTAAACAAATATTTCCCTCTTTCTGATTTTAAAAATTAAATATTACTTCTAAGTGTTGCTTGAAGCAACTATCCTTGAATTTTGTCCTTGAAAGCAGACATTTCTACATTTCCATCTTAGACCACCAGTGAAATGCAAAGATTTTGTGTAATAGAAATTAACCAGGCAATGACTATTCATAATTATACCACTGATTTCAAAGGGGAGAGCTGTGGCACTCATCTAAAGATTAATTTTAGTGGTTTTGTTGAAACAGTAAGGACTGAAGTTTAAAAATTAATGGCCTAATGAACCATAAGCTGTTAATGAATAGGGGAAAATATAATTTAGCATTCATATGAAGTGTGTGTCTTTATTAATTAATTCAGTTTTCATATTTATATAAGGCATAATTTTGTAAAATCAGAGTATCTTTTTATTAACTAGAAAGAAAAATCATTTTCATAATTATAAATTAGGTTTTATGAGAAAACCTATTTTAACTAAGCAAAATATGTATATGTGCACATGTATATGTGTATATTGTGCACATGTCTACACAAGGTTAAGTATAGATGATGCTGTAATTTAATGTATAATGTAATATTTTGCAAATGGAGGCAAGCCAATGAAATATTACATCCCAAATTTATTATTGGGTTAGGAATATTATAGGTATTTGATGAACCATATTGATGACTCTATAATTAAGCTGATTTGAAAGGAAAATTATATTAAAAACAACATTTAGAATTTTTCTATGAGATGATACCACAGGACCCATCATTCATTTAATTTTCCACTCATCTCCAAGTGTGCTGTAAAAGAGGGATTTTTTTTTTGCAACTGAGGTTTATATTAAAAATAAACATGACCTCTGTTCTTGTTTTTCTCCATATTGAGAATGCAACTACAAAACCAGCCGTTGTTAAAAAAATTGGAGATTTAACAAAGCTTTAGAGTTAAATCTACTAAATTGTCTTCCTGGAGGTAAGGGAGGTAGTTGTTGATGAGTTTAAGGTTGCAGGCTTTATTAAATTCTGTAAAGAAATTTACCACTTTGCATGGGATCATTTTGTCAAATAGATTATACCAAGAAAATGGGCTGGATCTTGGTAGTTGTGACATCTCTTTGGCTATGTCCATGTTAGCAAATTACACATGGCCAGAATTTTTTCTCTGGCACCAAGACCAGCCAAAGCAGAATAGCTTTGGAGACCTGGGTAGAGTTTCCACCCTAGAGATAAGTCTTCATCCAAACCACCTTTCAGAACAACCACAGCCATACATGAGACCACACTCAGAGATTACTAGTATAGACAACAGAATCTTGCCGCCCCAGAGTATTGCCTGCTGCTCTTTAATTTATCAATACATAGCATTACATCCTGGAATCAGATCTATAAAGTTTCTTATTGTATGTCATTTCCTGTAATTTATTCTCCATTGCTTTTGATATGAATAGAGCCAAACTATTCTAGAAAAGCTGCTGAGAGATACCTCCTTAAATGAAAGAAAAATCAGAAAGCCTGATGCTGATGCAAGAGTTTAAATGGGCAACAGACATCCATTATCCTTATGCCATTGATGGTACTTCTGGATGCCTTCTGTTCTAAGAATAAGAATTTGAGGAGACAAGTTGTTTGGAAGTAATTGATTATTCCTTTATTCTTAGTTTGCTTATATTGTCATGCCCTGGCAATCTAGAGGGCAAACCTTATCCTAGAGTGCATCAAAGATAACCAGCTTGTCAAAACAGGTGATTATCCTGCTGTATTCAGTGATGTTGTGGCCTCAGCTTGAGCCCTGTGTGCAGTTCTAGGCCCCACAATACAAGGAGAATGTGGAAGTCCTTAAACATATCTAGAAGAGGGCAACAAAACTGATGAAAGGGCTGGGAGGAAAGTCCTATGAGAAGCAGTGAGGACTTTGGGCTTGTCTGGTTTGGAGAAAAGGAGTATGAGGGGTGACCTCATTGCTCTCTACTGTTTCCCACGGAGGGGAAGTGGAGAGGCAGGTGATGATCTCTTCTACCTGGTATCAAGTGATAGGAGACATGGGTATGGTTCAAGGTTGCACCCGTGACGGTTTCTACTGGACATGAGGAAGCATTTCTTTACTGAGAGGCAGGTCAAACAGTGGAACAGGCTTCCTAGAAAGTTGTTTGATGGACCCAGTCTGTCTGTATAAGAGGAATTTTGGACAATGCTCTTAAAAATGTGCTTCAGCTTTTGATCAGCCCGGAATGGGTCGGGCAGTTGGACTAGATGGTCATTGCAGATCCCTTCCAACTGGTATTAGTCTCTCCTATTCTATTTGGTTCAGTTTGGATTTCTTATGCTGTTCCAGCTCATCTTGTTTCTGCTGTTTCAAGAAGACTCTGCTACTTCTATGCTTTGGGACCAGGCAGCTTAGCAGGAGGCACTCCAAACTTGATCCTGTTGCCCAAATATAGGCACTGAAAGTCATCCAAAGCCGTGATACCTCCTCACCACAAAGATCTGAGATTTCAGATCTTCAGGGCATCTCAAGGACACACTAGAGACCGCTATGTTTAAGGGATAGAATTGAGACCTTCAGATTTCAAGATAACAACAAAACATCAGGGTTTTGCATACAGGCTGAAGTGTTAAAACATGCTACACAGCAAAAAAGTCAAGATGTTCACTGACTCATTAAATACAGCTCCACAGGTTTAGGTTCCAGAAAGCATATTTAGGGTGGATATTCTCGGAGTACTTACAAATTTTTCTCAGTTATCTCGACCGTAGAATATTATTTCAGAGGGGTGCCTCCTTAATGCATTGTTTTCATTTTACTAAATGTGGTGTTAATAAAACCTTGGAGAAGGGGAGGGCTCGTCCTGGCATGTACCTGCTATGTGCCTGCTTTGTGGTCCCAGGAATGACTCAAGTCTGTATATTCACCATGTGACACCTGAGGGAAATGCACCCATTCTGGGAACATGGCATAAGGAAACAGGTGCCTCACCTCCAGCGTTATGTCACAGAGCCCTGGCCTCTAAGTATGTCTAAATATAAAACTTTTCAATTAAAATTTGAAAAAAAAAAAAAAACAAGGAAGACAAGGTCAAAGAATCCTATATGCTAGAGAGACTGTATGCAATCAGCTCAGGAAATACTGTTGGAAATAATGAACAACAGATCCTAATAACAGGGCACATCCTGTTTTCTGTACAGTGCCCTGCAGTCATTGCTTTGGCTGTACCATATTCAACAAAAATTCTATTACTACCAGGCTACAATTACCATAAACTAACTAATTAAATTCACATTTCAAATTGTCTATGGAATGATAATCTAACATATTAAATAAAGAAGCTGAAATGAAATAGCATTGATAAGCATTATACATCTGTTCTTTTTCCTTTTTTAAGATTTTAATTCATATTTCATATAACATTGTGGTAGCAGATAGGACTACTTCCTATTCAATAAATTAAGAAATCTGCTTAGCTATTAATTACACAGCAATATTTCCTATATGCCTTAGCATTGTTTATTTGTGACAGTTTTAGGAAGTGCAAAAAAGAAGATAATGAAACATCTTCTCACGTGTAAATAATCAGCCTACAACCTGAATGGTGATAGGTAAAACTCTCGTCCTTAAGCATCCTGTCCCGTTCCAAATTTCTAGAAACAATCTTACAAAGAGAGAGACACTAAAAATACTCAAAATAGTGTTCAAAAGAGAGATGGTGAAATAAAACAGAACAAAAGCTGCCAAGAGTGAAGAATGGGGAGGAAGAGAGGCTTTCTCTGAACTGAAAAAAAGTGAGACTTGAAAGGAGACAGAAATCGTATAGATAGATTGATAGCTTATCACATGATTTCTCAGTCAGTCTTTGGTTCTAACCAAGACTTCTTTGCTTTTAAAAGGCTACGTGTCACTGGCAGCATTTGAAGAGCAAAAGCATCAAGAAGGATATTTACCTTTTTGTTTTGTTGTTCTGTTTGCTCAGTTATATTTCTTAAGACAGACATATAGGAGCTTTCAAGGGATAAGTACTCCATTGTTTTCTGGAACCCAGTGTGAATCCTTCTGTGACAATGCTGAGTTTTCAGATGCCACAGTGACCAGAAGGGGAAAAAATCTCACCTCCATGCATCAAATCATCATCCAGCCTGATCCATCTCAGAACAAACTGGGCCAATGTGCTCCCAGCTGCACCATCTCATAGACTACAGGAAGCTAAGTTTCAGGGAGACTCTTAGAGGGCTCACTGGGTGAAAAATTACAGAAGATCATTTTTTATCAAAACTGTACCACTGATATAGACTCAGTTCCTTATTCTGGGAATTAGCACAGAGCTGGAGTGACTTCCAAAGCCCATTGAGCTCAGGTATAGGGCAGCTTCAGAGTCCAGATCCTGCTGAGATGGAATATTTCCTTTTGTTTCACCATATGCTGACTGTTTGGGTTTGGTTACTGCTGTGGCTGCTGCAAGGGTGAAAAGCACACACAAGGACCTATGGCTTTCTGAGGCAACCCTGGGGGAGGAACTGCACCTCAGACAGATTTGTGAGAGGGAGAGGTCTACATAACAAAAATAACAAAGTGCAATGACTTATTCTTCAGTTAAAACCTCAAAACGTACGGAATGTGATACTGGAATGTAAGTAGAAAATGAGTACTAATGTGGTAGTAGTTAATATTCACAGAATCACACAATAAGCTGAGTTGGAAGGGACCCACAAGGATCACTGATTCCACCTCCTGGCCCTGCACAGCATCATCCCCAAGAGTCACACCATGTGCCTGAGAGCATTGTCCAAACATTCCTGGAACTCAGTCAGGCTTGGTGCTGTGACCACAGCCCTGGGGAGCTGTTCCAGTGCCCAAACACCCTCTGGGGAAGAGCATTTTTCTAACATCCAACCTAAACCTCCCCTGACACAACTTCCTGCTCTCTGAAAGTGCCCTCCAGTAGAGGAAATACTTTTTATTTAGTACAAGGAAACGTCTGCTTCTTGCCGACCAATATTGAAACTGAAATTATAATGGAAATTGTTGATAAGTTACCTACAGTTCATGAAGAGTCATTAGAGGCTGTGTTCTGAGTTATGTCAGGCAATCTTCCTTTTAAGAGTCATATTTTTTGTTACCAGGCCTTCTATAGTCAATTTAAATGTATGGAACTTTATATGCCAGTAGATTAATTTCCCAGAAAAAACAATGCTGGAAGTTATTTACAATCATGCAGTCATTGTACTGCACACCATGTTTTCTAGTATTTTCTGGTTGTGTACAGTATTTAGAATATTATAATACATCCTCTGATGGAAATTACTTAAACATTTTAGTCTGCATGTCCTTAAACACCAGTACAATGGTCATTACTGGTTCCCTTAACACAAAATAAAATTAACAAAGTTAATTTTAAAAGTTAACAGAACACCTACACTGAGGCAAATAGTATACA
This sequence comes from Vireo altiloquus, assembly GCA_013396875.1. NCBI lineage: Eukaryota > Metazoa > Chordata > Aves > Passeriformes > Vireonidae > Vireo > Vireo altiloquus. The sequence continues at coordinate 35,614 of VZRF01003176.1, forward strand.
TGCTTTCCTCAAAGTTTTTCAAGAAAGCCATAAAAGATATGCACTGTTTAAGGAGAACAGATTTAATGAGAAAAGCATTTCATTTTGGTAAAATATATTTTATGTAAATTGTGTAGTAATGGATGTTTGATAATTTCAGTACATTATCACTCCCCATCAGTATTGTTTTGTGTTCTTTGTGTAAGCCAGAACCCCGAGTTTGAGGCTTTAGGAATACCACACAGGACCCTAATCCAAAATAAAGTCTTCCTTGCTGAGGAGTAAAACGAGTCTGAGTGCGCAAAAAGAAAGGTACAATAAAGTCTCCGTGGTGATCTGAACCCCGTGTCTGGTCCCTGTGGAAACAACTATTGGCAGAAAGTATCTATCTGAGTCCAGCTGTTAAATGAAACATGAACTGCAGTAAGCTAGTAACCATACACTCATCATATATCTCAGAAAGCAAAAGAAAAGTCCGCCCCTTCTTTGACCAAAACAATTTTCAATCTTCATTCTAACTGCAGCTTAGCAGTACTGCAGCAAGCACTTTGAGAAGCCATTAACACTTCCTAGTAACATTTAAAGTCAAAATAAACATCACTAACACTTTCCTTGAAGGACATGAGCTAGCAGGAGTGAGAATAGTTGAAAGATGTTCCCCTGACATACCTTGTCCTTTTCTATCCCACTGCAGTGAAATATTTCTCCACTCTCCTCTATTTCTTCACTTTAGCAAAATGTGGTACAACTCCACAGCTAGTCAGAGGTATTCAGTCCTAGAGATTACATTAAATTAACTATGCAGTACTAGAGCAGCTATTACAGTCACTATTGCTACAGCCCACAGAGTGAGGCACTCTAGCAGCCTTGCTCTGGAGGAGTTGCTAATAGATGATGTCTTTTTTGATGGCAGCCCCTGTAGGAAGGACCCATTATCGCTGTACATTTTCCAGATCTCATGCAGACCACTTGTTGCTTCAGCAGTGGAAACCAGCTGCCATTGAGAATACCACGTCTGTTTTGAAAATGTTGCCATAGCAGTGCTGTTTCATAAGGATAAGTAAAATCATCTCACCAACCTGAGCTGTGCAGGCATAGAGGGATACTCATCCATCCAGGACACACCAAGTTACTGTCCTGTGAGGAACAGTGTAGCGTGAGCACACCTTGCAGGGTGCTTGATTTGCTGGGAAACCCACATAAAGCCAAGTTCTGAAGCACCTACCCAGCTTATAGGACCCCAAATAACCAGAGTTACCTGAGGTATCTCAGCACTGTGCACTGCTACATTTTTTTAATGTGGCTTGCCAAAACCATTCATTAATGTATGAGTGATGACACAGGAATAATTATTTCATAAGTAGTGAAAAGGCTTGCAAATCTTGTCGTTGGGCTAAATATAGCTAATAAATATATGCACAGCATCTTCTTTTTCTGAAAATAATTGCTTTTGTTGTTAGGCTGGCAGACAGACAAGTCAGAAACCATCACCCCAGGGACTCAGTCACATGCTTGAAAGCAAAACAGCACTGATTGCTCAGACAGATTCATAACTTCAGAAGTATGCAGTGAAGGCCTCACCCTCATTGTGGACTAAAACTAATCAGAAATAGAAATAATTATGTAAATTGGTAAATGCTTGTAGAGTTGGTTTTTTTAATATGGCATCTAGAAGAATAATCACATTTAAGGAATCTTGCTAAACCTTTATGCAAAATTGTGTAAAGTCTCTTCAGTTCAGATTTCCATGGAAATTCAAGCAAGTTACAAATGTAAATTTGGCTTCCAATAAATCACTCACTTCTCAGGTGCCAATTTCAGGCTATGAGTTTTGGAAGAAGCAAGACTGTCTCTCAAATTATGTTCTCTCACAAAGTCTACATAAGTCTAAGTGACACAATCTCAGTCACTGTTAAATATTTTCTAAATTCTGAAAAAGAGAAATATAAGTGTTTGATTTTAAATAAAATATGAGGACTTGAATTCATTTCTTGCTGAGTATCTCAGTAAGTGTCTGCTGTCTTTGGGAAGAGACATTTCTCTTTTCCTCCAAGGTGCACCTGCTCTTTCTGTTTAGTTATCACTTTCGTTATGTTTTGCAAAAAGGCATCCTTAATCTTATCTCAGAGTTGGTCTGTCTGTGTTAAGGTTTGCCAAACCTGAGGACAATCACAGTGAATCTCTTTGACTGACTCTGAAATGTTTGTGGCTTCACTGCTTTTTGTTATCACTCACACTTTGTAGAGATTATCTATCTAAGCTTGCTTCACTGGCTTCAGAGATCATTAAGTTTAGAAGCTCAGATTACCTTTGGTTCAGCTGGTATTTGATTGACACAGGGAATACACGTTTACCTTTCTATGTCTTTTCCTGACTGGTGCTTCTGTGTTCTTCGTTCTGCACCCATACACTGCCTCTATCCTGCACTTGCTCTTTTTAGGAAAGTCAACAGAGAAATACCAAACCTCTGTACAGAGTTTAGTGAAGGATGATGCTAGTTTAGGATGTGATGTGGCTGCTAATCAAGTCATGAGTAATAAACTTTGGATAACAGAAAACCACATGAATTATTAAAGCAGCAAAGATGTTTGCAGATGATACTTTCAGAGCATTAGCTCAAGTGGTGCATCTTATTTCAAAACTGTGGAAGCCTTTGTGGCTTTGTAAGTCTAGAGAGAGGAAATGGAAGGGTTTCTTCATATTATGTGATGTCTGGGCAAGGATACCTCTCTGCTTACCTTCTCCTTAAGCAGGACTCAATCAGGTGTTCGGTTTGTAGGATGTGGTGCAGATCTGTCTGGGTAATACCACTGAAAAACATCAGACTTTGTTAATCCTGCATCATATACCACCACAGTGATTTAGCTTTGCTCTTACGACTCTGCACCACAAGACTGAGATAATTTGCTGTGCACCTTTGCTTTCATTTATTAGTTGAAGTGGTGGATGTTTAGGTTCTCTTATTTGTGCATGAAACTCCATAAATGATTCTGGGCAAAATAATGAACAAGACTTCTCCCTCACCACATATACTGCATTCCTGGGAGAATTTTTCAATATGTACAGACTTTCAAACTCTCAGGAGAATCAGAGTCTATTTATTTTAAGAGAGAGCAGTCTCAGAGGGCAAATTGTAAACTGTGAAGATTAACAAGGAGTTTTTCAAAGGCATAAAGGGAAGTCAGATGCCTAACTTACATTAAGAGTCAATAGGAGTTGAGCATTTAATCCCATTAGTGTCTTGGAAAAGCTTCTTGTGAAAAGAAACTTTTATGGTCTCATTGAATTTCCAAGGAGTAGTCTGAAAATTCCTGAGTAGACTTGAGTTTCAAGTTCCCTGCATAACTGCACAACAGTCAAAGGGTGGAGGGTTTTCAAGCTTTACAGCAGCTGGGATAAAATGCTGGATATCTCTGAGGTGCTTTCACTCACCAGCTATTCTCTCCTAATATACTAAACACCCCAGTATGTGATGGTTAACCTCTCTCTTGTAAAGGAATTGATCACCAGTGATATTACCCTCCCCCTTACCAGCTGTTTTCCTTCTTTGATCATTGCCTTTTGATGAGAAAAAGTGTTTTTTTCAGCTCTCTGCTCTTCTTTCACTAGTTTGTCTTCAGCAGAATGTCTGCAAATGACCTTTCCCTATCACTTAGGTGCACTCTATTTTCTTTACCTGTGTTCCCCCACAGCCCTCCATAACAAGGCACATACCCACCACGAAGGGCTGGCATTCATTTCAGACATACAGCCAGACAATCTCTTCCCATTATTCACAAAGCTTTCACAGCATTTGCTCATACTTACTCACTATAGTTTAATCTACATGAGCTCATAGACCTCTCATTATTACTGATATTGTTAATTAGATTTCTAAACATAGAAGATACTTTTTTCCATCTTTTCCCTCATGCCACTTAGTGTAAAGAATATATGTACCACTTTCTCCGACAGGCTCAACTTGGAAGCCAAAGCTGGAAATAGATTGCATAGAGATTAATCATCTACATTTTTCATTTCAAGGAGAGGGAAAGAGGACATACCTTCATGACCTACATTTTTGTGTGACTACAATAGATTTTCTGTAGTGTAATAAGCAGTTCTGAGACTGAGCTTTGGTTGAGTCCTGCACTTTGGCAGAGTGAGGCACACAGAGCCAGGTGTAGTGCTCAGCTGAAGCATGCTGCTGCAGTTGCTGGGAAGCCCAGGAGCAGTCTCCAGGCTGCAGAGCATTCCTGTTAACGCCAATCAGTCTATCAGGCTTCATACACTAGCCACCAGAGACGTTTGTCAATGAAAAGCAGCAGGGAGAAAATCATACATCCTGGAGCTGGAGACCTCCCCATAGACTCAGAACGATTCCAGGCTATGGTGTGTGGCTGCAAAAGCAACGTCCCAGAACCTATCACCATATTTTCCACTCCACTAATTCTCTGCTGTGTATTCTATTGATGGAACATCCATGGTTGTTGGCACGGCTTGCAGGCTGGCACACGGTGCTTGACCAGCCCTCCCTGTGCAAGCAGGCACAGAACCTCTCCTTTGTTGGTAACTATCTCAGTGAAGGATTACAGGCATCGACAGTCACAGTGACATTTCAGGAAAGAGGGTGGCGAGGAGAAAAGAGCCTGAGAAAGGGCCAACCCAAACATACAGATAACACTTTACAAAAATACCCCCAGATCTTAAGGTTTCAGTGTGTCAAACTGAAGGAGCTACTGAAAATTCATCAGTGTTTTCCGTACCACCCTCAAAACATCATCAGTAAGAACAAACAACATTTTAAATCCTCCTATTTTAATATTAAAAATGGGAAATAGGCTTTAAAAACAATAGAAAAATTTACTATTCTTATTTTCTCCTCATTTTCCTCATTTCTTTATGAGGAAAAGAAGAAAGAATAAAATAGATATGTTTTCCAAATACTCTGCCTTTTTCCTGTATTTCTATCTCTCCTGAATAAGAAAACATAAACTGATGACAGGCTGTTTCCTCTACCACTCACCATTTAATGCTCTGTCTTCCTTCTTCTTCTGTGAAAGAAAAATTAGAACATAAGAATATTTGTATCATTTTAGAAAAGTTCTTGATTACATTTTAAAGTTTGCATTCTGTATTTGCCTACAGTAAATACTGTGTCTGCCTAAGACTTATCTAGATTAAAATCAGCAGCTTGAATATAAAAACCTACTGTAATCTAAAATTTCTGCACCAAAAAAATGCAAACTGGTAATAAAAACAACAGTTCAAAATCAGGTGAAGTTTTTTTTACCAATCATCTAGAATAGGAAAGGAATTTAAGGAAATTTAAAGGTTAAGACAGCATTACATTGAAATGTAAAGTTTAAATATGATATATATTTTAAACATGTAGAACATGTATATTATACATAATATTGTATAATATAAAATTTGCTTTTAGTAACCTGGAAAGTGCATCAGAAACTGGTTGTGGTAAGGAAATAACACAGAACAGATCTGGAAATCATAGAAATATATTTTATAATTCCCATAAGTATGGACATTAAAAATAAACACATGCTCTGGTATGGCTGTTGAGAGGACATTAATCTAATATATGAAACAGTGTCAGTGGAAAATATGGGAAGTGTCAGTGCTATATCAGAAATGTGAGTGACAGAGTATTGTTTGTAAAACCTACTTGCAAGGAAGGAGATGTAACTACAGAAAATACTTGAGCAGTTTCAGAGTGCCTAAGTGAAGGCATCACGTTGCAATACAATACCACAGATGCAGGAGGCATGAGAGAAAACCTGTAGATAATGTAGGTTGTGATGGCTCCATTGCCTTTTTCACTGGCAGCTGGCAAGGCTGCAGGACAGGCTCAGCTGGGAGTGATCAGTCCCCCAGGGACACCTGGGAGAAGCTCAGAAAGCAGACACAGGAATGTTCAGGGCACAGTGGGGCTGAATTAAATGGAAATTAAAAGAACTGAGTGTGTGTAGCTTGGCTTAGCACAGGATTAAAGGGCAAGGGAAGGGGCTCTTGCTATGGGTTGTGAGTCATCCCTTAGTACAATACGTGAAAATGCACATGCAATGACATGAATGTTGCTGGCCAGCCTTCGCGTACGAAGATCCGGGGAAGGCCTCTTTTCCTTTCAGACCTTCCAGCCTGCGCACTGGATTTTTAGGTGAGACACAGGGCGCGCAGATCTGAGCCCACCCTTTAATCCCGAGGTTCTTCTGCCGGGCCAAAGCGATTCTGGACAGTGGCAGCTGAGTTCCTCCTCAGGACGTAGGCAGATTGCCCCCTTGCAGGGCTAACGAGCTCTGCCTGCCCGGGGAGTATCCCCGACCGGGAATCGAACCCGGGCCGCGGCAATTACTGTGCCGTATGCTTAACCACTACACCACCGGGACTCCTGACATGAATGTAAGGACAGGAAATTCAGACTGAATGTCAGACAAATATCCTTCCTGAAATGAAGTTCTGTGAGACTAAAATAGTTTACAAGCAACATCACAGAACTTGGAGACTCTTCAAACCAGGATGGACAAAACACTAAGAAAATGCAGAGAAATAAGCTGCTTTACCAGGACCATAGACTGGACGTTTTTTAAAAGATCTTTTGTCGCTTTTCAGTAAGACTTCTACAGAAATAAAATTATTATGTTGAGAATACTAGGTATTGGTCTAAAAGTATTGAAGTTAAAAATAAATAATTCCCTGTGAATGAGATTAATCCAAATAAAGCAAAATAATTTTAATTTTTTTTTTAAATAATGTGAAAATATACATGGAATTTCAGTCACAAGTCAAAACCAGTTGTGAGTGGGAAAAGTGCAGTATGGCTGCACTCTCCCTTCAATGCCATCTGTCCTTCTGGCCCACACAGCTTCGTGGGCCTGCCTGATGTTTGTAATGTTTGTAACGTTTGTGAAGTTCAGAAGAGCAGCCCGATTGATATGAAGACAAAAAGGTATGAGAAGAGACCATCAAATCTGAATTTATAAGCTATAAAAAAGCAGTCAGAGGAGATTTAATTTTGGTATATAAAATCTTAAACAACATTGTTAATGTCAAATGTACTTACCCTTTTTTTTCTGGGAGACAGATAAGAGGACAAGGGGCATAATTGCAAAGTAAAGAAAAACAAATTGGAAACAGATGTGGTGTGTCCCATTTTTCTTTGCACAGAGCCACAAGTGTATGCAGAATAGCTTATGAGTCAGAGACTGAAGCTTAAACACTGGAGGATCATTCAAGAAACAATTAGGGCAAATAGTATCCTGAGGGGATTAGAGTATTAGAAGAAAATGAGCCTTAATATACTAAATAGACTCCACTTACTCCCTGAAATTTATTATGTTCATAAACCCGAAAACAAATATACTAGCAGAAAAATAAAGCTAGAGGTAGCCTACTCACTTAATAATATTTTCTTCTTTTTCTGTATTTGGGTATGACTCCGGTCTTCACGTTTGCTGTTGAATATTAAATGCACAATTAGATTAGGGATATTTCAAGACATTCAGAATCTGCTTCAGGCAAAATTAACAAGAGCATTGCCTCTGAAATTTGGTACAGCTGTTACTAATAAAAGAACTAGTACTGCAGGCTGAAACAGCTGGAGATGATAAGTGAAAATAGAATTAAGGCTCAGTAATGCCGTTTTGTACTCTGGAGGGAATTATGGACAAAATCTGCGTGTGGCCTCAGATCTGATGGCCTTGTTCTGTACAGGACCCCAGTGACATGGCATCAGCACCCCAGCATTGGCCTCTTTGAGGATGGCCACACAAGTTCTGGCAGCTGGGAAGTTCCTGCGTTTGGCTGGAAGACCATCCACATGTTCAGACTTACGTGAAGATGAAAGCCTGAACATTAAACTTTTTTGCAGAAGCAGAGTCCCCTCTTGCTGCCCACCCTTCCCCTTCCCACCTGGGGGACCATGATGTCTGTCTTCTTCCTATTAAAACAGTATCCCCCTTCCTCAAATTTTCTGCCTCAACTGTTTTTGTGTGTGTGGTCACTCTTCCCTGCAGGTTGCAATGCGCAAGTCACAAAGCTTTAAAGTCTCCGTTTAGGTGGTCACTTTGCACTACAAACTCTTACAGAACTTTTCACTAAAGAATTCAAGACCATTCTGCAACAGAAATAAGGAACCCTACTGCAGTAGAAAGCAATATTCTGTGTACTACAGACCTTTCCTGGACTCTCAGAGCTAATGGAAAACAGGTACTCCCCCTCCAGCTGCCTCAGAGGCAGAAAGAAGAAGAACAAAGGAGCACACGTTGCCTTGGGCTGTCTAATCCAGTATCCTGCTCTAACAGTGCTTCACCACTTGCTTTGAAGGAAAATACAAGACAAACATAGAATGACATACCCTGGAGAGGAAGTTTCTCTCTGACCCCAGGCTAGTAGTGATTGTCTGTTCCTTGCTGTTCCAAGAGAATTTTAGTATACTCTGCTATGCAAATGTGGTTCATGACTAATGAATGGCATATGCCTTGTCCCAGAGCTCAGCTTAGAGCTTTGCTCAGGAGCAAGGTACCAGGGAACTTCCACAGACACTTCAAAATCTGAATGGAATAAAAAGGGTTTGGGAAGTGTGTGTAACAGAGTAACAGGCTGCACTTGGTTTTGAAAAAAATAGTCATCCCCTCCAGGCCCTGTTGGTGCTGGGATATTAAGCTGAGGTGCCTGAGACAATACCAAGGACTGAAAGGTATCCACAGGAAATAAAACCTAAACCTAAATACTAAACAACTTTTTTTATTATGTCTACATGAGCTGGCCTTCTATCTACTTTGGTCAGCTGCATTTTGGTCCCAGCTATTTTCCTTTCCTTAGACAACAGAGGGACAGCTAAGGAACTGAGGTAAGTTGGGGCTGCATTATGTATGCTCCCAGGGCTTGGCTGTATCATAGAGGAGTAGACAAAGAGAAATTAAAAAAAAAAGGTTTCTTTTGGGACTTGAATGAACACTGTAAGACTGCAACAGCAAACCAGCTCAAGTGTTATGAGCCCTTCCTTTGGATGGGTGCTGGACCAATCTTTGAGATTTTTCTTTCCCGACAAATTAAAAATAAGCAAGCCTAAAATCCTAACATTCTTAACAGGTCTTAACAGTGATTCATTCTAGCAAGCTCAGCTTCTAACAGTGAGAGATGTGGGTAAGAAGGTGGTCCTCACATCAGTTACCTTCCTTTTATCATCCTCCACTCTCCAAGAACTGTTCTGCTATCAGGCTTTGGTGCACTTTAGCAAGATCTGGGGACTTCACAGCTGCATCTACTCTACAGCACGTCTACTCTTCCCTAAATATATCCCTGAGGTATCTACTATAAAATTATGTTTTGTTTTAGTAATTGCCATCTGCCTCTTGGTTAGAAGAAGAGGGGGATTTTCAGTCCTTATTCCTTTCCCCCAAAAAAAAGCCAATACTGGATACAGGTGTGGCAGCAGGAGGTGCCAGCCACCACAGTGGCAGTGATAGAATGCCTGGAGTGAGAAGTCTGTGAGGAAAAAAAGGACAAAACACTTCAGCAGGAGGATGTTTGGGGGCAATAGGAGCCCCATGAAGAACCAGAAAGGATCAGGAGGAGATAAGGTGCTCTGAAAGAGATTATTGAGGAAAATACCACAGTTCTGGAGAGAAAAGAGCGGCGAAAGTTTGAGAGCAGCTTATAGAATTGTGGTGGTGAAACTGTAGTGGAAACTAGACTTAATTTTTGAGACAGCAAGGATGACAACTTGGGGCTCTGTCTGCTTTAGGAAGTGCTGAAGGTTTTTCATCTAAAGAGTGGGACATAACATAGAATATCTTCTTCCTTAGGTGCTTTTTCCCAGAAACCTGTTCTGTAGTAGGGAAATAGTCCTCTAGGAACCTTCAATAGCCGGTCTGGTATTATACAAGACTTCTCCTCGTTAGGACCCCTGCCCCATACTTCCTTGGTCCCCATCTCAGTCTAGTCCTACTTTTGCTACTTAATATATATGTATTTTACTTCTTACAGCAAGTTCAGGTGGTAATAACGCAGTGGAATGTGCTATTCTCTTCATTCCATTAATATGTGTCATGTCTTTACACCAAGCATGCTGGTTGTCTGACAAGGATTGCGTATTTATTGTGAGTGGGAGATTTATTGCAAGTAAATTCAAATCATAAAGAAGTCAATTGGCAAGAGGTACTTGAGCCAAGAAAATCAGAGCTGCTTTCTGTAGCAAGTATGGAGGGTGTCAAGAATGAAGCATCTAAAAATTACCTATTCAGTACCAGATTTGCACTGAGCAGTACCTGGCTCTGGGCAGTCAACCAGCCCACAGCTGGGCTCCAGCCCACAGCTCTGCCATGAGGTCTGCTCCTAAAATCTAGTAGCAAGTGTCTTGTACACACAGGGCAGGGGAAAGAGGGGATTTCAACATTTTAACTGCTTTTCTTTGGTTCTGCCCCTTCTTTCCACACCCACACCTTCAGTGCATGCAGCATCCTCCCTGTCTCACGGTTCTGAATGTATGCTGCCCAACCAGGCACCTTCCTCCCTCAGTTTGTTCCTTCAGCATTTACTCATTGATTCACACAGGGCTGTGGAGACTTGCAGCACTGAGGATCTGGTTTCTCCTCCTTTTATACACAGCAATTCATTTGCAGCAATTCTCCTTGTGTTCATGTATAATGGAATCCTGATATTTTTAGCTTTTTCTATTTAACTGGTTTCTTTCTTGGGACACCACTCCTTTTCCAGAGCAGCACAAAGGTTCTGAAGGAAAAACAGTGTCATAACCATTCCCTCCCTGCCTTTCTTACCCCTTTTCTTTATCCTCAGCCATGCACACTATTTCCAGTGCCCTACTCCCAGGTTTGACCAAAGCATCTCTCTTTAAACTTGCATTTTGTACATTACAGCCAACACCTCAAAATGATAGAACAGAGCCCAAGAGTTAGTGCTAGCTGAAGCATAGCAATTCCACATTTCCAGACTGACAGCACTGTTTCTATTAGAGGAAAGCATTTGTCAACACTTCATTTCATAACCACACACACAGGTCACATAACTTATAATAAACTACAGATATTGCATAGCTTTTCTGTGAGCAACAGAATTCTGTTGAGAATCGAGATGTCAGGAATAATTTATACTCTTCTCTTTTTGTATCCCTGACTAGACAGAAATAAATATCAGACATCCTGTACAGCCTTCTTCCTATTAAATACTGTTTATTAACATCTGTTAAAATTAATAGGTTTTTTATCCTCTCACCATTAATCATTTTTAAATGTGCTGTGTTTGTTGTTAGCGCAGTATGGCAGGCAGTGGAGACCCTTCCCCTCTTGCTTTAATCTCTAGCAAATTACATTACAGTGGCATCCTTTGGGACTGCAGAGTTTTGGATACATCAGCATTTCCTTTTACCAGTATATATTTTCATCTTTAAAATTACACTCTGCAATGTCTTGACACTCTGCATGAGATGTTAGGTCATGCATTTGATTCTGAAAAATTTAAATGTGTCTATTCTTGACTTACAGAGCAGGTACTGAAAAAGAAAAAAATAAAAAAGGAGGGGAAAAAAAAGAAAAAGCCGCAGCCTATTGCAGTGTAAGATTTAAGTCCTGCAGAATTCTACGTAAGTACATCTGTGCAAGCATATCTAGGTGGAAGAATTAAGGCCTGTGTTTCAAACAATACCACTAAAATCAACATATTAATGGAAACTTCAGTCATTAGGAATTCCAGAAAAAGTCAATCTTAAGTTAAGGTTTGCAGTTTTTCAACATAAACCCACAATGAAGTGTATGTTCATCATGACTGACAAATGTATTCATATTCGTGGCTGCTCCCCAGAACCTTTCTCCCATCACACTACACCAGCTGGAGCTTGGGAGGTCAGTGAGGGTCAGTCCTCCAAGGCCACCACACACCCCAAGGCTGCGCTGGGCTACTGCAAACAGCAGCCTCGCAGGAGTGAGCTTCTCTAAAACTAAAAATTAACACTGACTGCAGATAGCATTAAAATGTGTAAATATTTTATAACATACTATGTGCTATTCCACGTACTTCTCACACAAGAGGCCCACGCAGAGCAGCAAACAGTGATCTGAGGTTACAGAGCAATATGGACACAATTCCATATTACTTGAGGAATAGTTTATGACTGAGTAATTAAAGGCCATATTGCGATGCATATGCTCCCCTGAGTGAAGCAAATGCTGTTGACAGTGTTCATGTCTACAAACAGAAGGAGATTGAGGAGATGCAGAAGGGGATTTTTTCAGTCTTGGAACATGCCCAGAAGCCATCATGTTTACTCTTGTGCTTTCAGAAGCTTTTAGAGACACAGTATTGCCTGCAGCACCAAACATGCAGCCACTTTGGATGATTTCTTCACTGCTCTTGGGTGAAGGAAAAAGGAAACACAGGATATAAACCCAGGGTATAGCTGCTGGCCTGGAGAGCCTTTAAGTTCCCTTCAGATTCTGCAGAAACTGAGGATGCTTTCTACATCACAGACTCAGTAGTTCTGGAAAAAACACAAATTCTTGGGCCTAGAATAGGGACCAGTAAAGCTGACTAATACAAAAAGAGAAAAAAACAAAACAAAACAAAACAAAAAGCCCTGAACAAACATATTCTCATTACAATCCCAAACAGCTTCTTTCTGCTTCCAGTTTCTCCAATTACCAGGAGCTAGGGCTCACAGCCACTCACAGATGTGCCTTGGCAAATACAGTAACAAACAAAGCTTTTACTAATGACTCCAACATCACTTAAAGTTGGTTTTTTTACTGATTCTGGCTTTTTTTCATATCTCGTTCCCACTTTTCACTGACTTGACTCTGTTTTGACAGCAAACTAGTATTTCTTTTAAGAAAAACTATCTAACACAAGGAAGGCCAGAGACAGAATGAATGTTCTCTGGGTCAGTGACTAAGGTTCATCATTTCCCACCAGATTATAAAAAATGAAACCTGGAAAATAAAAGGTGACTGTATTTTCTACAACATATAAATCTATAGTAACCCAATTAACTTTACTATAATTATTTTTTCATGGACGCTGAGCAGATACTCCAGAGACGAAAAACAGTGTAAAAATCCATCTCTGAGAGGTTTGAGAAGACTTTTAGGTGAGAAGCCAAGAGTTTGTTAGCCAAGATCCAGAGACAAGCAGGAGAAAAACATGAATAAAAGGTGCATTTACAGTGACAGTAATTAATTTTAAGGAAAACCACAAGGGGGAAAATTTGTCAGAACTTGTTATGTCCTTGTAAATGTTAGCATTTACTACCCGTGTTGCCTCAGGGCTAAGAGCACCTTGTGTCAATGGCTGGAGGAGGCAGGAGGTACCATAGGGTCACTCCAACCCTGCCAAGTGCCTCTTCCTTCATCCCCAGCTGGTGAGGGAAGACACTGGTGCTGCTTTCAGGCGAAGAGGGAGCACAGAGTCTGCGTGTGGTCACCTGCCAGTCACTCTGCCTGTCTCTCAGACCCCATCTGTTTCAGCTTCCACCCACAGCTTTTGAAATGTTGGGCAATTCCAGCTGCATTTGACAAAAGGTTTTAAGTCCTAGCCATTTGGGAAAAGGGAACTACATCTCCCAAGTAACCTGACATCAGCTTTCCAAGGCAGAAAAAGGGTGGCCACAAACACCAGCACCTCGGTGCCTCTGATCTCCTCCCTCTGACACAAGAGGTACCCAGAGAGAGCTGGCAGCGCCAATAGATCTGCAGACACGCTGCCTGCCCACTGTGTCATCTGGGATTGTGGTTAATAAGGCCCTACAAGCAGATGCTTGTTTTCACTCTTAATGGAAAAATCCCAGCAGCAATCAGGAAAAAAAGGGACACAGAATCCTCTAAGTATAGCAGGAAAATAAAGACTTTTTATGCCATTCTAAAGGAATCTGCAAGTCATTGCCAGCACACCTGTCACCAGAGTTCATTCTACTTCAAAAGTGTGCTTTCTATTCCATTATCATGGCACATCTAGAAAAGTTCATAACTTCACTAAGCTGAATTCAGCTTAAAAAAATTCAGGTATAAATAGAGTAATTTTTGCTGCAGATTGTATTATCTCGAAAATTTGCCTTTGAGAGCAGAATGCATAAATTAGAGGAGAGGGGCAAGCACAGAATATTACTGTCCATGTCCAGAATTCTCTATCATCTGGCAAGCAATGAAGTAAATAAATATAAAAGCAATTGAAAAAAAATAAAGTCATATGAACTGCTGCAAGTAAGATTTGCAGGATGTGTTTCCAGTCTCATAGAATCTGGTCATTAGAACATGTCAACTTAGGGAAATTGATTGACATAATATCAGTGTAGTTTAACAGAATAATATATTCTTATTTGCCTTAACTATTTTAGTTTACCTACTTCATGTGGATATGATTCCAGATTAAACTGACTTTATTAAACAATAGCTTTATTAAAAATGAAAGACTATTAATCTATCAGTCATTTCATCAAGTAGAAAGGCTTTATGAGATCACTAACTTGAATCAAATGAAACAAACTGCTCCCTCGCACAGAGGATTTGTCCCATATAATGCCACATTTACAACTGCTGCATGTGCAAGCAGCTGACACAGACAGAGGTGGGATTTGAGTTCCGCAGTGTATAAACACTGAGGACACAGCAAATGTCTAAAGTCTAAATTTCCTTTTAATACAAGTCAGTTTCTAAAATTTCGGCTTTTGTAGTATTCCTTAGAAGTCTAACATGAAAGAAAAGAATCACAGAGGATTCAAGGAACAGATAGCTGGTGTCAGCCGTGGCAAGATGAATGTAATAGAAGTCAAATTTTTGCATACTCTAAGGGGGCTCTGTGCCATTTACCTTCTGTGTCAAATATTTATCCAATATCTGTGTCTTTCGATATTCTGGGAAGGTGGTCCATGATAAGCAGGAGCAAGTTACAGAGGAATATTTGCCAAACTGTTAGCAAACCTACACAGGCATTGTAGGGCTGGACCTTTCTGTGAAGAGGGTCTAGACATAATCCATGCTGGTTTAGGCATTTACCTGCAGTGGTTCTGTTAGGCATCTAGCACATCTGGATGTCACGGGAACATGGAAATGATTCAGCTCAAGTAAGAGTTAAATTACTTTTTGAAAACAAGGTGTCACTGTTCAACATTTTGAGTGTGTTTCAATTCATCCATTGAAAGTAGGGTGAAAGTAGGTTCTCATGCCTTCATTAAAACTTTGCTCTCCTTTATATCACCAAACTTACCTGAGCAACCCCTACACCTCTCACCCAGAAATGCAACTAGGCTCACATGAAAGTGGCTACACTCCTACCTCTCTAATGATGAAAGGGTCTCCCTAAGGAATTTTACCCACTTAATGATGCAAATCCAAAATCCTACAATTCTTCATGTAACTTGCATTTCCTAAGTGTAAATTACATCTAAGCCACTTCAGGAATTAGGTCACAGATTTCCATCTTATTTCATGCATAAAAGATGTTTATGATTTGACTTCAAAAGCAATTTTTCCAAAGTCACTTATTCCGATCATTGTTCTAGCACTGCTCTCTAAAACATTCCTAAAAATGAAGGCTGCTCTATCACCTTTTTCCTCTCCCAAAAGCAGCAGTTTTCTGCCATGTGTTTTTCTGTTCCAAACCTGACCATTAGACTGGACAGGAGTTTAATAATAACTAGTTACTCATGTTATGCTTAGTATTTCCCTGCAGGAGAGCCCCAGTACTGTATGCAGCACATCCTCCACTGGTTTTGCTGCCTTCTGAATCCCACCATGACCACAAATTTTAAATAGCTATCCTTTTACAGAGACATCCTCTAGAATACTGAGGGGAAGGAGATCAATTCTGTGTATATTGCCTGTTATGATTATATGTGCATACATACAGGCATCTTTGTAATCCATGCATTTCTATATAATTTTACTGTAATTTATGTGTTCAAAAATCAGGTAAGTGGTAGAGTAAAATGGTCAAAAGTCTCACTAAGAAACTGCAGCACGGGTCCAAGACCTGCTCTGAATTTCTGCAAAGGGATGTCTTCGAGGAAGAAAGTGTGCACTGGCTTGCTGAGCTAAGGAATCAAAGGTGGCCAGACATCATGCCATCTATTCTTTTGCACATGATGAGAAATAAGGACACCCTAACCCCATTAACTTGATAGGTCTTGGTCTGATGTTGTCACTAAGGAATTTTATGAAAGGCTTGAAAGAGAGTACAAGAAAGAAACATTCAGTGAATATTTTATGTAATTCCTGAAGGTTTGTATTATGTTTCTGGAAAGTTTTGTTCAATTTTGCCACAAATTTCCCAAGGGACATATCTCCAGAGAATGATTTTCTTCACCTTTAATACACATGCTCACCCAGGTTTTCTGTATTTTCACTTCCCTCTTACCCCAGTATCCTTTCCTATGCTCTTAGAAACCTGTGATGCTCCAATTCCTTCCTTGGAGAAAGGCATGTCTGATTCAAAGCCAGAATGAGGAATTTGGCATTTGATGCCAGGCATCTTCATTCTGCATTCAGATGGAATTCTTTGTCTCTTCCTCCAGTCAAAGGATCTAAAATTAATTTCACTGGCGAAATCAACAGACATATGCATGATAGCCTAAAAGTAATTTTATTTGTTTATATGTATTTTATAGGAGGCAACTTCAAATTTTATAGAACCATTCAATTTAAGTCTCTCTCACGGCAGAAACAGGGAATTCAGCAATATTATTCTTCACTCCAGTGTGTTTCCTGTTTAATAAGCCTCTACTCATTTCCTAATACTTTTTCAGGCATCAGAGTGTCTGAAGTAGCTAGTGAGGTAGAAAACATAATGGTTTTCTGCATGGAGGATATCCTTCCTGCTCATTAACTCTACTGCAAAGTAACTCAAAAAACTGCTCCACTGCAGCTGCACTGCAGCTTGAGTTAGATTGGATATTAGGAAAAATTTCTTCATGGGAAGGACTGTAAAGAATTGAAACAAGCTGCCAGGGAAGTGGTTGAGTCACCACCCCTGCACTTAGGGACATGGCTCAGTGATAGACTTGGCAGTCCTGGTTTATTGGTTGGACTATATGATCTAAAAGGCCTTTTCCAACTTAAACTCTATGATTCTAAGTATACCTTATTATGCAGTCATGAGATCTGTATTAAAAGCAAAGGACTTAATCTGAGTCATTATACAATTACTTCCCTGCCCAAGAGACAAATTGGTATTGGTTTCTGGTTGTTTGCAAAGCAATACAGTGATAGCTGCCAAGTCGTTAAAATGCTACAGGCCTCAATCATCATTTTTAAGATCATTTCTTTGTTTACATTTTGTTGTCCCAAAGGTGATTAGCAATTTTACTAGAAGGTTACTTTGTTATTCTATTGCAAGGTTCTGGATGAACTTCAGATGGTATTAGAAATTCCTTTGTACCCAACAGCAGCACTTGGAAGAACTGCTTTTATGCAAGCGTATGGCAGCATCCAAGCTTTGGCACTAATGCTGACTGTCCCTCTGCACCCTCTTGCCATGTACTCCTATTTGCAAAGTTTCATCAGGCTTCATTCGCTGACCATAAAAAACCAAACTGCTGAGCCATTCACTGCCACCTCAGCCCAATAACTGATCTCTGGGGAGTAAATCCAAAAGGTCTGCAGCTTTGCATGCAGATTTGAAACCACCATTAACATATAAAAAGCAACTAAATAGCATACAGAAAATTAAAAATTAATATATAATTGTTTCTTTGTGGTTTATTGTTAAATCAGAGTGGAGAGATTAAAAAGCTAGTCTAAATCCACGGCTGTGCCTGGAATCACTGATTCCTGAAGCTTTTGTACAATTACCACTTTATATTCTGTCCATACTCTGGACGAATAAATGTGTTTAGTGTCCTAAACTAAAATTTGGTTTGTATGGGCATACAAGAATATTTTTCTAATCTAAGCTATTATTCATCTTAAAAATCAAGTCTGTTATACTCTGAAGTGAGAAAACTTGGACTGAAAATCTCAGGAGAGAATGTATTGTATTTTATACTTCTAGTTGTTTGGAAATAGTCCAAAAGCAGATACATAGGAAGGCAAATATAATGAGGAGAAGTCAGCCAAGTTCTTGCAAAAGTTAAAAAATAATTGAACTTTTGAGATGAAGGCTTTTATTTTATGTACAGTATTGGTATGTTTTGAGATATTTTGACCTGAAACGCAGTATGCATAGGTGCTTCATCAACAAACACTTAAAGCACTATCACATGGACATATTTGTGATCCTATGAGCTAATACTTATGGGTTTTTCTTCTCAAATCTGTACAAAGAAGAAGAAAAAAACTGAATGTATCTCAGATTCAATGTTGGACATTAAAGTGTATATGAATCTTGTACTGAAAGTTACTTCCTTAATAATCCTAAAATGTGAATTAGGAATTGAACAAACAAGAACAAAAAATAATTCTTGGGTTATAAGGTTCTAAACAACTTTAGTATCCTTTATCTCACCATGGATACATAAATGCCTAATACATACACGCCCCTAATTTCTCCTACAAACAGCAGATTCCTAGCCTGACCCACATTTTCACAAACTCATGAAAAACTGAAAATTCAACTTAAAAAAAAAAAAAAAAAAAAACAGTGGTGTAAATAGAAATAAACCAATAAGGACAATTTTTACTTGAGATAAAATTTTGTGATCAATATTTCACCAAGACACATTACAATATTATTGTAAAAACAAACAATAAAACTTCTGTTTTCTAATTTAACAAGACCGCTTATGATCTTCAGTCTTACATGCTCAACAGGATCTAGATTTTATTATTCTGCAGCAAAACATTTCACCTAAAGTCCCTCCCTGTATCTGTTACTCCTTTCACAAATAACAAATCCAGGTTTAGATTTCCTACAATGCATATTCCCCTGGTTTCTGACGAACTAGGTTAGACTAGGGAGGGTTTCTGTTACAGAAATGACAATGTATTTACATGAAACCTTCCAGGCAGAAAAATGCCATTCCTGACAAAGCACCTAGGACTCCCTCAATTATTATTGCACTGTACTCATATCAGTAGAAAGCAATCTTTCCATCTTTTTCTGAGGCAAGTGTTTTATTTTGAAGGGAATAATAGAAACATTTACTCTGAGATAAATCCATCCAATATTTTAGATTGAGTGACTTAATGAAATTTTACTGAAGAGCAGAAAGGAACCATATTTTGAAGCATCTTCATCTAAAAGGACTTACATTAAATTTTAAAAAGCCCAGATATAGCGGTCCTCTTTCAGTTCTCAACACTAAAAATGTTTAAAATTGCAGTGGAGATAAGCCTGTTTAAACACAGGTAAATAAAAATCCCAATCAGATTGCTTAGATCCAAAAATGAAAAAAAAAAAAAACAAGGTCATCAGCTGGTGAATAACTTCATTGCTTTTAGCTATTTTTTATTTATTTATTTATACCAAGCAATCTCCTCTCTGTTTTTTCTGTCCTTTTTGTACAGGAAAAGCATGAATTGAATTTTAATCTGCATGAATTTTGCCTCAGAAAAGCCCAAAGATGATTTCAATGTCAACCCCCACAGGGAAGGTAGGCGTAGGTCTGGGGTGGAGTTGAGAACTGCAAAGTTGAGCAATATATTGCATAGCAGTAACTTAAATGCTAAAATTCACAGTCCTATATACAGTTGATGAGTAGAGGGACAAAAGCACCTCAGAATTAAATGTTTAAAAACAAAATGTGAAGTAATCCAAGTCAGCTAACAGAGAAACATTTTACTAAGTGTCCTCACGCCATCCATCTGTGAGACATCATCTCTGTAAGATGAGCTTTAGTGAGGCAGCTGAACCAACTTCAGATTTACTTGGCAGCTGCTCCTGTGAATGATGATCCTGACCCTCCTCCCCTTCCTCTTCTCCTCTCCTTTCTTCCAATTCTGACAATTATGCAGTCCCCCAGTGATCAGCTGAAGTTGGGAAAATACTCATTTTATTGCTAGGTTAGCTATCTGCCAAATTCTGGGAAATGAATCCATACTTTGACGAACTCCAGAACTAGTTCAAGTTACAGTTTGGAGTGTGCACATAGAGCAGGTGAGGGAAGGAGAAGCAGAATGATCTCTTTTATTACACCAAATTATTAAATCAACTCTGCTTGGGTCATCATTTTCTGAACTTCTGGAAGAAACCTTTCTTTGATCAAGATTCTCAAGTCTGGAGAGTAGGGTGAAAATGGTTGATTAAGTAGCTGTATTACACATTTTTACTAGTGACTTTGTGTATGTTATTCAGACAGCTCTAGAATTAGATACATATTAGAAATATAATATCATAGTCAGTAAAAGCTGCAACTTTATTTTGATAATGATAACATCAGTAATTATATTTAATCTAATTGTGTTTCTGAAGCCTTTAGCCAGCCACCTCTCTAAAACCACAGTGTCTCAGTGAACTGGGATGCAGCATCTCTCCAGACAGGTCTGCTGGAATCAACTATCAGCAAAGCACCTTGGTTCCAGCTCTGTGAGACTGATCTTTCACACAGCACAGCACAAGTGACTCTTTCACATAAGCCAAGGAAAGGTAATAAAATAGGCAATAATGTAATTATTGAGATGTAATGAGAAAAATACAAGGATCTAGAGAGAGAAAAATTGCAGATATCCTTCTAATACATTTCTAAATGTGAAACAGAGCCCTGCAGAGAAGGCACGAATCAAATGGGGGTGTTGATGCAGGACTTATCAGTACTAATTTCTCCTAATATCCGCAATTTATTTTGAGTAATTTACTGGCTGAGAATAGAACAGAATCAACATCAAAGGAAATAGGAAAGGACAATACAATCCAGAGTGATCATGTGTTCCTTAGAACATATTTGATTCAGTCTGTTGCTCTCTTCTGTAACACTACTCAGAAGCATCACTTAGTTCTGGTATGAACACTTAGCGATTACAAACTCTCTGAATAACTTTTATCTGATTCCAATAACTCCCACTGGCCACCTGGTCTATTGGGAGTCCTTCCTCACTGTTATCTTCTCTATTAGGGAAGCAAAGCTAGTGTTGTTTCTTTCAAAGCTAGTGTGTGGTGGTGAGTTGGTACAGGAATCTCAGCACCCATGAACAGGATATACATTAAGCAAATGTTGAAATACCAATTGAGAAAAAAAAGTGAAAAGTGCTCTGAGGGTCCCTATTTCAGATCCAGGGCGTGACACCAAGGCATAATGCAAGTTAGAGTCAAATGAGGATACTGTCCATTCCCAGCATTCTTAACCTGAGACATTTTTTAATGCTGCATTCTCAAAAACTTTCTCATTAAAAACTGGAACACAAATTTGAACAAAATGTGATAAAACTGCAGAGAAACACCCACCTGGATTCTAGGCCTGAGCAGCTGCATGAACCATCTGTGCATACCATATGTTTAGTAGTTGATTTAGGGTGAATTAACAGGGCTTGGAGGTAAACTGAATAGCTACAGTACAGTTAAGAAACTGCTTTCCTTCACATTTTCTTAAACCTCCTTTTTATTTTCCTGTGATGTAATTTTTTTCTTATCTGTTGGTAGCAATTACTGCATATGAACAAAATCTTTATCCAGTTCCAAACTGGAGTAGATCAAACATTGACTATTCAACTCCTGATTCAGACGATTGATAAGTTTGGTTATTTTTGAGACAATCCATTTAGTCCAATGTTTTAGTGCTCTCCCCTAAACAGTAAAATTAAAAAAAAAAAATAATAAACTCAGAAGAATTTGTTGATGAAATCAACTGCAGTGCACCTTGGCCTCAAGCCATGCTTAACTTCACCTGTTGTGAAATAGTCCCAAGCAAGTTTTCATAGTGCTGCAGCTCTGCTATCAGGTTCCAGAACCTAAGTTCATGTTCACCCAAGGGTTTGGAAGCCACATGTCAAAGTTGGCTTGAATTTCACATGAATGCAGATCAAAAGCTTCAAGGACTTGAAAACACATTTTAAAAACAACTTTATGGATCCAATGGAATTTTAGTTTGCGTGTGGAGATTTGTTTAAATCCCAAGCAATTCAGAAATGCCAGAGTATGAACCCATGTGAACAGAAGCCAATAAATTACCTGTTAGTTTTGGATTCTCTCTCACATCAAATATCAAGCATGCCTTTTTATATCCACCAGCTAGAATTAGAGCTTGTTAGCAATATCCTGAGACCAGGAGATTTTCAAGGGCTGTATCTGAAACTGCTGCATTTCTTATTCTGCTTGCAAACAGCATCCAGAAAATATATAGTAAAATAACACCTCCAGAAAATATATAGTAAAAATTATGTTATTGGTACTAATAATCCAGCTACACAACATCTAAAATCTAGTGTCTACAGTATATGCAGTATCTATAATAGTTTTGTGAATTCATAGAACGTCCATAAATGCACAAAAATTTAAATCATTTTCATTCTTGCTTAATTATTGAATATAAACACAAAGCAATTAAATTCAATAATATGAGGATAGACTAGACAGACTAAATAGTGTTTAGCAACCATGTCTTTCCAAGATGTTGTTAACAATCTACATCTGTGGCTTTTGGACAAAGAAATAGAAGATCTGAAAAGTAAAGCTATTAGGTGCACAATAAAGAGACTGAAAGGTGTATCTGGGTGTCTAGTGAGAAAGTGTCAAGAAAAGTTTTAGAATATAAATGACAAAAGTCTTACTGTTAGAAATTTTATCAGGAGTAGGTTTCAGCCACATAGGAGTATGTTCAAAGTGTGTGTTAATTCTACTCATGTATGCAATTTTCTGAGGGTGAGTGTGAATCCAGTTCATAATATCTATGTTCAAAACCTCTTTAGTAAATCTTATGAGATTTCTTTCTTTTTGTGGTATGAACTTTGGAAATCTCACAACAAACATTTTCAAATATTTTCACCATCCTGAAAAGCAGAAATAGTGCAGTACCCACTAGTTTTTCTTGACTGTGATAACATTAAAAATGAAACTTGGAAAACTACTATATTTTCCAGTTCCTTTTAAACTGTACAGAGAAGTGTTAGTATGTGTGTTTATATATGAAGGTTTGATGCTACATTTCAATATTATTCTATAATGAATGAGAGCTTTCTGCCCAAGAGCGTCATTTTTTTAATCACTCTTCACTGTCAGAATTTACTTAAATTATTTTATTCATTCAAAAAGAAAATTTACCTACACAACAGTGTGACTTCAAGAAATACAAAATTCAGAAAAAGATGTTCTGTTGGTGAAAAAAACCTAAATTTGCATCAATATTGTTCCATCATTTCATCTTAGTTGATTGGTGGTAGTTTAAATCAGAAGGTCTCCAACGGATACCCTCACACTTCACATATTCCTAAGGGGAGAGAGCTAGATCTGGATTACAAAAACATCTGTTTCAATAGCACAACTTGGCCTGCATGCCCAAGAGTGATACTTTTCAACACTCTTTTGAAGTCACATCTCTCTCTCAAATGAAAATATTAATTTTTTTTAGCCTGTTCAGCTCAGTAATACCAAATAGACTCATTATCGGTTAACCAACCATTACCTTGTCCATTCCTTACATTTCACTGAAGTTTGCCATGAGGTAAAAGAACACAAGCTTCCATCCCTCATCTCTTGTTTTCTGATCCCAAAACTTCTTAAACATTCTCTCTCTGGATGTCTGCACAAGTAGTTAATGTCAAGACCAATGCACATCTCATTATCACATTAAGTTCAACAAGTTAGCATGCTGCTGCTGGTGATGGCTGCTACTGAGCTGAACTGTTCCACGGCTCAGGACTTGGCACTGCTTTTGTCACATGGGTTCTCAGCAACTGGTATTGGCTGGTTGCCACGGTGAGAAGGCTCAGTTTGTTCTTTCACTTGTATTTGGGATTCCAGCCAAGATTTTGAAAGGTAAAGTCCTAAAAAGAGTTAAGCGACCATTTCCATTTGCAGGGGCCTAAACAAATGCTTTAAAGTTAAATAGATTTTTTTGGCTATTAGATATAGATGTAGATATAGCCACCTTACTCTTTAAGAACCTGAAGTTCCAAATCCTGGCTAGCTGCATGGCTTACAGAATTCCAGCCACAAGATGATGCACTGCAGGCTGTGTCATGCACAAGCCAGACACCAAGCCAGACACACGTCCCATCCTGGACACAGAAGGTACACAGGTGTCCTTTCTTTGGCAGGAGGGGGTTGGGGAAATACTTAAGAACAGAGAAGCAGAGACATGCCTGCATAAGTGTCTGTGCCCAAACAGACAATAACTCCACGTTCAGCTGACAGACACGCAGCCATCTGCCTGGACTTGTAACTCCATGCAGACCAGCAAGCCTGTAGAGCTGAGCAGCAGAAAACTTCTTTATCTACAGCTGGTTTGGTTCAGATGACTGTCATCTCCCTATTTAAGTCCCTTTGATAAGTGATCTAGCTGGTATTTCCAGCACACCAAGTAGAGTGTTCTCTCCTTTAAAACATCACAGAGGATACACCATTTGTTTCTTTCACATAGACTCCTACTTGCTCCTGTGCTCATCTTGGCAGTGGGGAAGCAAGGGTTCAATAAGCTTCTCTGCCTAAGAGATAAGGCAATTACCACTTACAGGAAAACACTCAAACTGTTGATTGTGAGCATTTATGAATGGGAACATAGATCCTATTGTGAATGAACTGAAACTTTACAGGATCAGAGAGAGAGGAAGCAATGGCAATGGCAAATGTTTGACTTTGTAACCCAGAGTTTATGGCTTTTTTTTTAATGTTTTTTTAACATTTTTTCTACATTACTAGAACACCTGTATGAACAGTCACAGCTTCTACTGCTATAGTTTAACAACCAACCACTTAACATAAAATGTAGGAACCACTCAGGAGAGAGAGACAAGGGTCTAGGACAATCCTAACAGTGAGCCCAAGGACTGAATCATGTTTCTTCTCATGCACACCATCTTTCTCTAAGACAGTATGTAAGCAAACTAGATGTGTTCATGGCCATTGCCCAACTCTGAGGTCGCGTGGCACAGAACTAAATCTACACCCCCAAACTTTTCTAACTTCCAGCATGAGATGGTCACATGAAAACTGACAGCTGGGAAGGGTCCTTGGTCTACACTTACTCCCAAATTAAGTAGGAGAACTGTTTGGGAAAACAGGAAGTCCAAGCTGCACAGTTGCCCATTTAGGGGATTTAAGAGTAAATACTGACTTCACAACACCTGGCAGCATTTCCTGGAGCTGTTTAATCCAATTATACAAAATATGCAACTTGATTCCTTTTTGCCAGCAGCACAGTTTCCACACAAGAGGGTGACCCTATGTCTCTGTCACCCATAGCCTGGTCATTGTAGACCTATCCACAGGGAGATTTGTGGGTCAAAGCCACTCTGGATGCAAGAGAGGACAGTCCTGGACTCCCCAGAGTGCCCTAGTCCCAAGGGTCTTGGGCAAAGCCTTCATCAAGCCTAGTTTTAATAGGATGGTGTGGGCTGTGTTACATCACACACTGCACCAGACGGCTCCAGAGGTCCCTTCCAACCTCAATTACTGTGCTGTGCTGCAAGACACAGCTACATTTTCTCACAGTTAATAACCTTTAAGTGAATGTTATGTGTGCTTAGACAGGAGTCCTTTATCAGCCTCTCCAATCAAAGATGCTGCATCTCTCTCTCACAAACACACATCAGAAATCCTCCTTCACAAGAGCACTTGGTGAATGACCTAGGATGAGTTCCTGGAATGAAGCAACCAGGCACAACTCACGTCATGGGGCAAATGGAGATGCACAGGGCTGGGGTCAAAAGAGGATGTCTACTGCATGTCTACACTCCCATGAACTCAGATGGTCACTGCAGAGATTTTTCTGGAGGTACTTTATATAAAACTGAATTCCATACAATTTCCTGTAGATCAAAATTTCTGGAACACTTTATAAAATCAGGTTTTGTTAAGTCTTGAGAAGGCTGAAATAGAAATCTAGTTGCAGTCATTTGCAACATAAAAGAGTGTTACAGAGAAGACACATAAAATTCCACTGTGGTGCACAGCTAAAGGACAAGAGGCAATGTTTAGAAGTTGCAACAAGGGAAATTCTGATTGCACATAGGAAAATAATCTTTAACATGGGAATGGCTAAGCCTCTGGAATAGGTTGATAAGATAGGCCACAGAACAGCCATCTCTGGAGATTTTTAAACCCCTACAGGATTGGCCCAGAGCATCCTGATCTGGATTTAAATTTAGCCCTGCTTTGAGTCATGATTGAACTTCAAGTCCATGAGGGGATTCCTCCAACAAAAATAATACTGTTAATCTATGGTATTTTCTAAAATAAAAAAAAAGGTCAGTAAGACTTGGCTACATTTGGACAACATAATTGTATTGCAGTAAGTCACACTTCTTTATCATCCATATGTTGCATTTTCTGAATTTTTTTACATTAATCCAAATTCTTCTAACAATTAAATTTTACCACTGAATTAAAATCAAGAAGGTAAATTGGTTTCTGCTTACAAGAGGATTTAGCATTCATTATTTATTGCCCAGTATAAAAAGCAGTACTCCTGCTTCAAAACCAGAATTCATTAGTGACAGAAAATACAGACACTCAAGTGTAAGAAAAACATACACAATCAGATTTATTCTTGTCAGCTCAATAGTTACTTAATAGCCTTTTTTCTTATATTATCTGCAATCTAATAATGTAAATTACTGTTCTGGGGAAATCTGTATATTCAAGTTGAATGATGGAAGCATTATCAGAGCAACATCTCAATTAATGAAACAACTCAGAATAATTTAACATAAAATTGGACATCAGTTTCATATTCAAGAATATGAAGAAGAAATCTGTATACTGATTAGTGTTGTAAACCTGTGGCTCAGACAGATATGAACTTTTTTCTGGTGTCATCTCAGACTTCATTAGCTTGGTCAATAAATTTTTATGTCACGTAATTTTTCACTAAACATTTTTTTCCAGTTTGCTCACATTTGTTATTTGTTTTCTCATATTTGATAAAATATTTATTTTGTCACTTCATTTTCTAGACAGATTGTTTAACATTTTGATTTTTGCCTTTCTGCTTTTTATTCCATATGCACTTCATTTGTCATACTTACCTAGCACATTCCTTGTTTTTTCTGCTGAGGAAACTCTATCTACTACAAGTAGGAAAGTATAAAAAATGAAACAGCTCTTCTAATTAGTTGGACAGAAATTTTCTCATTTTCCTGAGAAAGCAAAACTTTAAGGATTACTTCTTCAAGAACAATATGTTTCTTGTTGACAAGAGACAGCTCAATGCTTTTACATATCAGACACAACAATGTAATAGTTTCCATAGGATTCAGTGTTATCAAAATCTGATAATATTCAGTCAGGCATCTACATAACCTTTTTCCTGAACTTTTCATTTTGAAATGTGGCATAGGGATTAAAATAATGTGTTGTTTATGAGAGAGGGAATGGATGAAAAAATTTTACTTTCAGGCTCATCTAAAATATAGTCACGTTTCGCCATACCTTCCCTTACCAAAGCTTTGATATTAGTCTTGAATATTCTGCTTATCACAGACATTCTCTATTGCACAGACTCAGAGATTGTATATGGCCATTAATTTTTGTGGACTTCACACTTGCTTTGAGAGTAGACCACAATTAAATACTCGTTGGCTCATTAAATTGCTGCAGTGTCTGCCAAGATTAATGAAGCTAATATGAATATCTCCGATGATGTCACAGTTAAGGGAATGTTCAACATAAAAATGGTCACATCTGCCACTCTTCAGAAGTCAGTTATCATGTTGCAGTTTACAGGCTGATTTTGTTTTGCAGACCCTGTGAGGAATCAGTGTTATTGATTCTAAGGTTAATGGCCCATGGGTATAAACTCTCAAACTATAAACTTACTTTTTGCTTCCCAAATGTTTAAATGCCAATTTTAAACACATAGCTATATTTCCTGAAAAAAAAAATCTTTGAGAAAAGATCTTGTCAATGGCAGTATTTTTTTAAGGGCTGTACACAACTCTGGACAATTAACCCTGGCACTTTAGCTACATGTTCAGCCTTAACTAAAACATGACAAGTATTCCCACTACTTGGCTTGATTAAAGTCATAGTTTGTGTAATATAGCATAGAAGTATATAACAGGATGGGTATTCAAAATGGAAGTAAGATGTGTGAGGTAAAGCAGGACTTTTACCCCCAAATGTAAATGTATTTAATGCAAGTGTCTGGCTTTCATTCACTTCCAAACCTGCAGATCAGACTCCTTTTCAAGTCAGTGTGAAACACTATTTGGATTGAAATTCATTGCAAGGGAAGACCCTAAGAAATCTAAACCAGATCAGCTAAAACATCCCCCAGAAATATTCATTACTCTCCACTGACCACTTGGAACAAACATATCTAGTGTACACATCTACACTCAGGCAAGAGTGATTCCATTTGCAATATTCAAGCACTTACTATAATTCAAGTTTAAAATTTGTCTCCCCAAATGTGCTTTAAACACTCCTCTTTTTATTGGCAAAATTTTGGCTGAAAGTGAGTAAATTAGTCAATGATAGGAATATTTCTGATAGCTCTTATCCACAGCTGAATTTATAGTTTTAGAAGCAAAGAGCAAAAGTAAGAGAAAAGCTTCTCACTTCAGTAAGGGAAGGTGAACTATAAATTAAAACTTGCAGATTCTTTTAAAATTCTAGACACACAAAATGAAGATGTAAACTACTTCATTTACAAATTTATTCCAGGAAGCAAGGAAACAAAGCTCACTGTGATTTTGGTAATATATGGCCACATCTTCTCAATCTGCAGTCTAACAGATCATTTTGCTTTTGGTTAAATTTTTTACAAGAAGAATATTTTTTCCATTTTCACTTCTGCGTGTTTCAATCACCACAGCTACTCTAATCAACTAACAGACTCCTGTTGTACTACAGACTGTAAAAATCATACATATGTTAGAGACACATTATTCAAAGTAATATTACACAACTACATTATTTCAGGTATGACTAGGGCTCTGCTTTTATGAAATATTACTTCTGCCTACACTGAAAAATAAATTCATCATCATTTCAGAGATAATTGTCATAAAAATACATGCAAATATATCCTTAGCTGTTTAAATATCAAGTGGTTTATGACCTTAGAGATACCTTATACAGAAATCAACCAAAAAGGGAGATCAAAGCACAGAGGAGTTGATATGAATCACTGCAAAGACTGCTCCAGTCCACCCACTTGTAAAGCAAACTGTGACTCCAGAATGATTTGGCTGCTAGGAATAATAGGAGAAAAAATCTTGAATGCTTTTAAAAGAAAGAAACATAATTATGAGATTATTAATATTTTCATTAATTGGGAGAGCCACACTGAATTAGTTATACAAACGATATGCATTCTAAAAAAATTTTTCATCTAAACAATTGTGAGTCTCCAGGGTGGTGCCTGACTCACTATAAACAAAGATTTAAGAGGAGAAAGACTCTTTTCCTCTCTTTTGATTGCACAAATCACAAATAGTTAAAAAAAAATAAACGAGTAAACAAGCAGAATGTGAACAATTTTTCTTTTGTGGCTTGGATAATGAATCTGTGAAACATATTCCAGATAGCCTGTTTTCTACAGCAGCATTTTGGAAAAAAATATGAATTTCAGATGAAGGTTGCAATTTTTTTAGGGTTCCTCATATATGTAAGCAACACATTGTTCAATAATACAAGGTTATTTGATGAAAATCAGCTGTTACCCACAGAAAGTTGCCATTGCATTCATTTGTTTTTTTTGAGTACATAGAAAATGACATTTCAGCTATTTTATACTTGGAGTCAAGATTGTCTGTACATATTTCTTGGAATAGAGAATCCAGCAGAAAGCAAGGCATGAAACTAAACTTGAAACACAGAGCATGGGATTTTATGATGGGAATCTGGATTGCACCACTGGCAATCACCATCCCCTGTAAATCTCATAAGCCTTTCAACTGATGCATGTGAAAGCCTGCTACCACACTGAGCCAATGATCCCTGCTCAGAGGCACCCTTCTGACTGCTTACCATCCCTCCACCCTCTATTCCATCTAATCATTAAAAAAAAAGATAAATGCCCCAAATACGCAAGGATGATAACAAGAAAACACAAGAACCAGGCAGGCCATTCATTTTTCAGGTAAAGTTAGAATTGAACAGGACATACTGCCCCACAAACTTTACTATATGTCAGGTAATTGTGTCCCTACAAGAAAACCTAAGACAGAGAAAACTGTTTAGCCTTATCCATCTTTTGCACATAAATAGGATTTCCACATCTCTCTCTCGTTGCAGTCTCTCAGGATTAGTGGTGTCTACAGAGAATCTCAAACTCAAAGACTGTGCAACATTTATGGACAAGGAAAATAAACAGAGTCCTTTTCTTTTGGAAGAATCTTTGAAGAGTCAGACTGGTGCCAGCTTTATTCAGCTAGGACCCTTCATCTGAAATATTCATTTTGCATTTCGGATTTGTAGAAAAAATATATAGTAAGCAAAATCATTTGCATTCCAACCTACTTCAGAAAGCACTGCACTGCAGAAGACAAAACTCTACTGAAATGCTGATAGCCCAAACCAGCTTTCCAAGATGAGACTGCATTCCAGAACCTGATATAATTAACCAAGAAGGTCAAAAAGACTGTTAGGCAGCAATCCAATCCTTTCCTCATAATCTGCCTTGTCCCACCTGTTTGGGCTGGGATGGCAGGAGAAGACTTTGCTTACAGCTACAGTATGTACGTGCTGACTCACGAGGGGAAACATGCATGGCTTAAATCAGCTTTGTACTTCTCTGATACCAGGCCATCTGTATACCAGCTGTCCTCTGGTGAGAAACACAGCATACTGAATGTTTGCTGCAGGGCTTTTCACACATTTCTGTGCCTTGTCAGCAAACTTGTTCGAACGTGAGATGTGGCCGCTCACTTTACTCTGTTCTCTTTCTTTCTTACCAATGTACACACCCACACAAAGATCCTAACAGCCAGAAGAGACCATTGCAGGCAATTTACAAAAGAGATACCAGAATTTTTTACTTATTGCACTGTATGCCACCCATCATCACCGTGTCTAATTATCTTGCACTCTGAATCTATACCTAAGTTATCCAGGTGACTTTGTGTGCTATTCAGCACTTTCTCTGTTTCCATTGCCAAAATGCTGTTAGGAATATCCTTGTATGTTGCTTTTTGTTTTGGATTTTTTTTGTTATTTGCCATACTTTCTTTTCTCTTGTTACGGAGGATTTGCAATAAAAATAATTGCCAATGCTTAGAGGTTGACAGCATCATTCTCATCATGTTAAAGAGAAGACAATTATGTGGCCACATAATAGGAATGGTAGGATGCTTAATTCACCTATTCTGTTCTAAAATTTGCTTTAACAACTAATTTTTTTTTCAGCTGAGAAAATTTTGATTCGGGTACTCGTAGACCCCGTCTTTATTTCTTGGTCATGACAGGACAGTTAAAAAACCATACTGGAAAAGATCCTTTAAAATAACCAAGGTTTGCTGCACTGATAGCTCTGAAGAGTGAACCAGGCCACTAAAGAGTCACCAGGAGTCCAGCAATCACAATGGGAACTGGAGTATGGGGTAGCCTAAGCCATATTGTGTGCCAGCAGGAAGAACATTATACAGTAATCCCAACTGGAGCTGACAAATGGCTCGCTGTGACGAATGTGCTCATTCAGTACTTGCTGTGGATAGCCCTTTGCTTGAAAAGAAGGGCTGTTTCTTGAGAAGCTGGAGGTGAGAAAAGGCAATTTTAAACACTGTCATTTCCTGGTTGTCCCAGGAAAAGGGCTTAGCAAGGAGGCCAGCACTATGCTATGCACTTTGATGAATGGGAGCTTCAGAGGACAAGAAACAAGGTCGCAGGTAGATTTCCAGTACCTTCTCTCTCCATTTCAGTTCAGTTTAGTTGAAGCAGTCACTGCTCAGCCAAAAGATTATTTCTGAGAGCTCAAAGACTTACTTTCTTTTCAAAGCAACTTTTTAGCTGCCTCATTACTGAGCACGCAAATAGCCGAAATTTGACAATCTTTGTGGATGTTAAATTCATTGCAATTCATCCAGTCTGTAAACAATCCAATGCACTTTCTGGGACAGGACATCCCTGCAAAAGATTTTCAAAGGTGTTACCGGCCTCCAGCCTGGGGCACAGCCTCCAATTGCCAGCACCCTCCACCCAGGGGAAGCCCATTGAAGCCATTATTTTACATTTAGCAATGGTAAATTTAACAAAGGAGCTTAAAAAATACATGAGAGAGTTTCAGCATCATGAACTTAAAGGTTTTGCCTCCAGCCTTGCCTGTAAGGAGGACGCATGCACTGCACAAAATTTCAAAAACACAGACCCTATAGGCTTACATTAGGAAGCAAATATTTTCAGAAAAAAAATCTCCAGGAAAGGCATACAAGGTGACCTGTCCTTGTCACAAGTCAAATCCACAGGTTTGCCCACAAGTTTCACACACAGCTTTGGCATGTCTGTGATTTCAGGTTAGGAAAATGCCACATAAGAATGAAACAGCACTTTGATAATGACTGATGCCCATAGTGATGCTGTGTCAGCCACTTCAAACCAGTGAAGCAATGAAAATAAGGCAGAGGCACTAGAGACAGAGGCTTTCTCCTTTTATTGAAAAATCCACCATCTCAAAAGCATATTGTTCCAAAGGGATTCCTAGAAAAGGGCTCTGTGAAGCAGAGAAGCACTGGACATAACAAATATTAGGAGAAAAAAATTACTTGATTTTTCACCGTTAGTCAGTTTAGCTCTAGCACCAGAAAAGGTTTTTTCTGCCTTTTGACAGCTTTTGGCTTCCATGCCAGGAGTCCCAACCTACCATTACCAAAACATCACTCATTCTGGGGTCATTCATAACCATCTTGCTGCTACCAGCAGCAGACTGATGAGTATGTAGAGCCAGATTCACCAGTGGATGCTGGCTGCTTTGTACCACTCCAGTGATGCAAAGCAGCTGCAAACCAGGTTTAACAGGCCTGTTAAACAAGCTTTGTTATTGCTTTGTGTTGCTGACACAGTGCAAAGCGGCCAGAACAGCCCAAGGAATCTGATTCTCTGCTTTCTTTTTGCAAAAAAAGTGGAAGTGTTAATCCTGATTTTGAATCCTGTCAAAATATTTAATAAAGTCCACGGGGAGGATCTTATACATTGACAGCTTTAAACTCAGTTCACTAATTTTTCTCTAGATACACCATTCCTGTCAGTCTTCCTCAAAAGACTGGATTTGTCCTTTTTAGTGGCCATTGGAATTTTTGCAATAATATACATTCATATATATATCAAAAACTTATATATTAAAATCTGTCCTTATTGATCACAATAATTTTTAATTTTATGATGACATAAACCTTCCACCTTCCAGGATTCCTACATCACAACACATGGTCTTTTCAAGCAAGACCATAGTAGAAAAAACTATCAATGTGTGAATTGATAATATTGCATATACACAACATATGTAGTTACACACTAACACCAAAGCAAGAAGATATTGTCACAAAGAAATTTAACTGTTTTTATTACAGACCAGGAAGCAAGAGTTCAGACTTCTTATCAGAATCATGATGAAGTAAACTTCTCTATGAAGATATAAATCATACAAAGTTAATAGACTTGAGGCAAAACAGGCAGCTGGATGCAGCAATAGCCATATTGGTTTTGGTTTGCTGTCAGTCACAGAAAATTGGCCTATCTGTAGCTCAGAGGGACACCTTGGCTCAATCAGATGTTCAACCTTTTGCACTCTAAACAAAGGTTTGAAAAGAGCTCTCTATCCAAAGAGTCCTGTTAAAATGGATGAGCTGCATATTTAAATATTGAAGGCTGTATATCATTGTCGTTAATCTACACAGTCTTACAAACCTCTGCTACATAAACTCCTGTCAGATCCCACTAGAGAGCAAAACCTCCTCCTTTCATTCCAAAGTTGTATTTGCATAATTATGAACATTCTCCTTCACCCCTTTCAAGTTTTAGCCATTCATTTTCAGCTTGACAGAAAAACTACTAGATAAAGCTATAAAGCATATTTTTTGGAAGAATTAATAGTCTACAATACACCTGTTAAATATGCTGTTATCAAAAGCAAAAGAAGACCTTGTCCTCCTGAAATCAAAATTACATAATTATTCAATGTCACTCTGAACACTAATGGCAAAACTGTTCTATTAAGCCCCAATTTAGCAATCAATTAAAATATATATCTTTATAAATTACTTATAACATCTACACACATGAGAACCTCCCATTTCAAGATTAAACCCAGCCACTCCTAAATCCCTAGGAACCTGACACTAAGAATTAAATTATAAGAGGCACAGGTTTTGCATATTGCCTCTCCCATATATGACTGGAATTATAGAACTTGCACTAGCCTCTTAGAATATTTCCTTATGCAGAGACAGAAATGCCTCAAAATGCATTTCAAAATAACCTGGAAAACATCTAAGAAAATAAGTTTATGTTGCAAAAAACCCCTTATCATTCCTTTCCATTTTCTGTTCTCCTCAACTTGGTCTTTTGTGAGTAGGAAGATCCACATTCATGGGAGGTACTTGAGAATCTAATTTCTGTCTGTGTGTCCAGCTTGCACTGAAACCAATTGGAAACCAATGGGAATTGGGTATCTTGTCTCATTTATGTGTGTGGACTTATGTTTGAGAAAGAATAGAACATTAAGAGAGAGAATATTGAGAAAGAACAGAACAGTGAACAAGGATGGAGAAGCTGGTGGGGAACAACATTAGGTGGCACAAGGAAGGGTGAATGCAGTTGGTGCTGAGCACACCAAACAGCACAGCTTTCCAGCACAGTGAGGAAAAAGAGCAAAGGTTCTGGTCATCCACCCTGTCGTCAGCCATTCAGATTCCCATAATTATAGTTTATTTCTTCTTCTTTCTCCAATAAAATTCTGTCTGTTAGAGACAGGTATTCAATATCTCACTCATTGTGCTTCAAAACGATTCTGAATAGAACATAAGTTAGTATGTTTTAAAAGTTTTGTATAACTGAGTGTAGCCTTTGCTGCCGCCAAAAGAAGGGTTGTACTGGCCCTAAGAGGCAGGGGAAATATTGTAGGTGCTATACAAAGAATTTTGTAATTATGCTTAATTTTGTAGTACTGTTTAAACTCTGTAACTTCGTAAATAAAAATTTAACATTTTTGCCTAGCTGTTTAAGTACTACTCTGCTATAGGAAACTGCTTGAGGACAAAGAGAAAAAGAGGCCATGAAGATAAGGGAAAACTACATATCTGGGGTCCAGTCACAAATACCCATACCCCTCCGGAACACTAAATCAAGGAAGAACAGGAGGAACTGCTCAGACAGGAGGGAGATGGGACAGTGCCTACTCCCTGCCAGGTATGACAATGCCTGTGCCTTATCTGTGTCCTTTCAATTTGACTGCAGAGAGCATCAGCTTCCTAGAAACTCTCAATGAGGTCCTTATTAAAAATCTTTCTTCTTACCCTAAAAAAAAAAAAAAAGCTCTTCATTATTTGTGCATTTACTGATTGCAAAGGAACTCCAGTGGGGATGGTTCAGGTGTAGCTGTCCATGTTGTAGATATGTAGTGTTATCTTACATGAATTCCATCTCTGATATCTAACCAAGTGTGAGCAACAAATGATGTGTTTTTGAAAACCAGGATAGCCATGACTCTTTCTATTGCATGTGGATTCCCTGGTGTCTGAATTCTCTCTGCAGTTTTCTTCCAAGTAGGATATCACAGGGCCTTTCTTTTCAGCTTGGCTGTATACTTTCTTTAAAACTATGTTTCTTTACAGCACTTCCCCTTTTGTTTCATTGGATGTATATTTGTCAACAAACTTATCCAGAAGAAGATTTGGAAAGCTATGCAAACACATGCAGTATGTTACTACAACTCTGCTTCCCCTAGAAAGCCACACTAAAGATATTTTAATTTAAAAGTCTGAAAAAATAACAAATATTAGAAAACTAGTAAAATAGAAGTTATCATTTTATGGCAGCCTCCAAACATACAAACAATGCCTCCTCTTTAATAAGCTGTCTTTTATTTCATTTCTTTTAAAGGAAATGAAGAATTAAGCAGTGAACTGAAGCAGAGCCCATTCTTCTCTACACTCCAGAAGAAGAGCTGACAGCACAAATAATTCATGTAAAATATTCCGTACTACACTGACATCTGCAAGGAGTTCATCATTCTTTGATGTTGTTTTCTTTTATGAATCTTCTTTCTTTTCCTTAGACTATCTACCTCCCTCCCCCCCAACCCCCAACATGGTTAAATGAAAATCTGGCAGCACAGAGTACCCTGAAGCATTCTACCCTGAAACCGAAGACAAGCTGGAAGATGCAGAGACTAGAGAACCTGAATTTTTCTCCTCAGCTGGCAGCTGCTTTTTGTTACTTTAGGCTCATCTTTGTGAAACATTACCAAGACAAAAGCACTAATTTCACTGACCAGTACATGAATATAATTCTCTTCAGTAACCCAGAAATAATATCTGGATCCCATAGAGCAGACCCAGAGGAAATCTGTGCCAGGCAGAAGTTTAATTATCAAGCAGGATATTAAAATCCTGATACCAATGTTGTCAACATTTCAATAACAAGTATGGTTCCAAGAGTCATTGCTGCTTGGAATGTATCTTTAATCACTTCTAACATAATAATATCTCTTCAGCAAGGCCTGTTAATATTGGTTAAGTCAGCAGCCATATTAATCAGCAGTACAGATGGATAATTTCTGCCTGAAAACAGCAGCTGAACTGATTATAAGTTCTTGCCAAGTTTATGCAGAACTACCTGCATTCTGAATCCTATGCTTAAATTTCCTCTGATTCTACAACCAAAAAAAGGAATTAAAATTTCTTGCAAAACTGCTGAATATGCTGCACCTGAGGAATCTTGTGGCAAGCTTCTACCTTGCACTGTGGCTTGCACACAGAAGGGCTTCTGCAGTTTAATTCAACCTAACGCAAAGTGGCATCCCAAGAAACCAATAATTAAGTGATGGAGCAGCTGCCCAAACTGCCCCAGGCTGCTCTGTGCCCAGTCACATTCAATGAGATTCTCACAATTAGGGTTGCACCTCTCTAGTGCAGACACACCAAAGCCAGCCCTCCTGGCCCACTCCAGTCAATGGAGAACAAGTTAATGCTCACTAGACTCCAGGGTGGCATTCTTCTCATCCTTAGGAAGACTTTCAAAATAGGTCAGGAAAACCTCATCCCACAATTCTGCCCTTTGCATTGACTACAAATAGAGCCTTATAGTGATCAGCTCAGCTGAAGCTGACATTTGTGTGGCCGATTCTTAGGACAGAGTTTATTTATTTATGGCTAAAAATAAGACAGAGGATTTAAGGAAAAGTTGTGCCCCACTGTGCTGGCAGCTGGAGGTCAGGTGGGAAACCCCAGTGTATGTGAGCTGTGTATAAGCACCTGAATCAAGTACAGAACTGAAGTAGAATGAATCTTATTTTTTCTTTTTTACTGTGAAAGGACAGATACCAAAGTCTCCAACCTACCACTTTTTTGTAGCAATTCATGGAATGGAATCTTAGAATCATAAAATCATTTCATTTGGAAAAGACCCTTAAGGTTCTCAAGTCCAACCATTAACCCAGTGCTGCCAAGCTCACTGCTAAACCATGCCCCTGAGTGTCACAACTACATTTCTTTTAAACAGCCCCAGGGATGGTGATTCAACCACTTCCCTGGGCAGCCTGTTCCAGTGCTGAATAACTCTTTTGGTGAAGAAATTTTTACGAATATCCAGTCTTCCACAAGCAGCCAGTTTCCCCAGGAGATGCTGTGGGAAACAGTGTCAAAGGCTTTACTAGAGTCCAGTTAGACACATCCACAGCGTCTCCCTCATCCACCAAACAGGTCGCCTTGTTATAGGAGACCTTGTCAGCTCAGTCAAGCAGGACCTGCCTTTCACAAACCCGTGCTGGCTGGGCCTGATCCCCCAGTTTTCCTGCCATGTGATGGTGCTTAAAATGATTTGCTCCATGAGCTTCACTGGCACCAAGATCAGACTGACAAGCCTGTAGATGGGCATCATCCTTCCAGCCCTTGCAGCATCACATGTTTTTTGCCTCCTGTCAACTGGAACAGCCAGGGCTGGTTAGCCAGGGCTGCTGGTAGATGGTGGAAAGGGGCTCAGTGAGCACTTCTGCCAGCTCCCTTAAAACCCTTGGGTGGATCTCATCTAGCTCCGTGGACTTACACATGTAATAGTAATAACAGAGTAGCAACACTCCTTCCCTAAATATCAGGGAATGCCCCATACAAATTGTGCATGCAGGACCTAGATGTTTACCTCCCCCACCCCTGCCCTCACAAGAATGGATGGGATGATGGTGCAAGACAACATAATGGCTGCTCCCAATGGATAATCACTGTTGATGTTTGTATTTTTTTGTTAAGTACAGGAGCCACGCCATGCACATGCACACTCCATGCAGTAAACCAGTTAGAGTGACATTCTCAAAGTTACCTGACTGAAATATTTTCAGTGAGGGAAGAAAATAAGGGTATGTTTTCACTACAGCATACAGCAGGATTGGGCAAGACAAAGCAGAAAAACCAGGACAATTAGGAGAGACATCTATACCTAGCAGGCTAGTAAAGTGCTTTGAATTCAACAGATGCTTGAAGCCATTGCCTGGGACACAGACAAGTTGTTTTTCTACCAGGAACCCCTTTGAAAAACACTACCTCTGTCTTCCACCTGGCATATTTAGTTTTCAATTTAAGAATCTGACCCAAAAGGTCAAGGTTTCTTGTGTCCAAGGGAGATTCCTGAAATAATCGGTAATGTGTTAACTCAGATCCTATAAACATTTTAGACACAACACATAAATATGTGGGGGTAATCTGAAAAAAAGTATTCATTTAATAAAATTATTATATTAAGATACTTTATAACAAATGAATACCTTTACTCACATGGCTTTTGTCTTTCCATTGATTTACAGAATGCTCTGTTAATCAGATATCCTTATTCCAGCAAGATAAGAATGTAGATTAGCTGGTTAATCAAAAAGTTACTTCCTGTGTCACTGATTGTCCATGTGACAGAGGAAGTAACTTTTTGATTAACCAGCTAATCTTCACCTGTCAGATGCTGTGTGCCTCTTGTCTTGCTGTAATAAGCTTTGTTATTGGCTCCATCTCCTTTTCACTAAAAGGCAGAGGATGAAGACGTCACAATGCCTGTCAGTGGCTTCAGAAGTATGCTTTGAGCTTGTCAATAAAAATACATGTTAAACTTCATCTGAAATATTCATCATATGAGGCAGCAAACAAAAATTCACTATATAAATTCAGGTACTTAAAGGTCCTGGATGAATTTTTTACTAACATGCTTACTTTGGTTTATGATCTAGATAAAACTCATTCTATGTCTGTTTTATTTTACATTGAGCTGGCAGAGTTAACAGTTCAGAGAGCAGCTTTTAAAAAACATTTAAATAAAGCACTTACAGTTCCACTGAAGATAGTCTGCTATTAAAAAAAAAAAAATCTACATCTTTTCATCTCTCCATTAACAGGGAACTTTGCATCCCTCTTAGTTTATTGGCCATATATGCAGAACAAATATCATCAATGCAGTAAATGTTCATCTATTTCCCCCAGTTTTAATCCCAATTCTGCAACTTTCTCAATGCATGGCCTTGGGCAGCCATTTGCCTTTTGTCTTTTTTTGCTCATTGTAAAAGAAGAGCACTACCCATCTACCCATCTACCTCATAAAGATGTTGTATTGACTGACTGATAGCTACAAAGCACAAAGAACATATAAAAATGCTAAGTGTTGTTATTATACCTGACCATCACACAGTACTCCATAAATTATCCAATTTCCTGAAAATAAATTCATTATTATTATTTTATCATGTTTAAGCTAGTGTGCCACTTATGACACTTTCAAAATCATCTTCATTTACTATCAGACAAGGACACAATGAGGCAGGAGCTATGGAAACAGCTGTCAAGAAAAGGTCTCTTCCTCTGTTCTCAGAATATTAATAGTTTAGCCATAAACTGAAAGTGTTGGCTAGCAGAATAAATAAATCAGCACAGAATTTGGAGAGTTTATTCTTTTTTAATGCTCTCTACATTAGATTATGCCTATTTCTGAAGTTCTTGGAACTCAGGTAAATTCTGTTTCGCTGGAGTGAGTGGCAGCATGAAATCTCAAAATGTTGCGCTATCGCCTATCCTTGTTTACTGTACAGACTCTGTTACCTACTGCTGTCTCTAAAAATGCATTTCTATTATAATAGTGCCAAGATCTTAATAAAGCATGCTGTCCTTCTAGAGCTACTG
This sequence comes from Vireo altiloquus, assembly GCA_013396875.1. Classification (NCBI taxonomy): domain Eukaryota; kingdom Metazoa; phylum Chordata; class Aves; order Passeriformes; family Vireonidae; genus Vireo; species Vireo altiloquus. Next base: position 75,921 of record VZRF01003176.1, read on the forward strand.
GAAATTACTTTGACTTCACAAAATTTATATTCAGGACAGTATTTCTCCCCTGCCTCACGCACCACCTCCCAAAAGCCACATTCTTCTGCAGAAGGGTTTATAGGTTTTTGTGATTCATATACTGTGCCTCATGACTGCCTTCCACACTGCACAGAATTTGAGGCTATGCTATTAGAGTGGTCTTTCCACTGCCCCTTATAATTGTTCAAATATCCAACTGCAGCAAAGAGTTATGTTGTATGAACTTATTCGACACAACCAAAACTGCTTCCACAGACAGTGGGACAAGGGGTGCACACTTTGGCCAGATCCCCCTTCTGTACATAAAGGGAATATCAGAGTGATGAATTGGAGGAAAACGACATGTTTTGTGTTTGCAAAGGCTGCTCATTCTTTTTTTACCCATTTGAAAAATCCCAGCTGACAGAATTAAGTCTTCGAAGCTCATTCAGTTTGTTGTTTTTTTTTTTTTACTGCCTGCATCTCACCAAAGCTGTAAAATAAAAGAATGAATCAGTAGTGTGTGTCCAATTAAGTCATGTTTACAAATAATTTCTCATTATCTGCTTAGAAATAATGATGATTTATGGTCATTCTGGGATGCACTGTAAGTTTGGAACTTTATATTTCAGACATAAAATCTATTATTGTGCTCGTCCTGGTGTTTTATTAATTGTAGTTTCTCTCAGAGAGAGAACCTCACTCAGACCTCTCAAGGGACTTTGTATATGTCAATTTAATTTTAAAATCCTTTAAATATATTTAAATGTATGCATTTCCAAGCTCTTGTGGCCATAGTATATCTTAACTGAGAAAAAAAAAATCATACATAAATGATTCATGAGGCACTCACTTGCTGGGATGACAGAGAGGAGACAGAGAACCACGCAAAGCTTTAAAAAGTCTTGCCCTCCTGCATCTCAGCCCACAAGACAGACAAAGCCTGAATTACACCATACACTGGGTATGTCAGGTTTAAAATTAAGACAGCGAGCCTTCATCATCACCAAAGACATTTTAGGTATGTGCCCATTTGCTGAGCAGAAGGGGGAGGGAAGCACCTCCCAGCACCGCTGTGATGGGAAAGTTGGGACTTCTCCCACACTGAGTGCCCAAGCACATACAATGGGCGAAGGAGCAAGGAATTCATACAGCTAATTCACGGCTGAACAACTGCTCAGTGGGTTCCTCTGATATACTGGGACTGTATGAAATTAGGAAATGTTGTTACTTCATGCAGACTTGAATAGAAAGAAGCTTCCTGACACAGAAAAGACATAAGCAAACGTTGTAATAGGACTAATAGTGGATTTACAGGAGTGAAAAGACCTATTGAATACACACACACAAAAGCATAATTTAATGTGTAAAGTGTCTGTCTCTTAATGAATAGGTTGGAAATTCAATAGTAAAAAACATGCAAACAGCCATAAGATTTTTAAAGGGATAAAGTCTGAAAATAGTCTGGTTTTCATTCTAATAGAGTTACCATGATAGTTTTCCCATAAAGTCAAAGCTCCTTTATTGCTAATTGGGTTTGCCTGCAGAAACCTTAGGCATTCAAACACTGTTTCCTTTCCTTTTATATTGTCTTGTTTTATAAAGTAGTCATTCCCATTCATGATCTTTTCTTTGATGAAGAAAATATATTTAGATTCCTGTGGGGAAAAAAAAAATACTGAGGGTAACAACTCTATTATTGTAATCAGTTTATGCCCACAGGTTAGGAACAAGGAAAGGAGAGAATTGTCATCAGAGAGAGAGGAAATTCCCTACATGTTTTTCAATGCCTATAGCAGGAGTTGGCTCTATAATATGCATTATCACATCTGTGTGGGAAATCACAACACATACAACCCAACATTCATAACTTTCTTGTGTTCTCATGACTGCTGGCCCAAGCAGAAGAGGTAAAAGTACTTGTTTCTAAATATGGACTTTGGAAGCAATAAACACTAACATGAAATTGTACATTAATTATTTTTAAATATGTTATCCCATAAATAATAAATAATGTTATCCCATTAATACTGTAGTGATTATATAAAACAAGATGCAGATATTTACTGATGCATGTTTTGTACAGAATTATGTACAGAATGTTTTTCTGCTGCAAGGCTAGTTAGCTTAACATACCTTATGTATATTTACCCAGCAAAACATCCCTTTTTTAATCTTAAGAATCTTAGGAAAATTCCTTCAAACAGCAGGCTGCTTGGCTTATAGAGCCAAGCTACAAACTCAAAACATTGCCAGAAGAATTTAAATTCAAATGGTTATGTTTCTACTTTCACACAAAATTTGACTTTAAAATTCTTACTGATATCATAGTATGTGAATCAGCAGCTGTGCTTCATCTCAAACCTCATCTACATCGGACAAATGTAGCATGACAGCAACATGACATCTGCAGTAAAACACCACACCAGAGCTTCTTGTATGCCTGTATTTGATGAAATTAAACTGGTGTTGCTAAGGTTGGATGTCTAGCTTTTACTATTGTTTCTATTACAGTTCTTTACCAAGACTGAAACTTCATTGCTTTTAATTTTAAATACCCTTAGATATAGGGAAAAACCTCTTACCAAAAAAAGTCCCACAACTATATTTTTAACTTCTTTTAAAAAGGTGTGCTACATTCTGGGAAACAGCAGTGAAAAAAAAGTCTCATTGAAAGAAGATTCCCTACATAGAAATTTATCTTCTGCTAATAAGTTCTGACAGGACCTTTCTCTTTCCTGGCTAACCTCTGCTGCTGAGTATCAGCTTGCATTCATCAGCTGTGCAAGGACCTGGGACAGAGAATTGATGAAGGTTAAAATTAACTTATTTTGTTTAGGCATTACCTGTGGTCATGCTGTGGATTTGGTTCACTGTATGGCTGTACAGACATTTTTGCCAGTGTTATGGGGCAGAACTAATGAGCTGCTTTCTTTTTGGGTAAAACAGTGGTTCCATTTCAAGTAAACAACCCACACCATTGCAGTTACCTCTGCTTTCCCCCTCCAAAATTAAATTTCAAACAGCAAAGTGCCAGTTAGCTTTTAATCTATCTGTTATGATGGTGAGTGGTAGATGTATAAATATGCAAACATGTATATATATATACATATTGGAATACGTAAGATGAGAGCTTCTAAATAGCAACTAAAGCAGCATCTTTACCATGTTTAAAATTGAAAATGTGAAGTCACAACCTCTACTAGTTTATACAAAAGTAAGCAGCTTCTCTGATTTGTATACAAACTTTCAGTTGGAACAAGAACCCAAGGAAGGTACAAGGGTCAAAACTTCACCCCATAATGTTCCTCCAGGAGACAATCATGTAATAACCACTTGATGGTTTTAAAAGGGAGCTAGAAGACATTTGTCACTGAGGAATTTGTTTTGCAACCATGACATGTACTGCCAAGAGAAGCTACTCAGTCAACAGTAAACTATTAATAAATTACAATCTTTCTTCCAGTTCCCAGTATTTCTTCAGGAAGTGACTTTACATAAATCACTTCTAAGATATATTAAGACACTCCTGCTTTAAGGTATCCAAGCATATTCTGGCCTTGCCTTTTACTTTTTGGCATTACTTTAGGTTTCATCTTGGACAGCATAGATCACCTTCTTCATTATATGTAGGACAGAAATTATAGATTCAAGAACCTCAATATATATAATGGGGGGGTTTTATGCCAATTGTAGATGTTGTCTTTGACATCTGATGCATAGTGCTACTAGTAAGGTCTTGGTCAGAAGTTTGAGATGTAAATGTATGATTCATTTCAGCAAAATGAAGCACTAAATATTTGGAATCAATAACTGGAAGAAATACCTACATGCCATAATACACTTTTGAGTTCTGGGCCTGAAAATTAGTCACCATCTCTGATACTTGTTTGGCAGTGTTTTGGTTTTCAGCCAGGACAGAGTTAAAATTTTTGGCAATAGCTGGGGGGGGTGAGCCTGGAGCCTTTTGGGCATATCTGCATTCCATAGCACCAGGGGCAGGAGAAAGTCAGAGAAGGTGGGAGTGGTCAGTGGTCAGGAAAAAGCAGTTTTGATGGGTCCATTCACCATTGCTCAATGTCTCAGGGCCGCACCAGCTCAGGTCAGCCAGTGAGAATTCTTTGCATGTAAATCACCTTCTTTTTGTATAGTTCTGTTATTCATATTGTTGCTGTTACTGTTTGGGTTTGTATCACATTGCTGTTTCCAGTAAATAGTTTTTATCTCAACCCATTTTTTTAACCTTTTTTTATGCCTCCAATTCTCAACCCCATCCTGAAGGGAGGGAGGAGGGGGGCAAGGGGAATCTGGTTTGGGAGAGTCTTGGGAAGAGGGGGTGGGGATGAGGGAACTCAATTGCAGATTGCTGTTCCTAAACCACAACAGGCAGCAATGATGTTTTCAGTCAGGAAAGCAAGAGGTGAACTACAAGCTTTGTGGTGAATCTTCAAAACACCTCTCACATCCTCACTGAGTTCTGCCACACAGAGTTACAGAATTAATTCCCTTAAATTATTTGACAGGTGATGTTTGAAGATCTGGCAAAAAGAGGAAAAAACATCACAAGCACTTCCCATCTGTGCAAGACAGATACATGTTCTGTTGTCCTGTTTTCTCTCGTTCTGCCTGTCACTTCTCTCAGAGCTTTAAGCTGAGGGTGACTGAGCAGATCCCTTGTCTGCTCAGGAAGAGCTTTTCAAAGCACAGATATAAAAAACACAGGAGAAATAGTCACTAAAATCTTCAGGAAATAAATGTGCGAGTTTTCACTGGAGAATCCAGTATTGTTTCATCCAGACTTATTTCCTAGTCAGTGCGTATACAAACTTCTCATAGCATAATGCCTAACACCATCAGAGATAACTATTTAAGCAAGTCAGAAAATTCTCTATTAATAACTTGTAGCTTAAGAAAATATACCAACAAGCCATCTTGAGAAGCAGCAGAAATTCCAGTGAAATAAGGACCTAAACAGCCAGATTCTATACCAGAAAAGGCGGTCTGTGCCACAGCCTGGACCCTACCTAGCATTCCATAATTGTATACCAACAAAATCATTGTCATCTCAACTGAAAGCAATAAATTATTGTGCAAATCAAAAATAATTTGAATTCTGAAAAAGAAAATAATAACACCAACACAAACTCAGTCAGGACACTAGGAACAATACTCCTCCTGTTCTAAAATGTACTTTAAAAGCATGTGCAAAATTTCAATGACCTGGTTTTATGCATGGCAGAGTATTGCTCTGTGCTGCAAAGGGCCTTTGAACAAACCAGCCACAGAAGGTGGTCCTTTACTGAGTCACCATTCATAGCTCCTAGAGCATGGACAGGCAGTGGAGAAATAGTCTTAATTTGAGGAATGACAACATGTCTGTAAAACTGTCTGGTTTAAAAGCTTCACCCAGGCTTTCTGGGATAAAACTTGGGATTTTTTTTCTTGAGAGGATAAACAGCTATTATATATAGACCATCTTGTGTTCATTAGCTAATGCCCAGCTGTGAGATGTGCTGAACTTCAGCATTAAACACTCATTAGTGGAACATAATTTGGTGCTCCACAAATACGCAGTAAATAGAGTCATGTTTATCAGAAATCTTCCACTAAAACTTAGGAAATAGTATTTTTCCATGTTTTCTGAGGACTGAGGTCAGAAATAACTTGGACAATATGCCAAGACAAAGGTGATCAACCTGGCTGAAACTAGCTGTCTGGTCAAATGTAGGTTAATAAACAACAACAACAAAAATTTGAGAAAGAAAACCAACTAGGGTTGAAAGATGAAGCAGGGAAATTGTTTCAATGACAGAAACTTCCTCTTCACAGAGCATAAATCAAGTCTTCACCAAAATACTTGGCTGTGGTCTTGATCATAATGTATAAATACTGTACAAAGTTTAAAATTATTTTTGTAATGCCAACACATTTCCTGTGGGATTGGATCCCATAGCAAAGAAACCACTTTTAGTCCAGGTTTACACTGCAGGTAACTGGCATTTAAAAGATTATGACATGCTAAATAGCTTTATTTAGGTGCCCAGTCTTCTTGCTTTCAGTGATGTATTTTTTTATTTTTATCCAAGTGTCTCTATACATCTTGGCAATGACCTAGCTATAAACAAAATTTTAAAAACTTGGAATTAAGCTCTCACATCTTCTGCTCTGTTCTTTGTTATATTCATAGAACACAGTAGAAGAATCCAGCATTTCTATAGTCAGAATTAATTAGGTAAACTCTTGTGTGTGGATAGAAAAAAATATACAAGCTCCTATACAAGCAGCTTTGGAACACTTACTAGTAAAATTATGTAGAGATAAACAGTTACTACATCTGAAAAAAAAGAAAGCAGAGAAAAAAGGTTTAGAAGTGCATTTCAGGAGGTTAAGGAGCTAGAGACATAACTAAGGAATTTAATGAGCCATAAGCAATTACTTTTGAAAATTTAAGGCTGTGGAGATTCCTTGTAAGTAACTGTAGTACCTACATTCAAAGCTTGGAAAAGGGTATTCATGGCCACTAACCACCTAGTGACCACTCTAAAATAAAGGAGAGGAGTTTGCATGGTGCCACACAGAAAGTGTAGAACAAGGCCTTCATGGACAGCTTCCCAGAGGCCTATTCCCAGGGTCTGGAGCCAATCTTTGGTTCTGCAGAGAGAGGACACCACACAGCCATATCTAGACTTCCACGTTGGTCTGGGTTCCAAATGCAGAGCATCCCAAATGCCCTGATCATCATCATGGAGCTGTGAGTAGCAGATTTCCTACAGAGGCCCAATGGGAGCAAAAGTCAAGCCTTGCTGGTGTCTGATGGAGGAGAGGCTGCCCAGGCTCTTCTCTCCATGGCACTCATGGACCTCAGCTAGCCCTGCATAACTGGCCTCATTTCTTAGAGCATTGTCCTCCTTTCACCGCTCCTGCTGAAGCTTTCTTAATCCTTGCCCACATTTTAGCCAAAAGAAACAAAGAGAAAATGGAGTGAATTCAAAGAATTAAAATAATTTGCAACTGGCATATGAAGACATTTTTAAGAAAATAATGCATTTGGCAACTGTGGAAGAGAGATTCAAGCTATGCTCATGCAGAAAGCATCTATATAAAGGCAAAGGAACTGCTTTACCACATCCATAATCCAGATCAGTAGGTAAAATGAAGAAATCAAATAGTTAGGGAATGTCAGTCAGGGATGACTCTGACAGTCAGATGTCAACAGTTTAGAAAGAAACATTCTCATTTTTGACCTGGAGCAATCCAACTGAGGCAAGAAATTTGCCTGGAAACATGAAAGGCAGCAGGGAAGCATCAGCTACTCACCCTCGCATTGTGTGCAGCTGAACTGAGCCCCCACTGCTTTGAGGAAAGTATTAATCATCTGCTGGCACAATGGTACTACAGCAATAACAGTCAGATTTTAAACAATCTTGAGTGTCTTCTTCCACAGAAAAATAAAGTCTCATAGATGAACACTGAATTGCAAATTCCTTCTGTATACATTTATAGGTGTAAATAGGTTATTCTCTTGTATGAATTCCATTCATTTTCAGCTAAGCCACAATAAAGTTCTCCTGAAACACCCATTCTTGCAAAGCCTCATCTCCATGTCTTGTATATTGAAAAATTTCAGATGTCTTTTAAAAGAAGACAGTTTTGAAGCTGGCACTGCTTGAGCAGCAAAGCCTATGTTTTTCCAAGCCCAGACAGCAATAGAAATTAATTTTAATGGAATCACATGAAATAAATTCACTGGTTTTATCTCTAGCACTTTTTTTTCATATAAAAAAAAGTATAAAAAATACTACTTCGCTGTGGATGAAATGTGGAACAGATCAGGTAATGAGGATGCAGAGTATGTCACTGCAAGCAGAGATTTGGGGAAGAAAATGCTGTCACTGCATGAGTAGTTGTCTCTGCAGCAAATTAATTTGTCTTAAGAGCATAATGAAACCTCTGCTGCTGTAGCATCTCTTACTGCAGCTCTTCTTTGACTGTGCCTCCTGCGCTGGCTTTCTTCTTGCAGTCATATATAGCATTTTGTACACACATTTAACCCTATGAACTCTGAAGATTCCACCATATTCACCACCACTGTAATTATCACTATTCAGGGAGTACGTCCATATTTTTAAGTACTAAGACACCTTTAAGCCCTTCAACAATATGGTCCCAATATGTTTAAATTTCAAGTGTTGAATTACGATAATTCAATGTCTCATCTCATCTGATCCCGTAAAAAGTATTGGTGATACACATCTTTACTCCCTAGTTGTCTGTGCTATTGAACCATACTGGAAATCAAATTTTGTAAAACACTTATTTTGTTAAGCCCTTATGATTTTATATAGAAATGTGAGGTTTCATTCTAATTAAATAGAGAGCACAGTTTTTCTTACACAACCATTTAAATAGCCATTTATGCCCATAACAAGACAGTTCCCATTCTATGTCCTGCAGCTAATTGCAGTAATCCATAAACACAGTTTTAAACTATGAAGAATTTTCAGTGGTGCACACCCGCCCCCTTGTGCCAGTTTTACACGACTGCCTTTTCCCTTGCTAATGAACTACAGCTCACCCAGCCCTGAAAGGCTGTGTTAAAACCTTGCATGCAGATATTTTGTTCCTCATCTTCTTTTTCAGTGTATGACAGAAAAAGAAAAGAGCTATCATTATACATCTCCGTCTCAGCTCCTGGATGTTTTTTTCCTAAAAGATGAGAGATTTAGAAAAATGGGAATAGGCCCATATCTATCAATCAGACGCGTTTCAGGAGGATTGCAGCAAATTACTGTGGCCAGTGGAAGTTTCTAAATGTCTTCACTGCACCACAAGAGACCTTTGCTCCCACCACAGTGGAAAACTGCCCAGATAATAGAAGAAACAAGAGAAACTTGATCTGCCCTGCAACAAGAAAGAAAGTAAACTGTGAAGGCTGGTTTTTGTGATAAAAACCTACCATGCTTGGAAAATGGTTGGCCAAAGGAGGCATTGAACGCTTTTGAGTGTAATTTGAGTTGAAGAAAAAAAACTAAATTCCAGGAATGTTTCTTCTGTTCCTTCAGTCTTTGTAGTTGAACTGGAGAGTGTGAAAAATACTCATCACGAGTGCTCACATATCCACCTAAGAGAAATCGTGCTTGAACATCCACTACCTTTTCCTATGGGTCATGTGCAGGAGCAAGTGTCAGGGCTCAGCTCTCAGGTAATGCAATCCATCACAGCCCATACCTCTGGGGTACCTCTGGCTCAGCAGTTCCTCCTACCTCCCCCGGCTCTGCATTCCCTCCTGGCACATTGGCTACACCACCTCCATTGCTGCACTCCCACCTCCAAGGTAACAGGCCTCTGTGTCCCTCCTGCCACACCTGCTGCTCTGATGTTGAGATAAAAATATGCATAAAAATAGAAAGAGCAACTTACATAAAAATAAAAAAAAAAAGGAAGGCTTAGAAATCTGTGGGTATTGAGCCCATGCTGAATGGCAGGGCAGAGCTGCACATTTTGCAGAAGGTGCCCTCAAGGCCACCCAACCAGAATGACTTGCCCTGAGAAGGGTTGTACTCAGGACCTGCTGACTCAGTAGAGGTGAGGTAACACCAGCTCAGCAGCGGCAAAATGTCACCTCCTCAGAGCTTTGTAAGGAGCAAACAAATCCTTAATAAAGCTGGGACAAAACTAGGATTTGGCCCTCACTGTTTCCAGGTGTCCCATTTCTGCTTGAGGATTTCCATCTGTTCAAGGCCAATATGAGCATTCTCCCACCCATTCCACACAACATTATTTAAAAATGACCCATGACTTGTGTTTAGCCACGCAAGATGTACTGAGTCAAAGAAAACTATGTGCTACATATGATCCCTTCAAATTTTCTTGACAGCAGGTAGGAAATGCTGAAGCCAAAACTAGGTCTTAAACATCTCCAAGCTGAAGCCCCTCACCTAGGATGGCACAGGCACTCATCAATCCCTATTCATGCTTAACAGCCCTGAGCACTTTGTTGAGAGGGTGTATCTCAGATCCTATTATAAAAAAACCAAGAAGAAATAGTCTTTCAGAGTATGACTGATTTAGTCATTCAGTAACTCAAATCCTCATCCAGGATTTGTTTCTTCTTCTCACCATCTTCTTCTCATCATCAAAATGATTTTTAAAAAGTGTCTTGTCAAGAATTCAGAACTGATATGCATTTCACTGATGATGTCCCATTTCACATAGCTTAACTAAATCTTCCTTAAACTGAAGAGATGGATAAAAAGTCAACATAGCTCTAGTCTAGTTAGATACTTGGTTTAAGGGTAAACAAAATTTTATGATCTCTAATTCAGTAAGCATTTCACTATTTATATTCAGTTCATTAAAGAATGATGACTGGTTTCATAGAGCACACTGAAGTGTTAAAATGTTGAGTGAAATTTCCAACATCACTCTGTAATCAGATTCAGATTTCAGATCTGAAATTGAAAATCAGAGATTTTCAAAGATCAGTAATTTGAAAAAACCACTTGTCTCTCATCTTCCTGTTTCTGAATCTAAATATATTATAAAATCTGCCTCTTCAACCTTGTCTTTGCCTCAACTGAACACACAGCATGACACAGACAAGAAATAACAGAGCAGATTAAGAAATCTTAGTCTGAACTAAGAATCAAGAATCAATCAATCATTCTGATATGATCCATGGTTTCACACCATTGCTTTCTGAAGCTAAATAAAGTTGTTCCATCCTGTACAGAACCCTTCACTACATATTTGTACAGAATTTAAATGAAAAAAGCTTTTAAATAAACTAAAGCACAGACTAAGTAATCTTGTTCCACCTACCATATTTAGCTGTGAAGTTCTGATCCAGTTGTAGATTCCCTGTGATGCTGATCAGGGTTAAAGCATGTTGCAATAATATATGAAAAATCTCTTGTTATTTAACTCCCCCAAAAAGTGATTCAATTAACTTAAAAATATATGATCACTAGACCAGCAGTATTTAGAGCAGGAAAAACCGGGGAGGCACAAGAGTGTGTGTGATTCATGGATCAACTTGTAGGAGAAACAAATTTGTGACCAGTGTCCAGGCCCTGGTTTTGAATCATTATGTACTAATTCAGGTTACAGTTCTGGCCATCTTGTAGGAGGTTGAGTAAGTCCTGTTCATATTCTTGATCTCTGAGAAAGTGCTGGGAAACAGAAAAAAAGCTTAAAATAAGAAAACATACACCTGTAGAATGGCAGAAAGCCCTCAAATTAGAGAATCTGATGTATCCTTCTGTCTTAGCCATCATACCATAAGAAGCTGAAATAGAAAAAATACCAACAAAATGATAAGCAGTAAGTCAAAACAGCATCTAAAATCAACCTGTCCAAAAGCAGCTGCAGCTGTGTTGATTTTACAGCATCTGGAAAATAAACCAAGTTGCAAAGTTGTAATTTTACTAATCTTGCAGAGCACTGTGATGGCTTCTATTTTCAAAGGAGTCACAAGCTGAGAAAGATCTCACAGGAGTCTTTGCTAGGTGCTTGCTCTAACATCAAGACTGTAGCTGTTGCCATTGTAGCACAGCCTCCTTCTCATAATAATCACAGTTGTGCCACAGAGCCCTGGCCAGTGGCATTGAACTGAGAGTACGATATTTGTGTGATATGGTCCTTGAGGGTGAAATAAAGAGCCTCGTAATGAAGGATATTTCACAGATGTTACTTAGCATAGCAGTAAAAAATCGCAGGAAAAGAAAGTTCCTTGAAGTACTCCAATGTTTGTGGTCTTTTTCCCATCTCACAAACGTAACTGCTACAGGGAATGCAACGCTGAACATAGAGAAGAACAAAACCATTCCAGTGGGGTTTAGGGGCTAAAAGAAAATTCAGGGGATCAAAGTTAAAGTTTTGGTAACTTTAGGTTTTGAAAGCATAACTGTAAACTGTTGTCTTCCAAGACCTTAAAAACCTTTGAATCTATTCTTCCACTGAAGATTAATTTCTCGAACACCATACTAGTCATGCTGTGAGGAGCAGAGCTTTCCCACTATTTTAAATAAAGTTAAAAGAAGGGAAAATAATGGTTAAAAATGCAACCACACTGAATGTCAATTCAAATGCCTAAGCTCTACCTTGCACATGGTTTGCCAAAATTTCTGATCAACTTTATTTCCATTTGATCAAGGAATTGTTTAAGCTGCACAGCTAACTAGTTAACTGTGAATAATTGTCATCTAATTCTTGTGTTTGTTTTGAACTTCTGGAGTAGAAACTAAAATGATAGTCTCTTGAACAGCTGGGTGACTCAAATAAACACATAAACTCATTTCTCTAGTTGAACCACTTGCCAGCAAGACCTGATCTGCCACTTATCCCATTTAACTTGACATATCCACACTGTATAATAACTGCAGTCATCAAGGTCTGCCTAAACAGTCCCTTAGAGCATAATTCATCTAATATATTTTAGATGCATGCTTCCTACAAGCTACAAAATTGGAGGATGTCAATGTCATCTTGTAAGTCAGAAAAAGTGTTTATTTTCTAATGACATTTATTTATAGAAAGGCTGGGGTTTGGAACAGATAATCACATCTCACAGAGATCCCATCTGATGAATACAGAACAAGCAGTGCTAGGAACTGAAAGGTTCTGGTGAGCAGGAGAGTGCCTATCACAGCTTCCATAGTGAGCAACAGACTGCATTGGCAGGGTATGAGACATTCACTCTAACACTGACAGAGAGAGAGAGACTTCTAAATCAAGAGTTCGACCCAAAATCAGGGATAACATGACAAGGATGCTAATCCTCTAGAGAAGAGAATGAAGAACTGATTTAGGTATTGATGAGACAGCAAAAAGTGTCATCTCCCTCTTTTCCGAAATCAGCAGCTTATTTCAGAAGCTGCCACAAGCACACACAGGTAAGGAAAGCCAGGGAAAACACAGTCAAGACGGCTCTCCACAGAGAACAGTTCATCACTGAGCCAACAGAAATGTAACACTGCTTGGGGTAAATGGGCAGGTGCTAATATTCTTTGGGTTCTGCTCAAAGGTCTTGATGGGAGAACAGGCAGGTGAGCCACAGTAAAGTTCCAAATCCAAATGCAGAAACTATGGAGGCCAGAGAGTGGTCTGAAGGCCTGACTGGAGGGGCCACAAGCCCATCAGGTTTGATGATGGAGATGTCAGAGTTTGACTGAAGGAAGAGGTGGCAAAAGGCAAAGAAGGACAGAGAAGCCAGTGCACAGCCGCTGAGGGAGAGAGAACTTAATGGGGAGATAACACTAGCATTTTTCAAGCAATTTAAAGTCTTCTCAGTTCCTTGAGAAGCCTCTTAAAAATATCTCATTTGGAAAAGCTGCTGCATAAGCAACATAGGCTGTAAGCATGTCAAGAGAAGAAAGATGGAGGAGGAGGAAAAACACAGAAAAATGATGGTTTGAGTCAAAGAACAATCAAAAAAGCTGACAGTTGTTTGTGAAAACATTGAAAATGGATATCTATGTGTCAAGCACTATTTTAAGACACAGATGTTAATACCTGCAGATTTCTTTGTAGATACAAGCGGTCAAAGCCAAAAGCCTTCTGCATGAGAACAGGCCCCTCCATATATAGATTTTATCAACAGCAGGCAAGTGGGAAAGAAACCAAAGCTAAAATATATAAAATTAAGGATTTCTTAAGCTCCTTTTAGGATGTAATGCATAAATATGAATCTCCAGTTTCTGCTGTCATTGTTAAGCACGATGCCGAGCAAGTAGCACATCATGCAGTATCAAATTTGTGTAGCAGGTGAGCCCTGTGGGCATATAATCTCATTCTGGTACTAAACACAGCTCAGAGCTAGCAGCTTTGCACATGGGGATGTCTTCTCACTGCACAGAAAGGATTTCCTTCCTGCTGGGCATAAAATTATGTAGTTTAAACCTACTGACATTTTGTTCCCTCTGTACTGTCTGAGGTCTCATTTTCTCAAAGGATAAATTTGTGTTTATGTATTCCATATGCCAGTGGATGGCCTGCTCTTGGGATGCCAACTAATTGCTCAAAAACTGGAGGAGGTATCTGCACACTACCCCAGAGTACTTCTGACACTACAGCACGGACATGCACACACAGACAGGCCAAGTATACCCACACAGCACTGCTCAGCTCACAGGTTAGTTGTTCTGAGGGTGCCCTCAGTCATATGGTTGGCTTGTATTAACCTCTGCAACAAAATCTGGGTAAGAAATCTGTGACTTCACTTCAGCCATGCCTTCCACCCATTTCATGCTACTTCTTTCCTTATGCCAATGTTACTGTTTTTCAAGGTTGTGCAATAAATAGAATTGCCAAAAGAATGATGATTAAAGAAATAATTTGGAAGAAAAAAACAAATCTGGGTCATTTCATGATATCACTTTAATGTGTCCTGCGGGTAGCTTCATGGAAAGATGCAAGAGGTAGTCAGGGAAAAACAGTATTAGAAACATGGCTGGGCTTGGTGGTGTGAGTGGGAGAAGGAGAGAAGGCAGTGCCCATGCACTGGGCAACTGTTCCCTCAGGACAGGGGACTCTATAGCACATTAGCTTATTCTTGCTAATTAACACACCAGAGAAAATCAAGAGGCCAGTTCTGAGAGAGAGCAGAAATCAGAGCACCCTAAAAGCCTTGATAGCTAGAAACTCTCAACCTGTCCAATACACAGTGTGGAGGGTTTCCACGAGAATTTCAAGTGCCAGTACATAGATCCTTTTGATAATTATATTCTGTGGGGCCAGTAAAGACAAGAAAGTACTTCAGTACCTCCAGCAAACTATGAAGGGATTTTCAAATAAAACACATTCTGAGTGCTTGAGGTCCATTTTGGCAGCTCTTAATTCTTTACCTTATTGAAAACTGCTGTTTGCTACAGTATATATAAAGTTTGGATATTTCTATACTGGTAGCATTTCAATATATAAAAGCACCAAAGAATATGGAATCACAACTCTGTAACCAATTAAACTTCATAGGAAATGCAATCCATTTCTTAAGGAGAAATTAGTGTCGTAGCAAGAGCACGTCACTTACCTAGAAGGAGCTAATCAGCTCCATTTGTGGTTGCCATTTGTCCTCATACACTGTTAACAGCCTTCTTCAAACTAACACTTGATAAAAATACAGAAATTCCAATGCAGTCCATTTTACTGTACACTTAACACTCAAATAAATAAAACATATTCCTAAGCATAATAATCTTCTTCAACTACAGGAAGAGTAGTTCCAAAATACTTCTGGATTTTATTTTAACTTAAACTTTCTTACAATGTTTTAAAAATAATTCACTTGTGTAAATGAATAAAGACGACATTTGTATATAAAACTGTCTTAAAGAAGCCAGCAATTCAATTTCTTTTCACTAGTGTTGCACTGAGAGTGCACACCACCAAATGCCCATTCAAAGACAAGCAAACCAGTATCAGTTAAATCAGTGGACCTCCTTCACTTACTATCTTTGCTTATTTAAACAAACCAAGGGTCATGGAATCTAACTTGATGTTCTGTTGAAATATTACAAATACAGACTGAAAAAGGCAAATTAACCTTTTAAGGAGAGGTAATGTCTGAAATAAAACAGTGTTTTAGGAAACTATTTTCTGAGATCAAGCTTGACGAATAGTGCTAAAAATTCTACTTAAGTTTGAAAACTTAAAGCTTCCTTAGTTAAAGCAATATGCATCTTTGAGAGCTTATACTAATGGGTATGACAGCTTTACAGTGTTGTTTATGAATATAATACATACATAGTTCTGGGTTTAATATTTTATTTGAATGACGTTTAATGTTATGCAAAATAAATTGTTATGTTACATCCACTGTGACATCAACTAAAATGTGAACTAGTTTGCATAGGTTAGTAATTTGGGCAGCATGATGTTGCTCTAGTCCACCAAAGCTTAAATATTCACAGTGTAGAGGAAGAAACAGGAATTAAAGCATTTCTACTAAAATATATTTTAATAGCTGGTGTTAACTTTCTGCATAACAAAAGCCAAATTAAGATGATACATCATATGATCCAAGAGTAAGTTTATCTGTCCTTTGAAAAACAATTGTTACCTTCATAACTGTATACCCCCAAATACAGTACAGTTTTGCAAAATAACTAAAACTTTACACACTTTAAAGCAAACATAAGCCAAACTGCACAGCGGTTCATTTTTGCTTTTTATATCACACTGCAAAAACCAACAGCTGAGAGATTTTCCACATCATGCTAATCAATGTCAATACAGTCGTTGCTGTCTTCCAATGGTCTAGCAATTTCTAATAGTAATATTACATACACAATTGAAATGCTACAGTATAGCTTATTTTCCCCCCTAAAATAATAATAATTAAACAAATGTCAACAACAACTGGATTACAACTTAAGTACAATATGCAAATTTTATTTATCAGACACAAGAAGCAGATGAAATTCCTTTGAATATACTGTTGTAGTGCAGGCAGTTTAGGAAATGGAGCTTTCAGGTTTTCTTTCCAAAGGAGAGATGGGGTTCCTATGGCATAAAGCTGGAGAAAATCACTAAAGCATTGCAAAATAGTTTAATCTTCTACAGCTCACTAGTACTTTGCATTTGCCAGCACATCAGTTTGGAGGACTTCTTTCAACAGCATCTTCTGTCTGTTTCAGTATATTGTTTAAACATTTACTAACTAAAGCATATTCTATTTTTTGAATGGAGTATTAATCAACTTAATAAAACTCTATGATTTTATACCCTGTACCACCTTCTGCCAAAGACCTGTGTATTTGTTATTTCTTTTTCATCCTACAAGGTGACATGCAGTCACCGTACAATAAAAACTAGAATTATTACCTCTCCCAAGTATTGGAGACTTTCCACATCCCTAAGAAACACTCGGCAGGGACACATTTGTCAAAAACATAATCCATGGGAGGTGATTCTCCATCAAATCCCAATCTGCTGAAGTAGTTTATTGTATGTCAAATGTAATCAAGAAAACCCTGTTTCATCAAGACTAAATGCTAATGTTCCATAATGAAAAATTACAACTGCAGTATCTGTATGTAGCTTTGTTTAAAAAATGAAGATTAGCCAGGCAAGAAAGAGTAATGAAAAGCAAGGCACCCATTTGTTCTTGTATGTATGCATGAATATGCTCTATGTTGTATTCTACATTTATCCATGTTAGCAAGAATTACAGCATTCTTTACAGAACTCTTTATTTCTGAAATGGAAACATGTGGACTTCCAACCTGAACTTTGGAACAGCTTGGGAAATTCAAGTCCTTAAAAGCCCTTTCCCTTCCCCAGAAAAATGTTGACTACAGGAAGAAAGAACACTGAGAGGAACATGCTGTGCTAAAAATGAATATAAACTTTAAAGGTGACAAGACAGCATGTAACATCTTTTCACCCTTATATCACACTGCACATTAACAGTCTCCAACATATGCTTTGAAAAATGCGTGCTGGCACAATTTAGTTTATGACTTACTCTCCCTACCTTATAAACTTTAAATCTTATAAAAAAAAATTTTTATAATTGCATTCTGGTAATTTTGGGCCTTTGATTGCATTGCTTAGAACAAAGCTGCAAAATTACACAAAAGTTTATTTTATATCAAAAAGCAGGAGCCATTCCACATAAACATGAATTCGTAAGCATAAATGATAAAAAAGTTGACTACAAGAAAAAGTAACTTAAACCAGATCTTAATAATTCTGCTGACATACCATTCTCAAGAGAAATACAATTCACATACTGTTTTGTTTTCTTGACCTTTCATGTTTTGCAAATTGCTTTAGCTGCTCTGCCAGGCTAATGAATATTCAAAATTCATAAAGGAAATTTTATTTCTATTGTTTAGCATAACATAGTTCTTTAATGTCACCAAATGCTCATTTTCTGATTTACTTCTATGCATAAAGTGTTCAACATTGTAATTTGTCTCCTCATTTAGGAAGAATGATCATGTATTTATAGGTGGAGACTCTCTGTTTTATAAGTCACTAAAAATTGCAACTTGGTGCCATATAGATATTTTCTGTATTTCTTTTTTATTCATATTTGGTTAACAAACTGACACTTTGTTTTTATTGTTGTCAGCATAACACAGCTAATAGAAAGCACAGCAGCAAGTGACAGCCAATTGCGCCTCAGGCATCATCTGAAAATTTGCCAGCCAGCAGAAGCTGTAATTCCTCTCCTTGCTGTTGATGGCTAGTGATGAAACCAACATAGAAGCAAACTGCTTGTTTCAGAGCTTCTAGCTCAACATACCACATCAGCCTTTAAAAAAGCCATTTGCCTTGCTGATTTCATGTGGATGTCACCAGTAATGCACAAGGGTCTGCTGCAAGAGCAGCTCCTTATGCAAAACTTGCAAGAATTTTAAATCACAGCAGTCAGCTATACAAATTGCATATTTACAGCCGCAGAACTCTGCTTTTAAAATACATTTTTTGAAGTTAGATACTCCTGGACAGATTTAGCCTTGAAATTAGGCTGCTGACAAGAAAGCATAGGTAATTCCACAGTCACGGACATTTTTAAATTTTTTTTTTCTTAATGCAGTCATTCCATTTTGCTTGGCAGTTGGACTCATCCCTGTGCTAGCAAGACCTAAAATAAAATTGTATAAGCTTTCCAATTCTTAACTGTATGCAAAAATAGAACTTGCAGATATTTGCTTTGACAACTTTCAGTTGACACAACAAATCCATACTGCCTTCCTTCTTCATTTTTAAAATAGTTATTGCAGGGTTGCCTACTATATGAGATAAGGCATACAAAATTCTGTAAAAGCTCTATATTTGATTCTACTTTAAAAATTTTAGAAGCTAAAGAAAGCCAGTGCAGACTCAATATTGTGAGGGCTACTCCAAAGTTAATTTCCTTAGCACACGGCTGAACTCCACAAATTATTTAATCGAAAAAACGTTTTCTTCCTTACACATCTCTGTATCCCCATGAATAAGTTCTCACATGAATCTTTAACTCTTTTGTCCTTTCTCCCTGGGAGGGAATGCAGCACCTAGTCAAGGCAGAAAAAAGTTCCCTGTGACCCAAGCCTGCGGAGATCTGAGAGACCCACTGTGTCACCAGCTGTTTGATCCTCTCCCCAGAGAGGATCCTCCCTCACAGCCTGGATCTCTCGGTTCTGACCATAAGCTAACACACACCAAATAGTACATGGGAAGGTCTGTCAGCAGAATATTTTTACTGTTTTCTACAGATGGCTAAACTGAAATAATGGCAGAGAGTATGTTGTATTTTGCTTAACTAGCTTTCCCTTCAGTGTCAGTTATGAGAAAGATTAAATCACTAAAAGAAAACAAAATACTTCTCCATCATTAATCATTTGGTAAGCGTACAACCCACTGTCGGATCACCAAGAATTTGGGAGTAAACCGAAGCAATAGGCCACTGATCTGAAATGCACTACACGAACCAGAGCTCTCCTCCACTGCTCGATGGAGGCACAAGTGTTTCTGCCGCAGGGGGAGGGACATCAGCTCAGCAGCTCAGCAGCAAAGCAGCCATTAAGCGAGTACCTGTGGTGAGGACGGGGTGTGACTGCAGGCTCCGTGCGGCCGCACGTGCGGGAATTATTTACAGCAGCACGGGGGAAGGCAAAGGACCTCGCGTGAAGTACTGGTTGTACGTTGCCCTAAGGAAAGTTTCTATTTAAAGGCTAAGTATTATGGAAGGAAACAGAAGAGTTGACAGGTTTTATATTTTAGAATAGTCTTTGCGAGGAATCTCCTGTGGAAAAGATACTGAGGAACCATGAATCCATACCTGGATCTAGTTGATGGATTGGGATGGAAGCAAATCAATAGATCACTTGGAAATAAATAAAAATGGGTAATCCAAGAATAAATGTGGATGTGCAAGAGTCAGGAAATTTTTGCTGTCAAAATAAACATATTTACTGTAAGGCTGCTGGGCAGGAGGGGGTTTTATTGGGGTTTTTTACTGGCATATTACTTGTCTTTATTTCAAATGACTGAATTATCTACTTAACATTTTAATTTTTATTAGGAAGCTAACAGCTTAAACATTAAACATTTCCCTAATAATTTGAAGATGTGTTCAAACTCAGTGTATTAACCTCCTGTGACTTCCGAGTGCCATAAGAAGTGAATCAATTTTATGGTTATAACATCTTTGAGGTGTAAGGAAAAGGTATTACCCCTTTACAGTTAATTGACCAAAGTCTTTATAGGATTGGCAGCACCAGGCTTCCATACATGTTTTTCATTTTGAGAGAGCACTATTATAAGCAATGCTGTTTTCAAAGCTCTGAGCTTCTTGTGGATTATTTATTTTTTTTCTTTAAAGGACTCTAAAATGGATTCTGAGTGAGAATGCAAACTGTTATAGCAGTGATAAAGTAATGATCATGAACTCTTAAAAGATTCTTCTGACTTTTTTCTAAAAGGTTAGATTTTAAGTAAATCATAATAAAGCTTAAAGGACTAGAGACAAAAATTAGTTAACAAACTCAATATAATTTGCAGGAAGCATTCCTGTTTTCCCAGTTCTCTGAACAGTACCATACATCCAGCCATCATCAATTGGTTGCACATTGATGATATAATCACCATCCCTGAAGGAAACTTCATCTTCATCTTGAGCGCTGTAGTCATACATAGCTCTGTATGTTCTCTGTTGAAGGAAAGAAAACAAGGCTGTAAAGTCTCAAGTCTAAACTGAGATAGATTCTTTCTCTTTGCACAAAGAAGAAAAGAGAAGGAAAAAAAGAATAGAGGGAGCAAAGCAGAGAGAGAAATCACATGTTGCCTGTTGCAAAGGAACAGTGTCCCCTCGACCTGCTGTCAAATAGAGACCTTTGTTCTGAGTAGCAAAATAATTATTTTGTTAACTCACATTGTCTTACAGCTTCAAACAAACAGATTTCTAGCCATTCATGGCATTTTGAAGTATTCTAACTGTTGTTTCATTAATTCACTAATAACAGTTCATTACATCCAGCCACAGCTAGATGTGCTTTTGCTCCCTATTTGCATGATTCACAAATAGCTTCTCCTGTGTCTTCACTAAAAGAAACATAATCTTCACCCAGGCCATTAACTTTTCCACCTCACTGAATGTCCTTCATTTCATTAGGATTTGACCCCGAATTAAGAATTATGAATGTATTATTATCTAAAGAAAAAACAAGATTTCAGAAAGTCTATAAAAATAATTTTTATGAATACTTATCTTTTCATATTCAGATAAAATGTTGTTTAGCACATTAAGTCCCATCATTAGCTAAGCAAAATTTCTCTACCCACTATAAGAAAAGATTTCAACTTTTTACTCTATTTTTCTAAATAGAGTATTTATTTTCACTCATAACCAATAAAATGCCATCACCTACTGTAATTCGAAGTGGATTTTCAAACTCAGGAAGAACAGTCTCCCCTTGTATCTTAACAGCAGAACAAAACTAGCTCATTTTAAAATTCCCAAGAGTACTTTCTTTTCCTTACCCTGGCTCTTGACAGAAGTCAAAAGCAGTTCAAGCATCACTGATAATATCCAATTTCCCTTCCAGTAATTTTTGCTATGCTACCATATGTAGCTGAATTTTTCTGGTGCAATGATTTAAAGAGGAAAAATGGTAAAAACAGTTAGTGTTTCAGTTCATGCCTAGTACTATTGTCTGAACCTTTTAATAGACAGCAAACTTCTCAGCTCAAGAAAACAGATCTCAATTAATTTTAGTTTATATCATATATATGGGGGTTTGAGTGTTTTTAAGGAAACTATTTTTTAAAAAGGTGGAGATTGCTTCACAAGGAGTAAGCAGGCCATTTGCCACATGTTGGACATGTGGAATTATTTAATCCAAACACTATGGGGCAATTCATCATTACTGTTCCCATGCTAGAAATACACTTTTAGTCTTGGCTCTACCTTTATCATTGGTAGTGCAAATTAAACAGGACAGAGAAATCAGCTCCTGTTTAAATACTGGAGACCATTGGAGACCACCTTTCCTGACAAGTCTACTCTGAACTGCATTTCAGTCTTGCTCTGTACTGTTTTTCTCTGCCATGCCTTGTAGTTCTGCTGACCTACAGGCTGTGACCAAGGGCAGTTTTCAACCAGAGGTATGTGCTTTCTTAGTGGTTCCTTAACCTCTTTCGAGTGTGCATGAATGTCAATGAAAAAATGATCATTTTTTACGCACTATGGGACAGTAAATAATTGCTTGGGTTCTATCATCACAAAAAATTCCTTAAACATTCATAAAGTAAACAACTAGCAGTCAAAAGGCTCTCTGCCTTTCAGAATCTTATTTTTTCCAGCTATTTCACTGATGTCTCTGCTAAGCCTAGAAAGTAACTCCAAAAAAGCAGTGGAAAATACACTATTACAACAAACTCAGCAGCAGTTAGCCCTTTAAACAATTTATTTCAAAAGAGGGTCCATTTAAGAAAACTGGCAGCAAGTCTATATCTGATATAAGGCAGTAAATGGATGTTGCCCAGAGCCATGCTTATAGGTCTGACTTAAATAGAAAAAGGTTGGTGAAGAGATTAAATGTTTTCTTAAACTAATATAAAATTGGAAAAATAGAGAGGTTTTGCTCACTCAGAAGGATGCTCACTCTTGCTCAGAGCACCATGGCAAAGGACATACCACTGCTGTCTTCTTAAAGGCAGCTTGACTACATCAATGTGGTGCACAGTTGTGAAGACAAGCCCACAATTTCAAACTTCAAAAGAATTTATTAGGGCCCTAAATGCTGCTGAGAAACCTAAATTTATAGCCTTAGCACCTAATTAGGTGCTAAATGGCTGTCAGGAGATATCTCCATAATAATCCTGTTAGCATTTAATGCCTAATTATCACTGCAGAGTGTAATCTGGGCTATATAGCTGAGAATTACAATGCCTAAAGGACTCAAAGCAGGGATTTTTAATACGCATTTCAGTGAATTATTTCTCTGTCAGGAGTGAGTTTAGCAGGTATTAAGCTACAAGAGGGTGTAAGAAAATTTTGGAGTTTTGTAAAAGAGCCAAAACTTGCTTATCTCCTACCTCCTCAAAGGTCTGTCCCACAGCTACTGCTTAGAGAGAACAGTAAGTCTTGTCCATATGAAGAACTGAAGTGCAGCTATCACATTCTCAGCTCCCCAGCCAGATCTGGACTGACAGGTGTTTATTTCCACTTCAGCCACCAATTCATATCTGTTCTATGCATGGCTCCTTGCAAAGAGCAGTAACTGCTGCAGCATCCTTCACATCCAGCAGCTATCAAGGAAAGCCAACTTGCAGCACAGGTTGTTTTCCTACCACTCTTGGATATCTAACAGCGTGTCAACACCCCATTATTTTCCAAAGATGAAAACAGCCTTCAGGGCTTTCTGTTATAAAACACTTTGTACTCTGAGCAACAATTTAATTCACCCCACTATGCAGAACTGCTCACAGAAAGTGAGGAAAAGTTAAGAATCAGAATATAATGCAATCTATCTGGGAAAAAAAAAAATCTACCCAAAAATTTTGTTGGGATTATGCCTGATACAAAACACAGCTCAAAATTAAATGAAGCAGATTTTGAAAATTTAGAAAATATAAAATTTCTGTTTCTTAACATAGGAGATTGATGAACATGATTATAAAATGAACTTATGCCTTTTGGGGATAGATTTGATAACAATACAACAAATAAGTTGAAAGGAGTAAATTTACTACAGCAGCTAACTCTGCAATCATCTTCACCCTGATAAAACCTATGGGATCTTAATCACTTTTGCCCTAGAGATGTCCTGGCAAAACTCAGGCACTGATGAATTACTTTATCACCTTCATTGCTTTTAGTTAAGCCTTGAAAACTGCTCATGCTTTGAGGTCACTATTCCAGGATTCCTTTCCTCCAGTCTCATCCCTTGGAACTTTCTTCTCATCTTTCCTCCCTCTGTCATTAGCCAGACAACTCTGCATCTCTGGCAGTACTGCTCCAAGCCCAGAACTGAAAAGGCAGCTGAAAGCAATGAACCTAAACATTGTGTAAGTTTGTCAGATCTCCTACAGCATGTCCACATAGCATTTTAAAAGTGCTCCAAGACTGTCATCAACCTTCAGTCTGCACAAACCGCTACATTTAAACACAGCCCCAGCCCGAGGCTTCCCCCAAGCACACTCTGAGACTGCTCTGCATCCTCCCAAAAGCTGAGCTTAATATGTCCAGTGCACCTGGATAAGCTGCACAGGCTAAAGACAATATTCTGGTGTTAAGGTGGGAAGACAAGGGAGCCTGGCAGGTTTATAACTGCATCTGAGATGCTTCTTTTGGAGAAGAAGCATCACTTTGGGGTAGTAAGATCACATTCTGTCTTCCTCGTCAGACCAGCAAGTTAGCAGTCAGCATCAGGCCAGCAGTCCTTGATTTCCTCTCCCTGGAAATGCTTGGGGTTCATTTTCTATAGGGAAACTCACTCAGTTTTTAACAACAGCAAAATCAGTTCAGATCATGATGCTTGCAGGTTTTATTTTTTTCTGATGATAAAGTGTTATGACTTATAAGGATGTCAAATGAAAACAGTTCCACAACAGGGATAAGGAATCTGTTGAAATAAGTCAATCTTTTATTCTTTAAATCCTTTAACATCAATCCCTTCCTTTTTCTATTACCTTCACATTTACACTTCTGGAAGAAGAGGCAAATGATGATTCTCAAGATGACTGATATGGCACTGTTTCAACAGCCTACCAGGTAAGTCACTGGGACACAGAGGTATTAGGAAATAGTCATCTCCCTGCCCACAAAACTGCAAAGGCTGGTTAAGTGTGTTTTGAGCTTTGCAGGTATCTATCTCCATTTTCTGTCTGCTGGATTTGAGGGCTGTTTGCTTTGCTCTCCAATGACAAGCAAATCTGCTGGCAAAGCCCAGGCTTCCAGGTCTCCTACTTTTTAGCTTTTGTCTCTTTTAGAAAGCAGCCCAAAGTGCTGTGTAATATCCTGGGAAATTAATAGTTGATTCCACTATCAACAATCTCACAGCTGTCATGCAGGTGTCCAAAGAGTTTCTCAGGTTACTGACTCACTCAATAATGCAGGTATCTGGATCCCAGACTTTCCAGCAAATTACCCCCTCAGCCCCAGACAGCTGAGAATCTGGCAAGCCTGAAAGTACTCATACCACACAGAAAGTCATGATCTTTACAATATAAAATATCATGGAGTTTCAGTCTTACAAAAAACTAAAAGTTTCAGCTAATCTTGAAAACAGTTTTTTTCATCTCAGGAAGCTCTAAGTTTGCTTCATAATTAAATATTTATTCATCTCTGAAAAAGGTGAGGGAGGTAGGAAATATACATCTATTCAAAATATTTTAAAATTCAAAATTACAATATTTCTAAGGTAGAAGGTGGCTGGATCTGAACTAAGAAATCTCTAGGCAGCAATATGATTTAAAAATTATGATAACCATTAAAACTGAAATTTTTATATAGGGAGTTAAAGAAGAAAGTCAATTTCCTAAAAATCCCAGCTGAATAGCATGCAGCTCTCCTTCCTTGACCAGTTACTTTTAAAATGAAATATTCACTCCAGCATTACATTCCCATCCACCACAATTAAGAACTTCATGAAGTGGCCACGGTTTCATGATAAAGCTTCTTGTCAGTTGCCTACCAGTATAACTCAATTTGGATCAAACACGAGTCGGTGCACGACTGTTGTGTGGAATTGGAAAGGGCACAGCAATCCAGAGTTTGAGCTAGCTCATACAGGCAGAAGTATTGCAGGAAGGTACAAAGCCTGCTAGTACAAAATCAGCAAGTCAAAAAAATTGAAACTAATTTAAACCAACAGGGTGATCTTAAGAGATCAGTGGTTTTCATCCAGTGCTAGGAGCATGAATTCATCACAGAGCATAACATCAAAGTTCAGCCTGTGAAACACTATCCAAGCATCTACTGTTTGTTTTAATATGTAAAGGATTCAGTTATTTCTCTGCTTTTTGAATATCATACATTTTTTTAATATATTCTGATGTAAAAGTTCTGACCATTGCCCACAGTCACTCAATTTTTTTTTATACATGAAGACTAGCGGTTACAGTTATGATAAAGACAGTCAAATAGGTCAGCTATAGAACTCTAGGGGTTCAATTCAGTCATATTTTAGAGATTTCCCAGTAGTTGATGACGGTGCTTACCAAACAAAATTCTCCTTTAAATTCAATACTCACCAGACTTGCTGAATGAGGCTGTGAATGCATGGACCTCATGGATGACATACTGGTCTGGTGCATGTATCCATATCCTTGAGTCTGGCTTTGCTGATACGCCCCAGGCAGAACAGGGGCTGCATTAAAGAAATACAGACACAATAATTAATATTTAAAAACAGCCCTTATCTAGCATTTTGTAGAAAGTGTAGACTATTTGCACTGTTAATAACAATTCCTCCATACAAAACAGTTCAGAATTATTTCCATAAAGAATATAAGGGTTTTTAAAAGTTGATTTAC
The DNA here is from genome assembly GCA_013396875.1 of Vireo altiloquus. Lineage (NCBI taxonomy): Eukaryota > Metazoa > Chordata > Aves > Passeriformes > Vireonidae > Vireo > Vireo altiloquus. The sequence continues at coordinate 102,390 of VZRF01003176.1, forward strand.
ACATAAATATAACCAAAGCTATAGCAATATATCCACAAACACTGTCATGGTTAGTTGGAAAGAAAAGTTTAATGCACCGTTAGAAGTTTAATCATAAAAAGGTTTATGAAAGCTTAAGACACCACTAACTCAATTTAGTACTGACATAGGTGAAGCACTAAATATATGTCCCATAAGCAGCCATCTTTAAGGAACGATTGATGAAAAAAAGTTAATGCAGTTTTGAAATGGTTCACTAGAAATTCACTGTAATTAATTCTTAACTCCTTGCAAACAAACTCTTATTTATTGGGCTATGAACAAAGAAGGATTGTGATTCACAGGAAGAGGCAGAAATGTAAAAATGTCAGCCAACACTCAAGTTTCTTCTGATTCCATCAACATTCTTAGTCAAACACAGAGAGATCAATGCTTATTTATATATTTCAAAGTCCATCTTTTTCAGTATCTTCCTCTTACCGCGCAATTGTTCCATCTCTTTACATATTTTGTTCACATTTTAACAATTCTATATAATAATCATTAATATATTAACTTCTATTGCACCAAGAGCTGCTGAAAGCATCAATACAACCAACAGGGATTCCTAACTCTACTGCTTACTAGAAAAGAACTCATAAACTTCCCACATTTGACCAAACATCTTATTTTGGCAACAGACAGAAACAGAATGTGTTAAAAACACAGTTGATCATAAAACTGTGAGAAATAAACCCAGACTGACTACTTTCTTAGCCAAAGGCCAAAAAGTATTTTAAAATCAAAACTAAAAATCCTGAAGTTGTTTTTAAAGCAAAAGATTAAAGTTTAGTCACCATATATCTGTGTATGTTTTACAAAACTCATGCACTCTGAGAATAAAGATTTCTGGTTTGTATGGAGGTTATTAGCACATCTCCACTGTTATTTCCAGAATTTTACTAGTTCAATGGGAAATTCATTTAGCTGCACTGAAAAACAAATGCATTTCTGCTGATATTTTTCAAGTGGTCCATTTAGATGGTAGTCTATCTAACTCCTCTGCTGGAAGCTGTCTTTTGGTTAAAGGAGATGGATCTTATGGAGCACATGATTCAAAAATCTTCAAACATGGAGTCATTCAGCAGTCCAACACTTCCTGGGAGAGGTCTTGAGCTTGTTGGGAAATAAGAACCACTTCTGCAGCAGCCATCACACATAGATTCAAAAAGGAGCAAAGCTGATGTAAGATTTAAAGGGGTTCACAATGTGTGGAAGGATCCAGGACATGTAAAACGAAAAAATACATGGGAAAAGCAGGAAACCCCATTAAAAATATATATTTATGATAAGTATTCATATTTGCAATAGTATCACTCTATAATTCTCTTTTTCTTGAGTTGCCAGGACAATAAATGCATGTGAAAAAAGGGTTTACTGAGAAAATGTTTGTTGAACTATTTCAGAAATAAAAGTCAACCTTGTGCTTTCAGCAAGTTGTTTTACCAATCCTGCTTCTTCAGCTAACAAAATCACTGATTTCAACAAAGGTTCTTCTCAAAACTTCCATTTAGTTTTACTTAGCATATTCAAATGCACTAAGTGTGTAATTACAATTTGGGATGCTACTCTTTGCTCTACTATACTTGTAAAGATAAGTAACACTATATATTTAACTAGGGTTTTTCTGATTTAGAAAACATGCCTCAAACTATTGTAATGAATAGATTGTTTTGTTAAATGAGGGGAATTAAAGTGATATGCAGTCAGATGCAACACTGGAACATGATGAATAATGGATGTTTTAGAAGGGCCAAGTTCATTCTAATGACATATAAGTAGAAAGACATTTTAAAGCAGTTCAATCATCAGAGAATTGCAGCTCATTAACATATTCACAGGATTATCATGCATTAAGTGAATAGTCTTGAGTAGTTCATCAAATAATTTATGTTTCAATGTTGTTACAAGCTATTTCCACATGAGCAGATGTAGTCCTTCATGAGAAAATAGAGAAGAACGTAATTTAATCAAAGGTTCTGCGATCAAGCTGGAATGAATACATTTTGCCTAATTCACCACCAGCATGAATGTAGGCCAGGTCATCGAAGCCAACGGAGTCTCATCTCCTCATAACAGCAAAAAATTGCTTCTGTGGGTTGAAAACCAAGCACAGCTTGAACTTTTTAACTCAGCAGGAAGAGTATCTTCAGCCAACACTGGCCACTGATCAGCCAGCACCCAGCCTGCCCTGCAGCAACAAAGGGGTAGCAGCACCCTGAGACTCCTTTTTTTCTGACCAAGAGAAGTAAAGAGGCTGGTAGGAACCTTTTATTCTTGATTCCTTCTCTCCAAAAGAGATCTTTCTCATTTCCTATCAATCATCCCTTGTAAGGCAGCAATCCTACTGGTGGTCAGCTTCATTGTAACCTCCAAGTCAACTGGCTTATTTTGGGGAGGATAACCCTCATAAGCTCCTGCCTCTGTGACAAGTGGCAGCAGCAGGTCTGAGATGTGCTTTCCTCTTTAGCAATCAGTCTCTCACAAGCTGAGAGAATTCTGTCAAACTGTCTCAACCAAGCTGTTTGCTACTTTACCTCCAATGATGGAAAGCATAAATCCACCAAAAAAAGCATTTCTTCCAAAGCATGAGAAACTTTGGGAAGTAACAGAGGCTGTAGTGTTAGAAAAAGATTTTATACAAACAAAAAGAAGGATTAGCTCTGCTAATTATCTTCTGGTCATTTATTTAGGTATCATATATGTGAGCATTTATAGCAGCACATACTAGTGTTGAAGACACTTGCCTGAATGATTCCATGTGGGCTGGGGTTTTTTCCATTAAAAGAATACTGCAAATTACTGTAGTATTCTTCAAAAAAAATCTTTTAAAAAATCATTATTTTTTAACAATTCTTTACAAAAAATACTGAATAAATTTTCAGATGGTTGTCTTGGAATTGGAAGACAATTTGGGAATCAAGCTGAATAGTGAAAAGACAATATCTGAGCAGTTTCTGGTGATACAGATAATTCAAGGTGAGATTAAATGGTGCAGAGAAAGAGTTTGACTTTTTTTCATCATCATCACACATAGTTAACTGCAATCTTTTGGCTCAGTCTGAAGTATAAAGTTCTATAACATCATTGATTGCAGCAGCAGCAATAGCAATGGTTTTAGTTAACCTGAGGGAACAATAAAATACAGTGGTGGAACATGAAATTCATTTAACTGAAGCCAGATTTATTGGTGATAGAACTGAGGGCTGACCATTGCTCCCAGAAGTACAGGTGGATGTTTTTTTCTTGCATTAAGACTTTACCAGATGCATTCTGATTTATCAAAACTTACTTTTTTTTTTCTTGTCCCACTTACCAAGCAAGCCAGAAATTCATTTTAAACTATCTACTTGAAGAAATTTATCGTATATCTCCTACTATATCTTTACAGGCTTCCCAAGAGGAAAGAGCAAGAAAAATGAATGAACATAAGACAAACAGAGAGGAATCCTCCCATAAAAAGAAGCAGCTGAGAGAATGATAGTGAGTATCAACTTGCTGCCACAGACAGTGGGGTCTGCAGAGTGTGTACTGATCAGGACATGCTTTGAGAACAGGGAAAGAAAAAGGTCAAATCGTAGAAACAGGAAAGGAATCGTTAAGAGAGTATTGTGTAACTATGAGCTTAAAAAAAAATGTTATGCTAAAAAGAAAAATCAGTTTGAAGTTAGGTTCCAAGACACATTTTATCAATACCATACTTAAACTCTCTTTCATTCTTTTGTATAGCAGAACCTTGACAATCCCCAGTAAAACAATATATCCTCAGTGGTAACTACTGCACTTTTGCCATTTACTGCAACACATGCCCATTACTGAACCACATGTAAAATAACCACTTCATTTACTCTCACACACATCATACACTTCTAAGGATTTTATAGGATCCTTCCTATTCTGATAATACCTCAATTCACAGTTTCACTCGTAAGACTTCAGAGAACTCACAAAGAATATTGCAACGTTCTGTAATCATAACATGAGAGAACACAGAGTAAGAATAAAGGTTTGGATTATTATGTGCTTAAGTCTAGTGTCTGCAGTAGATTAGGTAAAAAAATGTCGTCTTTCTGAGCAGCGCAAAAGAGCCAGAACACAGCATCATCATAAACTCTGTGCCACTGCCATTACAGTGAGCTCGCCCTAAGTAGATCAAGCTCCTTATGGGACTCATGCTGACCACATATATGGAAGTTCTTCGCCTTTTTTTGCCTTGCTACTGCTGTATTTTCCACAGGTTGCAACATTTGGCACAGGCTTCACAGACTTTCTTTGCAAAGCCTTCCCCATAGTTTTCAGTTCCTTATTTCTATTGCCCTTCCCTTAGAAATCCTCAGCTATGTCCTGGGCAACAGAAGACACAGAGTGATGCAATCACATGTGGGGACATGTAAGTCTACAGGACATTTCTGGGGACTCGGGTACACCCCATGTGCTGTCCATGTGGACAGGTCACTGTGCCTGAACTGCACAGCCCCCTTGACACCTCCCAGTGCAACACCTGGCTGAGGAAATACGGGAAATAAAACTGTTACTGCTGTGTTAAAGCTAGTGGATAATAACAACTGCTACCTTTTAAAACCTTCTCCGGAAAGTGTTAAAGAGGTTACTTTGATTACAAACTCTGGGTAGATAATTTATTTCTTTGTTTTCTATCAATTTGCCCAGATGTTGGCTGCTGCACACCATCACTGAAATATTTAAAGTGATATTTTTGGCAAAAAAGCCTCTAGAAATAATATAGTCTGTCCCCATTTAAAATCAGGGTCAAAGTTGCAGTTAGGTTGCGTTTCTTCAGGCCTTGTCCTGTCAATTCTTATTTTGGGATGCAGATTTTACTACACGTCTTTGATTTACCACAAACCCTCAATTTCTACTCTTTATTTCCCATGCTCTGTATATTCCTGAGCAAGATCTTGAGATGAGCTCAGCCAAGCATTGCATTAATCATATAAGCGTCTTGAGAAACAGTTTTAAGGAGAGATTTGAAGTAGGCTAACACATTAATTCTGTAGAAGTTCACATCCTGCCCAAGCATAAACAGCAGCATAAATGGAACATAATGGTTGTTAGCCAAGAATTTAATAAGAGATTTAAAGAAGGCCCATATCACAGGCTAATCAGAAACAAGAATCTTGACACTTTGGCAACAAGTAAGGCAGGTTAGATGTGATGAGGATACGATGTTAAAGAGGCATAAGTAAAGTAACTTGACTGCTATGACAGCCGAGGTTTTAGCAGACTTTTAAAGATGATGTGCTAAACATCATTCTCTGATGAAGTTAAGACTGTTGGAAGAATTTGGCAGGAGACATGAGGTGATATGTCTCAAGGAGCTTACAGGCAGTCCATCCCCAGTGCCCACTACATATCTGAGGTTGGTGCCCCTTGAGCTGCCTGAGCCTAACACTCCTGCTACCCCTTCCTCCCTCTCAGCTGGGTTGTTCTTCTGCTGGCTTGGGGAGCTCCACCAGGGACCAGACCAGATGTAGTACAAGGATGGAGGCAGGACCCAAGGCCACGGACAGCAGAAAGCAACAAACTGCTAGATCAGCTCAGTTGTCGCAAGGTATGTCCCCTAAGCACCTCCCTTTTGTGCAAGCCGCCTCTGGACTCAAACCACAAAAGAGCTGAGCCCCTCACAGATGCTTCCCTTCAGATGTCCCAGCATCCAGCTCCAAACAAAGCACCCCATGCAATGCAGGGGCTCCTGTATGCTCACATGTGGCATGCACTGCTCAACTACTTGCAAACTACTTGCATCCTAGGTCTCCACAGTACTTGTAAAAAGACATAGTGGAAGTTTAGAGAATATTAAGCCTAATGCAGCCAGCAAGAGCTGTTTACTTGACAGTTAAAAACAGGTATCAGAGGACTTAAAAGGCTTTAATATATGCAAGGATTGCCCAGAGAGGTTGATATGAGGTACAGAAATCTGCAGCATTACCATGGTACTGAGGAAGGAGATGGTCTCTAAAGTATACAGTAAAACAGCAGTCACAGGAATAGAGAAAACAAACGGCAGAGTACAGGAATGTTAGATACAGAAAACATTAGGAAAACCTCAGTAATAATTTTACAGTGCAGAACCGATTGCCAACAATGCTCCTGTCCCCAAAGGGGAGGAAAATTTTTAAAAAATCCCAAACATTCTTGCAAAAAGAAAGGTTAAAAACTGGGTAGAGAAACAAGTTTTTTGCCAATCATATCAAAATATCTATAATTTTCAATCATTATTACAGTTTATGTGGCTCTTCAAAATTAAACATATTTCAACACAAAGTTGGATTCTTTGTTTTAAAAATGTTAAGCCTTAACCTTAAAAATCTCAAACTGAAAAACTGTGGTTATTTTAGTTTTTAAAAGTTTGCCTTTTAAACTACTATCTTCTGATGAACATTGAAAAATTCCCAGCCATTTTTAAAGTTAAACTGCTCAGCATTAACTTTTCAAATAAGCTAGAAAATTAAAAAACACACTCTAAGGTGGTTATGACTCTTATGTATTAACAGAGATTTTTCTAATCAGAAAAAGTAGCATAGCACAGTCAAATTTATTGGGAATAGTTCAGACTGTGTAAGCATATAAAAAGCACTAACCTGAAGACTGAAGATGGTGAGACCTGATACAGAAAAATGCTGTTTTTAGAACAGTAGAAAACACCACGGTAAGGCATCTTGGCATTTTTTCTTGTAAAAGTAACTTTCTCTTCATTTCTTTTATTTGTTTTCCTCCCCTCTTTTCCTTGCCCTTGACTGGTCAGTCAGCCTGCTTTCTTGGATGTCTGAGCTGCTCTCAGTGCTTCTGAGAAGCAGCAGTTTGTCTGCATGCTATCTAGTACAGGAGTCAGTAATAGGTAGTAAATTGGAATATCAAACCCAGATATAATTAGGTTGTTGAAATAACAACCTGAAAGTATGGCCTAATTCACAGAGGATGTTAATAAATATCTGCCATGCTCACTGACCTCATTAGAGTTTAAGCTCTGAACTACTTGGAGTCAGTGGTAAATTCAGAATGTTACAGCTTAGGAAGTTTCCATAACCTAAATTCTAAAGATATAAGAAATAAACTGTACAATCTTCAAATAGTTAAAAAATGATGGAGAGAAGGCCAACAAAATTACTGATTTTGTGTTTAAAATACCATTAATTATTCATGATGCAAAAAATCAAAACATCTCTACTCTTATGACTACTTACTGACATACTACAATTTACAAAATAATGTATTTTAAACTAAACTTCATTAGTGTCATGATTAGACAAAGATTGTTTTAAGAATCATTATTTTAGAACACCATTTTATCAGCTAGCAATAATTAAGACTAACTATATTGCATCCACCATGTAAGCTGAAGTAGATTATTACAGGAAATGCAGAATTAAGCAATTATAACTCCTGAAAGTAATTCCAACATAAGAAATTAAAATTTTATTTTGAATGAAATTACAACAGATGATCTCACATAGCTGTTGAGCATATGTCAGAGAAAACTAAGAAGTTTTGAAAGGAACAATAAAAAGAATGTCTAATATCTTCATGACACTGGAATCCTGTGTTTTATTTGAGGTTGCCTTTTAGGCAGGGACTATCTCAGATTTCAGTCCAAAGTTCCTGATTTGTATGAACAAGCAACATCACTAATAATAGTTACATTTGTCTTTGTTTTATAAGTCCATCATAAATCCAATAGTAAATGGAGTGGGAATTTGAGAAACACTAGCTAGGACAGTGGAAGAATTGGCAAACTGTCTCTCTAGTACATCATGGTCTGTGTGTCTGGTGATTCAGACCTTCTTAATTCTTCACATTTTGAGGAATTGGTGGATCCATCAATTCCATTATACCCTTTTTCATGGCAAACTACTTTCCAAGGTCCATTCTGGCCTCTCTGAGGGTTCTAAATCTCTATATTTCAAAAGTCAGTCTCTCATGGACAATTTTTTCCTTTAAAAAAAAAGTAGTATGGCTATCATTCCTCTTCAGAGTAACTGAAAAAAAGCAATATATTTTAAAAAAGCCCAGGCTAGCAGAGTCTCCAGAAGCCTTGTCTGCAAGCAGTTATCAAATATCACAGTCTAGAGAAAAATGAGAGGAACCCAGGATGTCCTATTTTCTACAGTCGACATTAAAAGAGGACAGTCAACAGAACATCCACCCTCACCATTAAAAAACAATAACACAGGGCATATTTTTGCCAGGAAATGATTGTGGATACTGCTTAGACCATCCTTTTTATTGAGGTACAGGGATTGGAGGATACTGAGTAACAGCTCAAAAGATTTTTTGATCATTAACACATTACTGTCATGGTAAAGCATCACAGAGTTGTAAAGTATTAACTACATGTAATTTGGTGCTCTGGCAACAGGAGAGGAGAAGAAGCCGAATCTCAAACAACCCATAGGGTCCCTGCCTGTGTCTGACTCTGGAGCAGGGAGGCGGCAAGTGGCATCCTCACAGCTTGCAAAAAGCAAAAGCCAGTCCTGTTTTGGCAGAGCAGATAATTTTGATGCTCTGAAAATGACATCAGCTTCCCCAGACTGCTTTTGGAATGCTCGTTTAGGACTGTAGGACCATAAACCCTCAAAAGAATTGATTTGATAAATGTAAATCCATAGCAGCCCCTTCAAACAAAATCTTTTTCAAATGAAAGCTAAAGGTGTTTGTTATAAAATAAGGTGTTAAATGATCTTCCAGGAAATTCAGTAAGTAAAATATTTCAAAGTGTTATCAGCCTTTAAAATTACAGGAAAAGGCTGTAGTGTTTATTCATATTCGTGTTTTTGTCACTTTTGCTTAAAAAACAGCATGAAATGAAAGTGAACATAATGCAAAATTTAGGATTTTATGGCCAGATACAACCATCTACTTCACTTAAAATTTATTTCCCTTAAAATACAAACCATTTATCCCCATTGCCGATTTCACTGACAAATTTTTACTACAACACTGTAAAAGAGAAAACTGGAGTCCTGTTTGTTCCCAATTTGGAATCCAAAAACCTAATTTTAGGGTTATTATGATAAACACAGAATATTCTAAACCAATTAAATGTACTGACAAAAAATCTGGTTTGAATATTCAACTACAAAATCTTTTCTAGATGTTTAATTCACTCATTTTCCTCACAAAAGCAAAATCAATGCACTAAATGCTCTATTGCAACCTGAGGAAAAAAGAATTACTAACAGCAACTATATAGATTATATTGTGTCATGGGAGTTGTTCTAGCAGTTCAACTATAGAAGAACATTTTATTCGGACACCACTATGAATATTAGCTTGGCATTGGTCTTCAGTGGTAGCTGTACAGCCAAAGAGTTCAGCCTATCTGTCTATTAACAGCTGCTGTGCCAAAATACTCATACACATCCCCCATTTCCCCCACTGGTCCTGTGCCTGGGACATAACCAAACCCCAGGGCATCCTGCTCAGGATATGAACTGCAGCCAGGGTTTGGTGTTACAAACAAACCTGACTGCCAGCTGACTTTTTTGCCCAACATTCAACCTAAGCTGCAGCCTGTCCCAGCTGAGAAAACAGTACAATCTGCCTTTTCTCTCGTCACACACCAAAACACATTATTTTATTTATGAAGGCACAAAATGTCTTAAAGCCAGCCCAAGGCATCCTCAGTACTAGTGGGGCCATGGTTGTAGCAGAGGAAGCTTCAGTTCCTACTTAAATTGTGAATAGGCACAGTTTTGCTCTAGGCTTCCTTACAAAAGGAAAGATTCAGTAAAATGAAGGCTGACATGTTATGCTACCCACATGCCTTCAATTTTAATTTGAATTCTCTTACATTTACTGGACATCTACTCTTGCCCTTGTGCATTAGAGAGAGAAGCCTGCATAATCTTCTCACAGAAGCTGTGCTTTGATTTCTGTGCATCAATTTATTTGTGAACTGATGCCTTATCCGGCTACTTAGAGACTAGACAGGAGTAAAGCAAAAAAAGGAGGTATTTATTTGAAAGGCCTTCAGATGCACACTTTGGGTTCCAGAGGGTCCTGCCTCAGCGGATCCTAAAATGGGCGACTGGTCACGAGTTCTTCACACTTTTATATCAACATAAATTCACCAAGCAGAACCCAGCCAATGATGGAATTTCCCCAAGCTTTCCCCCCTCTCCCCAAGATGATGGTTTACAGTTCTTGTCCTGGGTGTCCTTGGAGAGCAAGTTACAGAGGTTTGTTATGTCTATCTTAGCATAGAGAACAGCACTTAACAAGCTACAGAAAACTTTAGAGCTACACTCTGAAGTACAGGATTTGAAAAATATAAAAGCTAAAACCTAAGGCATCAATACAGGGTATAACCAATCTGAACAATGGTGGAAGGATAGCATTAACCAGGACCATGTACGTCACTGCACACAATTTTACTAATTATATTTATTGTCAACTGGATATAAAAGTCTCTGAAGTGTATCAAAAGCTGTTCTAGGGGACCACACCGAACAACTGAAACAACTCCTTGCCAAGGGAGCCATTAACACTTCCAACTGCTGAGTCACTTGGAAACTTCCTTTCCACTTTCTGCTCACTAATCGTTCGGTGGAAAAAGGAACATCAAACTCAGGCAGCTGGCAGAACAAACAGAAGGATCCCCTGAACTTCTGTTACGCTACAGAAATTAGAAATGGGATCTCTTCTGGATTCTCCTCCCCCTGGATGTGTGGGGATTGTCTTTTGATGCTGCCAGATGTCAAGAGTGTGGGAGAGAAGCATGGGAATCAAAGGTAGGCATAAGGAATCTAAGCAAAAATATTTTGGAAGTGTGAAATGCATGGCTCTTCCCGGAACATTAACTCATCCTCAGTTAACACACGCTGAATGAAAATGTGCTTTCAGACACATCAAGATTCATATCTTAATGTATTACAACCAGCATGGAATAGTTTTATTCTCAGCACCCTAAGCAAACCTTAATCAAAATTTAACTAAGCAATCACTTGAAGTACTATATGAATTTTCAAGTTTTATGTTAAAAAATTAGGTTTTACCGATAGTTAATACCTCTTTGTGGTGGAAAAGGATGAAATATAATTTTCTGGATCAATTTCTCTCATGTTTTGCATTAACAAAGCACTCAGCAGAGGACACTAAAAGCCCCATAGTGCAGACTAGGACAGAAAATTGATAATGCACAAGATAGTGCATAAATGTAGTCCCATTGCCTTTCTGGATTCCTATACTTACATGGTTTAAAAGGCTGAAATGGATTATTCAGAGACAAAATTATATATTAAGCAGTCAGAAATCCTCTTCTCGTGTAAACACATAGAAATTAGCATATACATAGGGAACATACTCCACCTGTTTCTAACTGAAATCTAAACTCTCACAACTAACTTTGTCTTTATTTTTCCTTCTTAACTCAAATCTAGAATTGAGGTGGTTTTTTAACACCAGGAAGCCTCCCACTGTTTCCAAGAACTCCTCTTACTGTAATTCTGTTATTTTATATCAGGAAAAGAATGTCCTTTGAACATTAGGAGTCACTGCAAAAGAGAGGCAGAAGCTGAAACAGCAAAACACATCTCCTTCAAATGAAAGATGCAATTCTGAGAAGGGAGAGACCTCTGTCTTGCTGCCTGAAAAACCATGTCCTTTTGGAGTACAACGTGGTTACAGCAAACTTTTACAAAGGGAACTATATCTTTTCAGTAAAAAAATTATTTGAGAATGGAAGATCAGGGTTCACTGGTTCTGGAATGTAAGCTCTCTAATGAAGAAAACCCTTCATGCTAAATATTTTGTGGCACCAGAGAGATTACAAACATATACATGCACTTGTCTCTGTATAACACACAAGGGAACTATTTTGTTAAGTTCAAAAATATCACGGAAGTTTGTGGTTTAAGTTATTTATTGTTTGACTGCAATCATTTGTAGTACATTACAAACATAAGAACGGAAAACACTTGATTATCAAGATGGAAAAACAGTTTTACCAAAATGCTGTTGAGTGGAAGAAGACTATATTTTTCCCACACATTAACTTTCTGGGTGGCACACCTGGGGGCTGGCATGTTAAAGAAGAAAAGCCAAAGTACCATCTAGTCTGAAATACAAAAAGTCAGTAACAGATATAAGAGTCTGGTGGCTAAGAGAAGTGTCAATGTGACCCTCACCAAGAGGTACCAAGAGTAGACAGAGAGCATTGTTTTGATGTGTTCAGCTTTCTGTGGCAGGGCAGCCTGCTGACACACTTGAAAGGGGACAAGAAACCCACAAAAGCCTCTAGTTCTTCTCGTGAACTGTACAATTCCTCTCCCTCTGAATGCCATGTTTGATTACCAGGCTCTGGGGAGCATTACGGAAACAGAGTTCAGCTACCTAGCAAAAAAGAACAATTCTCCCTTGGCTGACAGAGAAGAAAATATAACTGCTATGTCATTCTGCTTGACCTCCTCAGAATGGCAGAGCTTAGCAACTGAATACGAAGAGGAGTGAAGGATTCCTGCCCTGTATTCCTGACAACTGCACCTGGACATGGAAGACAGATCTCTCTACTACAAGATAAAGAGCAGTCACATATTATTCCCTCCTTTTTTCTTCAATTTGTCTTTTACTAATGCTAATTTTTTTCCCAACATCACAACTAGAGGGTTTTTTATAAAAAGGGGGGGGAGGGGGGGAAGGACAGAGCAAGGAAGGGAACAAAATCTGGTTTTCTTTCCTCTTCTTCTTTCAGCTCTTGGCACAAGAAATGAGTTATGACCACTACCCCAATGCAAGGAGACGCCTTGGCCTACATACCGGGAAACATCTGCAATTCCAGTGTGTGAAATAAAGAGGTATTTTCTCCATTTTATCCAACTAGTAGTTCTTCTTCTGACCAGACTAACCAGGAGCAGAAGCAGCAGCAAAGTTCCTTGTTCTAGGATTTTCTGTGGTAGAAATATGTGGGTGTCAAAACCTCAGGCAAATCCTACAAATTATCATTTAACATGCAGAATTACAGATATTGGTATATGCCAGGATGACAGAAGGAGACATCCCTGAAATTAATGTTTAAAATGTCAGTGTTGGGCTGAGGAATAAAAGGCCTCTCCTTGAGATGGTACACAGAACAAGGCTGCTGCCAGTGACACTCGATAATACAAAAGTTCTGTGTTTGCTCTTTGCAAGGCTGTGTTTGCACTGCAGTTCAAACAGCAGTTCTTCTAATGGCCTACAACGTTCTTTGTTAGGCGTGAGGAAAAGTGGAAGATAACCCCTGGAGTTTGGAGGAAGGGAGGGGAGCAGACTCAGCAGTTCTGGAGCCTTTCTTCTTCAGAAGGTTCATATCACACAATGAGGACATGCCACCAGGGAGAGAGATGAAAGAACTTACTGTTTCTTGTTGATTAAATTTCCACTCCAAGCTAGATAAAGACTTCAAAACTTTAAGAAAGAGACTTCAGCATTGTGTCTTCTTCAGTCTTCATAGACTTTGGAGTCAAATTGCCAGCAATGCCCATTTGCTGTATTTATTCCCCAGAGGTTGTTGGCGCCAATCTTTTCTGGATTTCTTTTTAGTTATATTAATGAAGTATCTAACACAAATTTTCAGTTTTCTCATAGCAATCTACAGGTTACTTTTAAGGCTGATAACAAAAATTAAGAGACTAGAAAGATATAAGTGGAATTTCACAGTTTCTTGAAATCTGTGTATTTGGGTTGCCAATGCGAGTAAAAGAAGACAACTAACCAGGCAAAGACAGAGACCTGAGTGTTGCTGGTAGACTTTTTTCATTAAAACAAAGAAAGGAAGACATTAAAACTCGTATCAAGGCTCCTTTATGCTAATTCTCACTACTTGTCTGGTGGCAGCAGGTGAACTGAATCTGAAGAACTTGGGCTGAAGGAGACAAGTGTAAATAGCACACATGCAGGCAACCAGTAACATGCTGGCTCCAGCCAAAGAAATGAAAATTCCGCATTCGTGTTTAAAATGCAACAAAAGGCCCCTGAAAATTCTGTCCTAATATTCACTAAGCTTTCCTACATAACATGTCTTTTTGGGAGCACAGCAAAACTGGCTTCTGTCTCCTACAGACTGATTTCTATGTATCTTTTCAGATAATATGATGATGGCTTAGAAAATAACCAAGAAATTATATTTTTTCCCCATCACAGTAACAATATAACCATAACTAAAAACAAACTGATATTCATATCTTATTTTTCTCCATCTACAGGCTACACACAATTTAAAATAAGAGTCACTTTCTCACACTGAAAAATTCTGAACCTCTAGCAAAGGCAAAAATTTATGCATCATATCTGTATGTTGATACACACCTAGACAAAAGTGTGCACACAAACTAGACATTAAGAGGAAATCAACTGCCAAAAAAAAAGATAGAAAGGTCAAATGCAAAAGAGGAGAAAACCAGCCCTGAAGATTTCAACTAGAAATTGTCCAAAATAGTGCAAGATTGGCAGAAATGTTGGGCCATATGAACCAAGTAATTCTCTACTGGAGCCTGAGTGCAAACTAACAGGATGGAACTTTATGTGCAGAGAAGGAAGGGGAGCAAGAGAGTGAGTGTGAAAAGAACTGGGAGAAAACCACTGTACAAGGCTGCATGGAAAATCAGGACAGACAGAAAAGACATTACAGGGAAACTAAATAAAACCCAAAACACAACAGTTGAGATATTTGTCAGACAGAATGTTGCCTAGAGAGCCCTGAACTTCCAAACTTTGCTGCTTCTTTCCTAGTGTTCTGTGGAGGAAAAACTGCCTGGTCTGTCCTTATAAACAGAAATAAATCTGACATCCATATATCTTAACCTCTCTTTCTGAAGAAAATAATCTGAGAAACCTTCCAAAAGTGAATGGTTCTATGCCTGAGAAGTTCCAACATCAGTGTCAAAAGCAGGAGTAAAAGAGAGAAATCATTAGCTTCTATTCCTTTTTAGACAAGTTGAAAATAATTACTCACTACAGGTGAGAATTTTGCAAAAATGTGGCACCCAGAGTTTCTGTGAAGTCCTACAGAATGGCTTGCAGGTACAAAGATAATCTTTGTTAGGCAATAACTAATTACAAGGTATTTAGGCAGACTGAGAAGCTCTAGTGCAACACCTTCTGTTCAGTGTGGCAAAACCCCTCAAAGATACCATGAAGTAATAAAGTCAACCTTGAAAAAACAACCACAGAAAGAAGTTGTAAGAATAGACACACAAAGTAGAAAAGTAATTTCAAAAAGACTATTAAAATGAAAACCCATGACCTGCACCAAGCTTCTGGAAAATGTTAACAATTCTTTCCTATTCAATTTCACCTGCAATACTCTAAAAGGGAGAACAGGGAACTTTCTGGACTTACATCATGCAAAAATCTACTGATTTTGTAGAGAAAGCTCCCCGGGAAGGACACATGGTTCAGCTCAACATCATCATATAAAATAACGGTCAGAGAACAAAATAGGAAGAAGTAATTCTAATGAACAATGTTAGTAGCTTCCCTATTACTGAAATTCCCCAAGACAAGAGAGAGTTATTTAGGTCTGAACAAGCCTTTAAGATCTGGTATTAAGTCAGGGACCCAGATAAGAGCAGGGAAGTGGTAATTAAGGAACAATTCCATCAGCAGTGGCAGCAGAAGATTTGAATTGTGTGTCAAATATCAGTAAAGATATCTAGAATAAAGTAGCAATTTAACAATGTAGAAATATGTGAAAGAGGATGAGCCAAGGCCAAAGACACTCAGAGATTGTAAAATTGGTCACAGATCTCCAGTTGTCTTTCTTGTTGACATGCCATCACATAGAACAATTGCCGGTGAGAAACCCTCCTGGTCTGAAAGTACAAATTCCATGAGAAACAGCCATGGAATCTCACCAAAACTGATTTGGTTCTCATTTATGGTATGAGATACCATAAAGGTCATAGACAAACTTGCCTTGTGGCTATGTGCAGAATGATCTGTTGGATGGGATAATGTCATGAAAAACATTGGTATTTTTGGCCAAAGTTGCTGTCTTCAGCTGGCTCTTTCTGAGTGTGTTCACAGAAATGGCATTTACTTGTAAATCATTAGGATTATGTTCAGCTACTTAGCTCTAGCAGTTATTTCTTCCCTGCAATTGGATCTGTCTACAGGTGCTCAAACCATGGTCAGCCAGCTGAGTTAAAATGGAAACAATCTCTTGCTAAAATGGAAACAACCTCTTGCCAAATTATGTTGATCTTAGCAAGGATATATTCAAGACATCACTACAACAATAGATTTAAATAGAGCCACAAAAAGCAAGCTTGGTAGTGCCAGAACAACCAGAAAAATAAAGCCCATTTCCCACTATCAAAATGGCAAGTAATAAAAAAAAAAAATCTGTTAAAAATCAAATCAAGCTGACAAAGCAATGTTGAAATGGCTTGGAATACTGCCAAAGAAAATACCAGAACAGCTATAGGCAAACAATATGCTATAGACAAAGACTGTGAAGCTCACTTTGCGTCATCATAGGAAGAAACGTAAAAACAATATAATGTGCATTATTGCTATCATCTATTAAAAGAGCTGGGAATATAGTTAAATTACCAAATAAAGATAGCCAGACATGATAAAAGGCAATACATTTCTGTCAAAGATGTGTGTTTCTTTCTTTGTTCAGAGTTAGCACTTCAGACTGAACACCTTCTTCCTCACCCATTCCTAATCAGAGCTGCTTGTGTGTATTTACACAGCCCCCAAAACAGACTCCATAAGCACCAACCTCCACAGTAATGTATCACCCCAGTGAGTGGGAGAACATAAACAGATGCAGTCTACAATTAATATACCTTAAAATCTTCTAAAAGCATGAGTAATTTAATGATGTCAGGCAACTAAGTGGTTTCTTTAAAAGAAAATTAACCCTTTGCATAACCTTTCCAATGCACCTTTTTTCACAACTGAGAACTAGAAATCACTATTTTTAAAAAATATCTATTTAGAATGCAATGTTTCAGAATATTTTCAATTCATCCATCAAGTCTAGTGCATACTGTAATGCCACTAGGATGACTAGACCCTTATTCATCATTTTCCTAAATTTTCTTCTAATCATTGGCATGAAACAGGTACACAATGTGGTTTTGTACCTGAGAATGCAGGTTTGTCAAAGCATTCTAGTATTAATCCATTTAAACCATAACAGGCTCTATAAACTTCCCAGCTGAATGTTAACTCTGGTTCTCAAGCCACTGAGAAAGAGAACAAGATAAAATTAATTCTTTTTTTTTTTAAGATGAAAACAGACAGCCACAAAAACCTGCATAGTTGAATATGGGGAAAAAGTACTTTAAATATACTATGATAGATTTGATCTACCCACTGAAAAGCCCAAGGTAAATACGTTTTTTTCAGGTTAGAAGTGTATTTCGTTCGGCTACATTGTGTCATTCAAGAGAAAAAATAAAACCAGGTTCACATACATTTTGCAAAAACACAACATACCTTCTTTAAAGCACTGTAAATAGAAGTTAACAAGGCTTTGGAGCCAACAACATTACCAAAATTGTGAAAGAGAACTCTCAGTATAATGATATGGCATGCAGAAACTGTGCAGTCTTGAGACCTTGCTTTGCTTTCTTAATCCATCAGGCAATATCTTACACAGTTTCTACTTGTGACTACACAAGGATATGGAGTTAATACAGGCCTGTGAAGTCTCAACACACTGCAACAGTGCTGTTAGTGAAAAAGGTGGGAATAAAGGGTACCTCCTTCATCAGATGGCCTTGTTATCTCACTGCAGTAAGAAAAGGTAGGGTTCGTGTCAGAGCCATCTGATTTATAATCTCCCAGACTGGTAGAATGTAAATACTGCTTACTGTAACGGCTTGCTCTTTCTACAAAGGTAGAAAGAAATAAAGAATATCACAGTAAATAGATGACAGAAGTGCAAAGACAAACAACAACATAAACCCCATCACTGCTAACATTGCTATTCATACACCGATGGCATTAAAATTAGAGAAATGGGAATTCTTAGCAATTTTGTATCATTTTGAGCACCAAAGTTCCAAAGCTTGCTTCAAAATCTAATATCACTAAGCTTGCTCTGTGCTTTAAAAGAATAGCAGAAATGGAAGGTAGTATTGACACACCAGAAAGAGAAGGGATAAAGAAGAAGAATAAAAACATTTCCACTGGAAAATCAAATTATTCCTTTATCCCAGCATGCATACAAGTGCATGTATGCTGTATGTTGTTCAAAAGAATATTTAAAGTTCCAAAGTAGCAAAGGAAATACATGTGAAAAATAAACATTCAAAATAAACACTCCTATGCAGGAAAATAATCAATAAACTTGTAAAGCCAAAGCACTGCTCCCTGTTATTACATTACTTTCTCTCCTTTTCCATCTATCCTTAAATTATGAACACCTTGGAGTTGCAAATAATAAAACAAAGCATAATATCATGTGCCATACAAGAAAAATGTGCATGGAAAAGAAATCAATTTAATAAATAGGCCACAAAATTTTATAAGGTCCAACTATTTGAGAATTCTACTTATAGCAAGAAAAAACTAGGTCAATGTTTTTCAAATGGCTACTTGTAAGTGGCATGAATAACTTGTTTAAGGTAAGATTTATTTCACTATTTCTTATCTCCACATGTGATTACAGCTGAACTTCCTATAAAACAATGCTTCTAAGCTACTACAGTTATAAATATATATGAAAGTATGCTTATAAAACATATGGCTGGCATATTGACCTGAAAATTTACAGTATCAACTTAGTTTCATGAAGAGCTGAATTGGGGAAAAGTCAGGATATGAGTAATACCAGAAAGCATATGCAGACTCCTAGACTGAATATTGTCCTCCAGAGGATCAATGTCGAAGATGGAGCCAGGATCTGTGCGCCAAACTTTAAGATCTTTTTCCAAAGCACAGAAATTATAAGACAGACAAACAACAAAGGAAGTAAAAGCATGAAAGGAATGAGATTTAACAAGCAGCAATCAATTTCCTTCATCTAGAAATTAACCAAAATATCTAGATAGTCACCTGAAGAGATCAGAAACCATTAATTTCCTGCTTAAAAGACTTAGTGTATTCACTTTAAGTACTGACATTATTTTAAGAAGACTTCTGCTTCCTATTTTCTTGCATTTTCTAAACATGACCATAGTACATTCTTAAGTCTAAATGAATGCAAAGCAGCTAAGTATCACATATTAGAGCTCTCTTCCAGTAGCAGAACTAAAATCCTCAGAGCTACAAGATTATTTCCCCAGTTCACCAGCAGCATCCTTACTGTGTGGAGATGCTGCAGTACATATCCCTGTAGCTGACAACTGGCAGTACACAGCCCCACAGCTGTGTTTAATTAATACCAAAAGGACTAAGGTGACAAATTCAACTGTAGAAATCTGCATTGTACACATCCACCATAGGGTAAAATGAAGCCCAGTCTGTAACTTAACAAGTAATTCCCTGTGCCAGTGAGTGCCCAGGTGGCCAAGAGGCCAATGGCATCCTGGCCTGGATCAGCAACAGAGTGGCCAGCAGGACCAGGGCAGTGACCATCCCCCTGTACTTGGCACTGGTGAGGCCACATCTCAAATCCTGGGTTCAGTTTTGGTCCACTCACTACAAGAAGGACATAGAGGTGCTGGAGAGAGCCCAGGGAGTACAATGGAGCTGGTGAAAGGTCTGGAGCACAAGTCAGATCAGAAGCAGTTGAGAGAGCTGGGGGTGTTTAGCCTGGAGAAAAGGAGGCTCAGGGAAACCTGAGCCTGTATCACTCTCTACAATTACCTGAAAGGAGGTGGTAGTGAGGTGGGAATAGGTCTCTCCTCCCAGGTAACAAGTGACAGGATGTGAGAAAACAGCCCCAAGTTGTGCCAGGGGAGGTTTACATATTGGATATTAGGAAAAGATTCTTCACTGAAAAGGTTGTCATTCACTGGAACTGGCTGCCCAGGGGAGTGGTTGAGTTACCATCCCTGGAGATATTTAAAAGATGTGTTAACATGATATGTGGGGATGTGGTTTTGTGGTGGGCTTGACAGTCCTGGGTTAATGGTTGCATATGATAATCCTAAAGTCCTTTTCCAATCAAAATGATTCTGTTATCTGATATGTCTAAAATAAAAGAATCTTTTAATCTCTTCAAACCAGTTTCAAATAAAACCTTGATGTAAAATATAATCAGTCAAAGCACAAATCTATCAGATCACTCAGTTTTCCCAGAGAGTTTCTTTTTGGGCAGACCTGGCTGCAAGATTTACTACATGTATTGGAAGTAGGAAAAAAAAACCTGTCTTCCCAACTTTGTTCTTTTGTTGGCTTGAGAGATACCAAGCTAAATAATGGGTTGGTAGGCAAAGTAGGACTGTGAGGACCCCAAATTTGTCGTGTATCAAATGATTAATAGCCTAGATGCAATGGAAAGAACAGACAGAGCTAACAAAATAAATCCCATGGCTTTAGAATATGTACATCATACATTATCTACCACAACTCCCATAAGGTGAAGCATAGTGCTAACTCCTTCCTGTCAAGATAAATTAAAGCCAACACAAAATCTTTTGATAAACTATGTGTTAGTCCTAATGGTGATAAATTATGCACCTACATAAAGTACTGACAAGCATGGGAAATGGTAGGGGAATTGGTGAACACCCAACTTGTCCTGTTTGATCATGCCTTTGGAAGTAAAAATATAAGTATGTCTTCATGGCAGCACTAGGGCAACAGCCATTGATTTGTATTGATTTTATCCATCTTTGTAATCTGAAATAACGTACACAGAATCAGAATCTTGGCAATTTATAACACAAATCAATTTTAACTCCCTGGTAACTTTTGCCAAGTTAAAATATCCTTATATTCATGTGAGAATTGTGGTTCCTCTTTAGTAACAGACCCAAAGCTTGGTCACATCAATTTGACTTGATGGGTTTAGAATGGCTTAGTAGGGTTAAAACCAGTGCCTATTTGCCAAAGAAGAGTCATCAATTTTAGCGTTTGAAAAAGAAGCTACAGCTTCACCAATAATACATTAAAAAAATCAATCAGAGGAATTCTGACACACTTTTTCTAACTGGCTGAACAATTTCCAGTTACAAAAAACACTCTTGAGAGCCATAAGTATGTTTTTCAGTTTGCAAATTTTTTTTCGAGCTGCTAAGGACATTTCATGGGCAGGGAACTCTTTGCTTCTTTTTAAACAAGTAGATATTATAATTGCAATTTTACTCCAAAAAATCATTAGCTGAAATGTTTCAGATTTGTCATGGCCTTTTTCCTTTAAATAGTTGTACAATTTTTGCTGTTTGGCAGGCATGGGAAATCTCTGGGCATTTTGATGTTGGAATATTTTTAGGTGATAAATAGTACTAATATTTCACTTCTTACAGCTCAAGAATCTATCTCAGGGATGTCCTTAATCCCTATCTGCTTGTTCTAGCAAGGCTTCAGCTGCTAAACATGGGATTGCACACATGGTTCTTACACAGGGCTGGAGATCACAGGCAATGCAGCACAGAGCAGGAGCTTTGTAGCACCCACTAAGCAGCATATTGCAAACTGAATATCACACTGCAATTTTACAGCAGCCTTTCTCTTTTCCTTTGGCTGCACCACAACTATGAAAGTGAGTATTGATGGAAGATCATCAGCACCTGCCCCAGACAGAGCTCTCTAAATGCAGACATTTGAGAAATCCCTTCTCATATGAGGCTGTAGCTACAGACACCTAAAGGACAGCAACAAAAATGTAAAGAAATATGCTTCCTTAGGTGGAGGAGACTCATTTGAAGACTTTAGGCAAAAGACTGAAAAAGCATGTCTGGAATGCTATACTTAACCTTGCTTCAGGCTGGAGGATGTCCTATGTGACCCACCCATTAGTCCATTTCACCTGCAATTTCTCTGGGTTTTGGGAGGCAAACTTAAAGTCAGCCTAGCTGTTATCACTATACATGAAAAATTTTAGAGTGCTATCTCAGTATGGTTTTATACACAGATCCTCTGGGGTCTACATGGTTGTAAAACACAGAAAAACAGAAAAGGGAGACACCAAAAGAAAAGGAAATGAGAAAAGAAAAAAGGTTACCATTTCCTTTGCCACAGCAGACTTGTTGACTTTTAAGAAATTTCAAATATCCACTTCGATTTTTAAATAGAGCTCATTATGATTATGCAAATAATATCTTAATGCAATACCTTGTCTCTACAAATAAATCTAATCTGTATTCTATCCCCTGAACACCCATCCTTATCTCGGACCATCTGTCAGAACATTACCTCTGAACACTGGTGCTTGGCTTACCAGAGATCTAATGAGTTAGTGATGAATTACAGTTTGAGATATTTTTAAAGCTGTGTGAAATTCTGAAACAAGAGCTATATAGATATGTGCACATCTGGAGAAATTACTGACTGACAGAAGGGGAAATCTCAAATTGGCCTGCAACATTTAAAAAGTGAAATCTTGCAGAATCACAGTTTTAATAATCTTTCCTCTGTGCAAAATTAAGATTATTTTAGATATTTTGACCTTCCTTATAGAGTCAAAATTCAAATTTAAAGTAATAGCAAAAACTATCCAATTTTTTTTTTTACAATTTCAGAGCAAATGATAATGTTTTATTTTTTATTATTACTTCACTAGAAGCGGACATGGAGCCACTAGTTCAACCATAAGTCTTATGCTGAGGAAAGAGAGAAAAAGAAATCTGGAGAGCACAAACAGGGGCATTTATCTTCCCCACTGTGTTTGCAATAATGACAGTATTTAACAGCTTACCAACAATTATTCCAGGTCTTCTATCCATTTCAACGATATGTGGGTGCACACCTTTATATGCTGCATCACTCACAATTTGGGTGTTTTTCCGTACACGCTCTGTTATAGGATCATCTACCACTGGGGTGAAGCCTCTGCCCTTTGTCTTCTCAAAATCTTCATGATATTTTACCTAGGAAAACAGGGAGAATTACATTTTTCCCCAGGTTGCATTTGACAGCAAATGGCTATTTTATGCAGGAATGCATATATGTATGGTCTGTGAGGCACTTATATTCCTTGTCTTTGCACCGTAACAGAATTGTTTTACACATGAGATAGGCTGCATGGCCAGCCAAGTCTCATCTATCACCTTAACTCGATTTTCTGATATTTTATTACCAATTTTGCATTTCTTTTCCATTGACGCTGAATTAGGCACTGGCTTAAGCAGCAAAGCATCATCTTACTACCACACAAGACACAAAACAGCCTTGCCCTCAGAAGGTCATCTGGTCCATTCCCTTCTTCTCTAAAACAGGATAGATGTCTACCAGTGCACACAACTGCATCTATCAGTAAAAATATTCCAGCGGTATTAGTTCTAAAGAACGAAATAATTTTCATTCACTGATAATTTTGACTACATGCACAGTATCATACAAAATATATATTTTGATCTTTTATCATATGCCAGCTGGCTTTAAAATTAGGTTTTTAGAAAGAACAGCAGTTATTCTAAACTGCCTGCTTAAAAAAAAATTAGAAAAAAGGACATTAGAGTAGAAAATGTTATAGCACCAAGTGTTGGAACAAAACCCCAGTATTAGTAAGAGTTATAAAGGTAGTATTGCTGATTATGCATATTTACTTTATAAATAACTTAATAATCAACGAATTAAATTGACAAACATTCTCACACAAGCCAATGCACACAAAACAACTCATTCCAAGAACCAAAGTCACACAGAAACCAGGAACATGCACAGGCACAAGGTGAAGTGTGTCACCTAATCCAGTGAAATTGTGATGCTCAAATGACGCGTGTACATTTTTAAAGAAAAAACAAAACCAAAAGAACAGACATGTAACTGTTAGAAAACTGTTTATTAGTATTTTGAAAATGTTCTTTACACTCCTACGCAGTTAGCAAACACCTCCTCTACAGGCATAAGAAGAAAATATTCCTTCCATATCTGAGGAGAGAGTTTCATTAGTTACCTATATTAATGGAAGGCAAAATCCAGTGGAAGTCAAGTGCCATTCCTTAGTATGCTCTAGTTAAAGGAAGAAAGTACCCTACCATTGAGATGTTGTTTTGTGTTTCTTTGACATGCCTTAGCTCAGGTGTGTCTAGAAGCACACTACGTCTACCTTTCATCTGCCTCTGATCACTGCTGTACTTGACCTGCAAAACAGCAACAACAGTACAGGTGAATTGTTTGTTTGCAACAGAAAGGATGGTGAGAATCACACCATGCAACAGTACCCATTCCAAATCACAATGCCCAACAGTTCTCCTCTTCCTTTACACTCATGTGCTAGTAAATTATTTCACACTGAGGATACAGATGAGCTACTATATTGGTAGGGCCAAAAGGCATATTTATTCCATCAATCACTTACTCAAAAGAAAGTATTTATTTAAAAGCTGAAAATTATGACCATTTAAATTGCATAAACTAAATAATTCATTTATCAACTGATAATTAAGATAAATAATATGAAAACACCACTGTGACTTAGAACATCCTTAAAACTTATTTGTATGGCTGATGATAAGTTATCATCTTAGTACCCAGACAGACACAGAGCCTGTTCTCAGTCTGCTTCCAGGTTGGGATTACCTGGGAACCTCAAGGAATTCAATTCTTATCCTTTGGAAGCCTTCTTACTCCTGTTCAAAAGCACAAAGCAACACATCTGGGAAGAATCTGAATATTCTGTTTCCTAAATGAACATTTGAGCTCTGGGTTTTGTGCATCAGTAAGCACAGAATCTCTTACATAGCATTTCTCCTGATTAGCTTATTTTGTGGCATTTTACAGACTAGTAAGGATGTAAGGTTAATTATCCCTCAAAAATAAGGAAAAAAACCCACTCGAAATTCTAAAATTGTGAAAGTAGTTGATCCTACTTATTGGTTCTGGAATAAGTACTCTTACAGTTTCTTCTGTCTTGTTGAATTCTTCTACCAATGGCCTCTCTTAGCTCCTACGTTGCACTATAACCTGTACACTGTGTTAGTAAATATTTTAGATTTACCTCTGTATTCACACTCCAAGCATTACTTCTCAAATAAGTTGTGCAAATCTATTTCAACATGCATTTGTGATGAGAGAAACCATGTATTGAAACTGTCAAACCCTCCTTAAGATTACATATTGGCTAAGAAAGCAGACCCATGAAAATATGTGTCTTGGTGTCCATGTTTCATCGGTAAGTTTGAAGTAATGTACGAGAACCAAAAATATATAGTACAGCATATTCTTCAAACCCTTCTTAATCAGTAAATTCTCTTAGGAAATACATTCAGATACATAGGCTTTTGAATATAAGGAATTTCTGGATAGAATAATTACAGCCAACATAGCTTGATTTTCATCTTGTTCATTAACATAGAATATTTATTCCGGTTAATCTTGAGAAACAAAGTGAAGGAGTCGCTTGGCAAAACACATTTCATTTTCACAAATTAAAAAATTATTTAAAGTTTAGAATTGTTGTGAAGTTTTCCTCTTATTTGCAGCTACACACCTCAAAACTAATTGACCTTGGGAAATATTCATTAGCATTTTAAGAACATAATTAAGATATGCATAGTTACAATGTCAGATCCTGTTCCTTTGTCCTTAGACCTATTTCCTGACAAATCCAACCTCCTTTTTACTCCTACACTCAGTTCTAAAGTGTTCATTGCTTGTAATTCTTCTCTGCCACCTTGACACAGTGGTTCTGCACAAAACCTCTCCTATTCACCATCTGAAGCGACTTTGCCACTGATGTTGTTTCAGCGTTGTTGCAACCTAACTGGTCTTATCCTTTACTTCACCATGCTTTTTGCACTTATCCCTTGCTCCTTAATAGAATTGTCTCCTGCTTCTTACACCACTGTAGTAGCAACTACATTTTATTATCATAGAAGCCAAGAAATATATATTATCTTATGCTTCAGTATTTAGCAATGAGACCTATTAAGAACTACTCAGCTCTAACATGGGTGGCATGTCACAGAGTGGAATGGATGCTTCCATGCTCTGAATCTCAAAACAAAAAAAAGACATTTGCACTGAGGTTAAATTCTCATTTCCTTTGTTCTTTACTGCAATTCACTCCTGCAATCTAGCAACTCAATTTTGGTAACACGGGGCAAAAATTCTTGAAAGAATGACTGACCTCTACTGACTCTGTCTTTGAAAAATACTGGCACCAACACAACCATTTTTTTTTTGCAAGAATAATCAGACAACCCTGAATATGTTTGTTGCACATATGTGCAGTGCATGTCCTCAGAGAATAAAACCAGTATCTCTTTAGTGAATGATGCAGTTGGATTTCTTTGACACATAAAATGTAAAAGGAAAAGCATATCCATGTTTATATTTCTACAAGGGCTGAAAATCTGAATGACAAAAAGATTCAAACAACTTGCCGAGCTGATATTATCTTGATTCTTTCTGACTCTCTCTATCTCAGGAGTGACACTCACAGCAGTAGCTTTGCCAGGGTGCTCTCTGTAGTGAACCTATTATTTAACAGAATAAAATATATATTCATACTATTTCAACTATAGCAATATCTCATTGTTTCATATGAAAATGCATGACCTCGAAGGTCATCCAGGAAAAAACTGAAAAGCTAAAATGCATCTGAAGTTTATTAAAGTTTATAAAACTCGATTTTTGAAAAATAACTTTGAATTTTTTCTGTACAGGGTGTTTTTCTCTACAGGTGCATTTCTGTGGATATATACCCACATACACACACAATATCTTGACATTTTCCAGACTGGTCCTTGGTTGTACAGAGAAATATCTCATATTTGGAATGGGGTTAAGCCACAAACAATGCAGTAAAGGGAAGCAGAGCACATGAAAAACTGAATTTCAGCAAGGTGCACTGCAAATATATATTTGTCAAGACACAGAAACTCCATAATGTCTCCATTTATGTTCTAAATTTTATATACTACATATTCAAAGGTGATTAAACATAGAGGATGCAATATGTCAGACAACTGCCAATTGAATCCAGCCTAATTTCATCATGCATTTATTTAAATGTACTGTAGGACTATCCCCTTTATCGTTTTGTAACAAAACACACTTAATGCATTAAGCAAAAGCACACTCAAGCCTGGATCAGAATCTAAAGCATATAGAGGACAGGATGTGGCACTGATGACATAGACCAACCAATCTAAGATTAACTCTGGCCCCACATGCTGGGAAGTCAGGTATGGTAAATATTTAGTGTCAGATTCTGGCAACAAAGTTATGCCAATTCAAATGGCTTTATGCAAAATAAATTCTTCCATTAAAAAAAAATTCTTGGGTTTGAGTGATAAGGTTAACTGTGCAGATATATTATGCTTATAATTCTGCAGTCCACAGTGGCAGCAATTGCTTAAGCAATTGTCTTCCAGCACAACACAATTTGTCTGTCCACATAATTGTATTCCAATTGAAAAATTATTGTCTTACAAAAATGATGCTAAATTTTCAAATAGATTAAACTTGCAAACTAACATTTAAAAAGGTAAAATGACTGTTCAATAATTAATATTTCTAGAAACAGTTGAAGTTGAAGAATGTTCACTCAAAGCTATTCCAGTGACTTGAAAAGAATTTAAACTTTCCAGTGAAATTTGCACAACACAAAAATTGGTGAAAAGCAAACAAAAATGTGAGTAGGAAAACTATAAAGACTGGCTTAAATCAATTGGGAAAACAGGTTTTTTTGAACAGAATACACTTAAGGAAAGCTAGATATATTGACAATAATCCAGAAGTTGAGTTTTGAATTTTGAAATTTGTGACTCAAAATTAATTGTGGTGAATGCAGCTGAAAGCACCCGAGGGACACAGGGTAGCTATTTGTGGACCCATGAACTATGGCTGCTGATGGCAGCTCTCAGTGAGGAGGGAGCCTGGTCTCTCAAGGACTCATTAACAGGGAATAACTTCATCAATGCAGGAAGGCAGTAGTGTACTCCAGTCCTTGCCTTCTTCCCTGTGCTCCTGCAAATCATTCGACTTTCTAAAAGTTATGTCAGCCATTAAATACTAAATTCTGATGGGTAGGTTACTGAGGAACCAGAAGGAGACAGGTAAGAGAGCAGACGTTTGAGCACAACTGTAGCTAATTTTTCACAAAGAAAAGAAAAATAAAACTGGAAACAGATATTCTGTTAAAAAAAATAAATAGTTGATCAAGATTTTCGGCAAATATCCAAGGAAGAGAATAACATCTCAAAGCATTGAAGCCATTTCTTTAATAGAATATGTGATGCTTCATCTGCCATTTCCCAAACTAAGTAATGCCTTTTCACAATTGCTTCCTAAAAAAGGGTTTTCAAGTAATTCCTTTACTTGAATTCCAGTATCTTCCAATACATTCGTTTCCCCCAACTAAAGAGAAGGCACAGTTTCAGAAAGCAGAACTTTGTACTCATCTTGTGCAACCACAAATCATACATAGGATTAAAGGATAGCAACTTCCCATGCTGACATTCTCCTGATTCCTCTTGACTCTTTCCATCTCAGGGGTGAAACTCACAGGTGTAGCTTTGCAGAGCTGTTCTTTGTACTGAACCTAGAAAACATGTCAGAAGATATTACAACAGAGATTTCCAAGTAATAGAAATACACAAGTGTGCTAGACATCACTAAAGAGCACATTGCATTTGGACGGAAAATACCATTCCTTAATAATCAATCCCATCTTCCCACACAATACTTGGTACTCACCCTCTTGCAGTTCTATTTCAAGCACGGACAATTGTTACTTCGACAGGAATAACTCACTCTCATTGTTATTAATCAAAGTGTAATGCTAAGGAATTATCATTTTATCATTAATTGATTAAATTGGTCTTTGTGGACAAACAGAAACTAGTACAAGCACCACAGACATATTCACCAAGACACAAACACATTTAATACAGCAGAGAATAGTGTGCAAGCAATGAAAATGGGGCACACATTGCTAATATTCTTCTGGTTTTCCTTAACTCTCCTTAGTTCAGGTGGATCAGAAATAGTTGTTGCACGATGAATTTCTTCCTTGTATTTAATCTGCACAATAGATATTACAAAATTATTAGAAACTTAAAGAGAGAAACAGGCACTAAAACACATTGATCACTTCATACTCTCTCCCTTACACATACTGCACAACTAGACCACTTCTACAAACACCACTGGTCTGAAAAGGAACAGCTATACTAATTTCTAAAACAGTCTGCTGGGGTCTGTAATGCATCTTGTTTGATGCAATGCAGCAGAGAGTGCATTTAACAATTCTAGTGTACTAAAACTCTTACAGTGGGAATATACACCACATGGGCTTGTGGCTATTTTTATAAGTGGGATGCTGCATATACTACTTGGAGATCCACACCACTTTGGCAATGACTTGGTCTTACTATTATCTGAAGTCTACCACTCCTTTTCAGAAACCAAGCCTTTTAGATGTTCCTAAAAGGGTCGATGACTTCAAAGTCTCATTGAGGATCTCTAAAAACACTTGCAGACACACAGATGAGAATGTAGTTGTCTGTATTGTTGATGCCTTTGCAGGTGCTGTCAGATATTTACTGGGTTTTTTTCTAACATTTTATTTTCAACTTTCTTCTCCAAGACATGATACTTCTGGAGAGTGCTCAAATTCATAGCACAGACAAAACAACTTGTTTTTCTCTAAGCTCATACTTGGAAGTTGCTTTGACTGAAATTTATAAATAAATAAAACCAAACTAGCCTGAAGTACAGATCAGGAATGGAAAATTTCAGTCCAGACAGTGTAAGATTGGCAAAAATACTAAAGCACTGGAAAAAAGGGTTTTTAAATAGAGACTATTAGGTAAGTTTAAGAATTGGCAGTGCTACTCATCCTTAAAATGTCTGTTGCTTGAATTTTAATCAGACTCCAGCTTTGTGGTATTGACTGACATACCACAGGGGTTTCCTCACAGAATTCACTCTAACAAAAATGCAAATAGAATCTTCTCCCCAAGTGCTACCTCTTCCCAGTGCTGTGTCAAATCCTGCCTGCCCCTCAATACAAACAAGTTTTTTTAAAAGTCCTTAATTGTTTGTAGCTTCTCAGTTCAGATTCAGGTACAGTCCATGGGTCTGTTGCTGTCTTTGGAAGTTCTGTGAGATCTCGGCTTCTTCCAAACCAATCATCAGAGCAGGTGAGATGAGCTCAACCTCCTTGGCTGTCACCACCTGGTATTTTAGGCTTTGAAAACACCATTCTGATGTTTTTCTCCTACATATGTAACCTGGAAGAATCTGATCACTTTCAGAACAGGATTCAATGGACTTTTTTGTGTGGTTGGTTGTACAGTAAGTGTTATTTTGGTGCCCTGGTGTTTCTTTCACTGCAAATTCGCTTCACACTCCACAGTTTCATTTAGCTCAGAAAATAATTTTAAAGCTGTCCCAAGTTCTTTTGGCTAAATTTAAAAATAGATGTAAAATATTTAAATCTAATGGATTCAAAATTGGTGTCATTTACCCTTCCTTTGGGATTCCTGTAAATTACACAATACAATTTCCCTCCTACTGCACAGTATAATTTCCCTCTCACTGACATATAATTTGAAACATTCTTGTGCATTGCCTTTAAATTTGGCATTCTACACCTCTAATAAATATTACACAAGACTTAAGTAATTTTAAGAACAACTACATGTAATAAAATACCTTTTGTAAAACATTACCTCAACACAAGGACTAGCAAGGTAAAGGCCATGCTACTCACATCGTTCCACTACACTACTAATGCATTTTGTACTTCTCTTAGTATGCTTTTGTTCAAATGTGTTTACTAGCATACTGATTGACCTTTCATTTTTCCCTCTTCACCACTGTTTAGGATTTCTAAAACAGCAAGAACAGTGTACCCTATTTTTCCATTTCACCTTGAAAGGTATTGTGAAAAATCATTAGAGTAAGACTTGTCCTAATGAGTGTGTGTGTCTGTGTTACTGTGTGACTACTCTTGAAATAAAAGTCTGTGGTAACTGGAAATTTAAAAGGAAAACAACAACAAAAATAAAAACAAACAAACAAAAAAACACCCTCACCCTCAAATCAAGCAAACCAACAACTTCCCAGCCAGCAGGTTTCAACTATTCACTACCCAATTATTTCAGGATTTAGGACACATGATAGCTTGCACTGTGACTCAAAATGACAAGATGAAAAAAAAAGAAAGATAGAGCAGAAAAAAAATCCAAGGAAAATAAGAGCTTTTCAAATTTTTTTTCAACCTCTCTACCTGACCTTACTTTGGTGGGATAATTAATTTAGCACTATCCACTAAACAATGAAATTCTGTGAGAATAGGTGTCCAGAGTCTCTAATTTATATTTTAACACAACATTGTGTCACATCTATATGCTATTTTTCAAACTTTACTTTAAAAAAACATCTAATAATCAGAAAAGTCATGTCACAAACATAAAAATTGCCCCAGAGGAGTCCCCACCAAATATAACAAAGAAGTGAACAATGCAATTACAAGAGTTTTCTTGCTGGGCTTTTCTGGGTATTTCCTAGTTTTGCCAAATATTTATCAGAAGAGAATGTTCTGTTTGAAAAAAAAGGTCATGTTGATATTTTATTTTTATTTGCCTAATTAAGTGCCAAAGACATTGGGCATCCATAGATAAACGACATCAATTCAGAACCAATCTCATCAGATCCACAGACCAACTGGTCACCAGCATGTAAAGAGGAACCAACTCTCCATCTTTTCACATAGTTTAAGTCTGGATATGATTTTTCTCTTCTGGAAGGGCAAACTGTATCAAATCCTATGCAATACATGCAGTCTCTAACAGAAAGTTACAGATTTTTTTTTTTATCACACAGTATTTTTTTAACCTGCAAATACAACTGCTGTTCAGTCTGTCACACAGGAGAATACATCTCATATTTCTCACTCTTGAAAGACAAAACACTTCCCTCAAATATTTAGTTAAAACCTTTTCTTGTTTTTCATAATACTTCAATTAGAAACTCCACCTTTGGACACAGAAGCCCTACAGTAGAGGGGAGTTCTAGCTGTGCTAAAATAGAGCTCTATATACAAAATCCAGTGGACAACTATTTCAATAAGAAGTGTGATATGAAAATGAAGAATTTTTTAGTAAACAAGATGAAAAAAAATGAATTGGTCCACCATTTATTCGCATAAGAATAATTTATGTTAATAGCACTCACCGAGCTAATATTCTGTTGATTTTTCTTTACTCTTTCAATCTCTGGAGTATCTTTTACAGCTGTGCCAGCTCCTACTTCCTTCTTGTAAAACACCTTCATTTCCCCAAAAGAAAAGATAATTATGAGACTGTTAGCAATGCAAATATAAGTTCTCATAAAAGGGCTAGGCAAGTTTCCAAGACCCAAATTGGTCTGACTATAAATCATGCTAAGAAAGCAAATACTTTAATTTTTCATAAATCAGACTAATTATCAATAACTATGGTAACATTGTTTGTTTTCAACTGTAACCCAGATAGCATATTTTCATCCTTTAGACTGACCTCAGTATTTTTAAGTATTTGCAATGACATATTTAAATTTGGAAAAAAAACCATAATTTATATAATTATCTATGAAGTTTTACAAATGTAACTTTATGTTTGAGTAATTTCATTCATTTCAATGTAATTGAAGGTGCATGTACATGCAGGATTTGATTTGGTTTCTTTAGTCTTCAGATCTTAAAATACTGTGAGAAGTGAACAGACATTACTATTATTTCTGAGTTAACAAACTAGAAAATTGAAATATTCATGGAGAAATAACCACAACAACCAGAGCTACAATCCAAGTCATGCAATTTTTGACTCCTAGGTTCAAGCCAGAAAGCTGAGCTGAGTATCTAAAAGCAAAACTCACTTCTTAAAATATACACACGCTGTTTGTACAATTCTCCAATTCCCATTGTTTCAGTAAATGATAAACACAAAGCACATCAGTAGAATCAATCATTTGAAGTTACTGAAAAAGACAGTAAATAACTGCTCCCCGAATTCCAAGCACGGTTACAATTTAAATAACCATGGAGCACCAGTTCACGCTGCAAAACTCCTCAAGAAGTTTTACTTGATTTTCGGTATTTGGTGTCACAGCTGTTGCCACTCTAGGAAGTATTTCCAGTCAGTTAGTGTAAAAAATAAGTCTGATCCTGGGGTTAATAAAATTAATCTTTACCATGTAGTTTCTGTATTTCTGCCTTTCTTAAACCAAGATTTATTTAACTATTCTTTTCCTATCAAAAAACCTTGAACAATAAAAACATCATTCTTGATTAATTTCTCCTACTTCTTTGAAGTCCTCCATAGCCTGGGGTGAATACTATTGCCAAATATTCTAGGGGAGAGTGAATATCCGCAACAAATTTTTTAAATATTCAGAAAATCTTTAACAACCTAGGGTTTTGTTTTACCATGTAAGAACAGAGACAGTTTATGAGTAAGAACTTGAAAATTGTTCTGCGCCATGTCAGTTAGAAAGATTTATATTGTGGACTAGTCTACAATACACTTTTCTCCTCTACCAAGGAAGGATTGGTAAAATATGTTGGACACAGAATTTTTCTCTGAAAGAAATTACTGTGAAGTAAATACTGTATTATAAATCATCGGCCAAATGAGCTGTGAGCTAAAAGCAGCAACGATCTTATCTGCAGAGTTAGTTGCTTTTTTTTGTCTCTTAAGGCAGAAAAATCCAAAAGACAAAAATCCAAAAATCAGAAGACTATTAGGGGTCATTACTTTTTTTATATTGCTTCCAGCTGTATCTTAACTCAGTAAGAACTTACCTTTAGAATCTAAACTGCACAGAAGGATGAAAGATTAAAACATAAAGAAAGAAGAAAAAAGATAGTTCAATCACAGCTGTAAACTTCTTTCCTACATTTGGAGGATCCAGTTCAGAAACAGAAACAGGACAGTCACAAATGAAAGCAAACACAAATCACCTCAAAGACAAAACATTTTATTTCTTATTATCTAGAACATTAACAAAGAGGATAATTATCAGCCTTGGCACTGAAAACTCAGACTGGCCTACAGGGCTGCAAGGGGTTCAGATGCGTTGTCATGGCTTAATTAAGTAGTGATACCTGTCTTAATTAAACCTGGTACCTCACTGTTAGTGAGTCCACACTGCCAGAGCCACTGACCTACTTGAGGACTTCATCAAAAGCTATCAAAAGCTGGAGCAGGGTGGAAAGCAGATCAGAGAGGCTAGCGTGGATCCCTCGGCTGCAGGGAGTTTCAGCCTAGCCTGTTAGACACCAGTGGCACGAGAAATGGTGACAATCACTGTCACACCGTGCTGCAGAGCACCATTCAAACCCAGGAGCCAACAGATGACAGGAAGCAAAACTGGGCCAGTGGGCCTGTCAAGAGCTCCAGCTGGAAAGATGTAGCTTTTGGCAGTCGTCATTCAAAGGAAGAAAAAGAGCAGGTAATGGCTGGAGATGCCACAGGGCTGGCCAAGGCCTAGAGCAGGCTCGGAGGTGTCTCCTCTGCCCTCCCCACAGGCTCATTCTCACCTGCAGAAGCCTCTGCTGTACCAGGGAGCTGCAGGCAAACATCTCCGGGAGAAACTAACTGAGTTCGTACTTCTGAGAGCTGGAGAAGCTGAGGATATCTCTAAGCTAAAGAACATGTGTGCCAGATAACACTAAAAATATTTAGGAATCTTATATTCCTTTCTCTCAAATCATTGGCTTTATTAGCATTACTTAGTCTGCCATAAAATCCGCCACTGACTGGCCTTTTGTTCTGGAGGCTAGATTTACTCCTCTTCTCTATTACAAGCAAAGAAGAATTACAAGCAGCAGCATTAATGGGCCCAAAAAGGAAGTGGAACTTAATACATCCCAAACTGGGCAATTTTAGAAATCTAATCTCATAATTTATATTTAGGGATAAACTGAAACTTAAATCGAGCATAAAAATTTAAAAATATACCCAGTGTAATATAAAATCATTGTACATATATATATGTATTTATGAAATTTGATCTGTTCTAACTTTATACCCCAATCTTGATGCTCAGTACATGTGATAGAAAACAGATGAAAAATCTTATATACAGTAAGAAGCCTTAGATTTTCTTTTTTTCTTTTAAATAAAGTACTTCCTGGGGCTTGATGGAAAATGAAAAAAAAAAAATCTTCATTTAAAAATAACTGTGGTTTGGCAAGGTGTTTTAAGTGGTTTAGAAATTCAAAATAACAGTGTCACACCTAAAAAAGCCGGGTATTTTTTTTACTGAAAGAAATGAGTGATACAGCTTTTGCCAGGAAAATTATGCAAATGGTTCAAAGGACTTTTACTCATAAGTTCCCTATTTTATACTGTGGCACAAGAGAGCCTATTTAAACTAAAAAATATCTGGAAAGTTACAAGCAGAGAGAGAAGCACTATTACTCACTGAACTGATGTTTTTCTGAGTACTTCTTATCCTCTCCATCTCAGGAGTGTCTGGGACAGCAGAATAGTTACAGAGCATCTTCTCTGCTTCATCTTTGTACATTTTCTGAAAAAATAATTTTTAAATGTCTATTCTTTTTGGGCTCAGGATATCCAAACTGCACAAAAGATGCTCATTGCTAATGAGCCTCCTCATCCCTGTCCAATATTTAAACCTCTCTTCTCCACAGTACTGTCCCCCACACTATCTAATATACATATACATAATATATCCTCATATATAACATATCTTCATACATAATATATCCTCATATATATTTTCTCCTCACTGTCAGGATATATGCAATGTAACATTAGGTAATTAGGTAATGTGAAAAGAACTACAGGTAAATGTAAATAATTAAATTCAATTTACATGGTGTAACAGGCCTAAATACAAATAAGAATCAGGCAGTTAAGACATTTTTCTACATGTAAATTAATTTAGTACAAGTATGAAAGCCTCTGCAGAGCTAGAGAAGTATTTTGAGCATGTATGTCAAGGACGTATTGTTACACAGAATTGAAACATTCAGCCTTTGATGTCTACCTGGCTTGCAATTTCTGAAGCCCTTTAGACTCATTGAATTTCTGGAGTATATGGACCTACTTGCATCCTTTTTCCTATAATTTCAGTCTCCAGATCCTTTTTATATTTTTTCTGGAGAAAAAATAAAGGGGAAATAAAACCCATAACTAATACTACAACTCTGTGTACATGGTGTCTTCAAAGCTATTGTGATAGTACTGGTTAGACTATAAAAATAAATTCTTCCATTTCTTTAACTTGATACTTTTATTGTGCACTGCTTGCTTCGTTTAGCTTAAGAATGTTCAAGATTTTATGTTTTAAACATCTCATTGTGTTTTACTTTCAAAGTAATCTTAAAACAATTAATTCTGTACTCACCTGGCTGACAATTTCAGAAGCTTTTTTGGCTCGTTGTATATCAAGGGTATCTGTACTCACTTCCATTCCTTTTCCTTTAATTTCATTCTCCAAGTCTTTCTTGTATTCTTTCTGAAAAGAATAGCATTGGAAACACTCACAGCCAACAGCCAAATTCTTAAATTGTTCCCAATGTAATCTGATTTCACTGGCCAGCATTCATACACCACCAAATACCTAGTGATTCAACAGAACTAGTTTTGTAGAATCTATCCATGAGATGCCAACACTGTAGGTGCTGATGGGTTAAAAAACTCTTCTAACAGACTGCTCGCTTCCAATCTGATGGAGTCTTTCACATCTACCTGTCTTGGCAGTGTTGGCAGCCACAGTCAGACACGTGTGAGAATTTCTCCCTCTTCTGTGCTTTGCAAGACTGATGTCATAATGCTTTAGCATCTCTCTAAACCTGTTTATCATTTGGCCCTAACTAAATAAGAAGCTATTTAGCCCTAAAAGCAGCAGGGCCCACAGTGACCAAACACACCCCAGGCCAGGCATGGCTCATGAGGAACAAGCACAACCTGCAAAAGGGGATAGGAATGTCTAAGTTCTGGGAAGTCTTAATTTTCCCCCTTTACACTGATTATGCAACAGTCCAACTCTTTGCAGCTCAATGGATTAGCTATTTTGAGAAATCTGTGTTTTCAGTACTGCCTAGATTGGTCACCACCTGGAATTCTCAATCACAATAATTTGTTGCATTCTGTCATATGGAAAGCTTGCCTCAGGAATGGTACTGACCATGCTTGCAATTTCAGAAGCTTTCTTGGCTCGTCTTATCTCAGGTGTATCTGGACCAACTTCCATGCCCTTCCCTTTGATTTCAGTTTCCAAGTCTTTCTTGTATTGCCTCTGTGAAGATAGAATTTCTACATTATGTTCACAGCATCCAGAGATATTTTTCCACCAGACATCGAAATTTAGAATTTAGAGTCAATCAAAACTCTCAAGTCACAATTCTAGAGACTCTTGGCAGGCTGTTGTCAGAAAAAACATGTAATGAACTACAGGAGGAAAACTTTTGGAAGATATTCACTGAATGTACAAACCTCTACCAATGAATTTTTAATGTGGCAGAGAGTGGGAGGAAATCAGCCCATGCAGCTTGCTACAATTATCCTCTAAAGTAAAGGGGACATTTAGCTCTGCAGAACACGGTGTAGTAAGTTGGTACTTGGTGCCAGCCTAATTGAAACACATTTTACTTTTGAGAAAATATTTTATTTATGACAAGACTACATGTTAGAAATTTAATACCATACAGAATTGCTTCCAGTGGACTTCCAGATCAGGAAGTTGTAATTTATTCATTTAATAGGTCTTTCCTGAACCATAGCCATTAGGCAAGTGGCAGTCCTCGTCTATGATTGCTACTTTCTCCTCACAACATAAATTATAAATAACCAATAAACCAAAAACAAAATTAATATTTCATCTTCAGCTTATCCAAGCAAGGATATGTTCCTTGTTCATCAGCAAACTATATTAAAAAATAATACAGAAATATTGTATACAATAGTTGTACTTTTTTTATAAAAAATATTCTCAGCCAGTGCTATTTCTACTAGTATAGTAGTAATCATCCTTTTATCTATTCTAGTTCATCTCTGCCTGTAGAAAACTTTTTTCAAAGTAAATACATATAATTTTAAGATTTTCTAGTTTGTTCATTAGTTTTAGACTGTACATTAATTAGAAAAAAGAGGAAAATATGTTTCTATTCAATACAATGATCACTTACAGGAA
Organism: Vireo altiloquus; assembly: GCA_013396875.1. NCBI lineage: Eukaryota > Metazoa > Chordata > Aves > Passeriformes > Vireonidae > Vireo > Vireo altiloquus. Next base: position 140,562 of record VZRF01003176.1, read on the forward strand.
GAAGACCAAAAAGATTTTCAGTCTTTCATCTCTAACTCACTCTGATGCGGAAACAAATGTGATAAAACAACCCTCTACTTCACAAAGCACTTTTATTGCAAGAATTGTTAATTAACCTGTAGGAATACAACATCCCTCAATTTCTGTCTGCTAAAGGTGCGATGGCAGATATTTGTTCTGAGCTTCATATTGGGTAAAACATCCAGGAAAAAAGAATCCTTGGAGTTACAGCTCTATAGTCCTTCACTTCTTTACAGTGATCATTNTTCTGAAATTATTCCCCAAATTCATAATGTGCAGCATGAGCTTTGTATTCCCTCCCTACACCCTCCAGCCCCACCGTTGCTTCCCGGAGACAGCTTTGGATCTTTGGAAGTCCAACCGAAATAAAAAAAAAAGGAATATTTTGAGTTTAACCTTCTGTGATGTTAATAACCCCGACTAGCATAACATACCTCATTTAGTATCTGAGCTGCATTTTTCACTCTTATCAAATCTGGTGTATCTTCAAACACTGTCATTCCTTTTCCTTTCATCCCTTCTTCCAAATCTTTTCGATACTCTTTCTAAGGATAACCAAAAAAAAAAAGAGAGATTTCACCACTTCTTATTTTGTGCAAGATCTTGAAAAGAAATGCTACTTATTAAACATCTGAAGAGTCCCTTTGAAATTTCTATGAAATATGAATTAGCTGAAGTACAGATTTCAGACTTAAAATAGAATTGGAAATTGTGAAATCAAAAGGAACAATGTTGAAAAGGTGAAAAGATTTTAATGTCGTCATCTATTTTGTTGTGCTCTTGAAAAGCAGCTGTGCCCTATACAGAACTAGCACACTGTTTAGGGGCCTTGACTCTCTCTGGACAGACATTTTAACTGCAGTAGCATTTTCTGTCTGCAGCCCAGTACATGCTGTGCTGCAGATTTTACCTCTGTTCTATTAATGGCATCCCAATCAGGATGGATTCCCTAAACACCATACTAGGACCTGTTAAAACAACTTCTTGCTGAATTAAAATGTAGAAGCAATATTCCTACCATATCACTCCTGTGCCTCCTAGACACTGCACTGGTATGACCTATCAACATTCAGCAACTGCAGCCTCCAGAGTCCTCAAATGTTCAGTATAAAATTCAAAGCACACTAGAACCTGCCCATAGACATTTGGTTCTTTTTGCCCTTCTCAGCTATTAGAGAGCTCATGAAAGGCTGCTGAAGTTCAAGATCCTTAAGCTTTGTAAGGACTTTTAATTACTCTTCCCATCTCCAGATGAGGGTTAGGCTTTTTTAAGTAAAGAAATTAGAAGAACATTGCACAAAATATTTATCAGAAGTATTTATGCAGACATGAATTAATACTCCTAATTACATATTAAATTTCATAAGCAGCAGTGAGCACCTTTATCTCCCTATAAACTCCTTATTTAAATAAAAGGGAACCAGATATTTTTTAAAGAAGCTTCTCTTGATCATCAGAAGCATTTTCTACAACAAGCAGGAAACAACTTCTTCTAATTTAGAACAATTTGATTCAACCATCTCTTCTGAAGGAGTTGTGAATGTGGTCCCAGAGAAGAAAATGTGTATTGTTACCAAATGTGAAATATTTGCAAAATTCTCTGCAGTGGGAAGACAACAGAATAAGCTGGAACACAGCTGACATTTGGGTTTAAAAAAAAGGTAATTGAACAACTAATTCATTTTTAAGTAACTCCAGGTTTTTCTTCTTGTTTCATGTACTATCTGTTCAAAGTTTATTATGAATCTTAATGGAAAAACATTGATCTACAAACACATATGAAGAAACACATACTTTTTCTGAATCATGAAAGATAATAATTAATTTGACCTAGGTAATCTTTAGCTTTGGAATATGTTCCTTGAATAAGGATATAAAATCCCAGGAAGTTCATGCATTAATGGAAATACCATTTCCATTTTCTCATTTTCTTCCCCTTTGACTTACAGGCATGGTTTACTCCCTAAATGAGGAGGCATAAAACTTGAGGAGATCAGAATTAGAGAACATCTTAATGAATATAGCACTAAGGAGAGGAGCTACATCAAAATTTCAGAGATGAACATGTAGAGCACATGTTACAACTACGTATACAGAACCCACTTCTTTGGGCATTCAGCAAGCAGCAAGATTAACTGGAAGAAATGACAGCATGATTTGCATTTTTCCCTAGTGAGAAGGCATGTATGAGATGGACCACAAAATGCCACTGCACCAAAGAGACCAAGCTTGCGATTTGCCTACCTGACACTCAGGCTTATCAGAATAAATTATTTATTAGAGGATGAATAATAAAGAAATATCTTAAAAGAAATTCTTTTCTTTAACCATACAAAATCTCGCACAGACTGGAATAAGCTATATAAAGAACAAGGAAAGGAACAAAGTTCAAGGGGTTTCAATCCTAACACGTTTTATTTGTTTTGGCAAAAAAAAAAAAAATCAATTCTTAATTGTACCATGAGTACAAACAAGGTATCATTGGCTCCCAGATTCAAAGGCAGGACATCTAGGAGCTCTGCTCTTCTCTTCTAGCAATTCTAGCTCTTCTAAATTTGGTCAAATAATAACCATAATCCACAGAGCCAAACAATACTCAAAACCTGACATGAAGCCAGTTTTAAATAACAATATAAAAATACTAAAGGTAGAAGGGTTCTCAGTTACAGACAAGAAATTATTTCATTTGTAGTGGCACATACAACTGAAGAATATTTCACGAATCTTAAAGAAACAGTGAGCATCCAGAAAACCTGTACCTTCTAACAAAATGGACTTAAAGCACTTAGGTAATATCCCAGCTATATTATGGAATTTTGGTCCTCTTTATTTTTACCCATAACATGTATGATAGATAATTATTTTAATTAAGTTAGTTGTAAGTGACTCCATGCAGTTCAAGGCATCCATATAACCAATGGAAATCTTTCCTTCCACCCCTTTATCTATCTGAAAATTGATATTCTGGTTCAGGTGTGCTAAGCTTTAGAATTGCATGACTACAGTACTATTCAGAATCCAAAATGATGTGAAGCAATTTTTACTCATGAAGTGACTTGTATTTAGCTACCAAGAAAATTTTAAATTATTCAGCACTCAGCAGCTTGTAGTGATACTGCTCATTTACAATTTAACAACAGTAAAAAAAAATTAAAATCCTTTACCTCTTTCAGGAGATTGGTGACTTGTTTTATATGCAGGAACTCTGGGGTCTTGTCTAAATCCAGTGAGGGTCTTCCCTTGATCCCTTCTTCAAAATCTTTGCGATACATTTTCTGTTGTAGCAAAACCAACAATTAGTGGTGCATACATATGCAATTCCAAGCACATTTCAAAAAAGACATTGTAAATAGACCCAGAAATGAGCCCCACCATAAATTAGATTTCACACTAATAAGCAACTTCATTATGCATTTCATTATCTAGATTATTTATACAGATACAATCTAGACAAAAATGTGTGTACGGTATGTCCAAAAAGAATGTTGGACCTGATCTATGAAAGAAACAGCTTGGTAGAGAAAAGAGAAGACAAATGGCACACAAGGTAATGGTTTGAAACTCGTTAAAGTTTCTACCAAGAGGCAGAGATCATCTGTTTTCCACAACACAGCAAAACTAATGGGATCAAACTGCAGCATGGGGACACAGGCATATCCATCTCGCTCAGGATGGATGGAAAAGCACTGGACTAGATTGTCTGGGAGGTCACAAAATCTCCATCTTTTGGAGGGTTTTTTTAAAAAAGTCAGGAAAACATGGCCTGATATGGACAGCCAGTGCTGTTCTGGAGCCTGGGGACAGTCCTTCCTCCTTGATGAGTTTCCCAGGCTGGACAGGCAGGAGCATGTTTCAGTTAAATCATGGGGTTGGACTGGGCTCTGTGGCTTCACTTGCTCCTGCATGAGAACCACCCCTCCCTAAAGATGGAATTCAAGGGAAAACTTAAAAAATTACTAATCTCTGATTTGATGACCACTTGAGCTTCTTCTCAATTAAATGATGAGACATACAATCTCTGTTAGCACCAATGGCATTTTGAGAAAAAAGAAAGTTCACACGAAGAACTGAGCTACAGAATAGCAGAGATAACTACTCAGGATCCATCTACCACGTCATCAATTTACTCTCTGCTTCATACATTTCCTTAACCTGAGTACAAGTTGCCTGTTAACCTCTCTGTTGATCTAAATTTTACTAGTTAAAAAAAACATTTTTACTTACCTCACTTTGCATCTTTTGAGCCTCCTTTGAAACTTGATACATTGGTGTATCCACAAACTCCAGCATTGATCTGCCTTTAGATTTTTCGTAATTTTCTTTGTACTTGACCTAGGAAAATTAAAATAAAGTCTATTAACAGCTGAGAGAATATGAGATCTGATTGTTTACCTTGGTAAGAAACAAATCCTGTCTTAGCCATACTCCTTAGATGTTTTGACTTGGAAGACTCCTCCCAAACATAACCTGTTGGAAAAATAGGACTGTGAGATAAGGTAATATTTTTTGGAGTTATTTATTCCTTTTCTACAAAATTCAGTCCTGGAAATTTTGAACTTTGAAGACAGCAGGAATGAGGAGTACCAATCACAATCCTTAAACTAATTGCATGGGTTAGGCCAAATTACCTATGTCTGAACAGCTGGCACTCTTTTAATAGGATCCCCTGTTATGTTTCCATAAAACAACATATTTACTGTAACAACAAAATCTGTTTCACAGCCAGGCCCCACAGGTCTTTGTTTCAGGGTCAGGAGCACCATTCTCAAATGCACTTTTGTTTGTACCTGTGGCAGGGAGAAGGGAAGGAAAACTACTGCCTCGGTAGGGTCCAGGCTTGCACCAACCTTCCACTCACAGCTACCAGGGACCACAATCTAAGAGCTAGCAGCAAAATCACACTGAAGGACACAGGGTTAAGACAACAATTTATACCTTTATGCTAACTCACATAGTAAATATTTTTTTTTTTGGAAACCTGGAGAAGCCTCCTGAACTCATTCATTCCCACTCTTTTGATTAAGACTGGTAAACACATTACTTATCTCCATCAGTCAGTGTGGGGCATGATGGAATAGTCTACACAAGCCTTACAGGAAAGCAAATAGCTACAAATCAAAATATTACATTTATAATGAGTAATGTAATTCTAATTTCTATGTCTCTTCAAAAATAGCAATGTCTGAATTTCTCTTTCCCTGTCAGGCTTCCGCATTAAGCTTGGGTCCTGCAAAAGCACTCTCCTCTCTCCTCATGGGGTGCTTCTGATTGAATATGCACTGGACATCACTGTAATCTATTATGTGGTTTTGTGCATGATTTAACCACTGTTAAAACCCTGCATTTTTCTCTTTGCAAGATGTGTTTGTTTGCAGTTGTGTATGTCTGACTTTGAAGCATTGCATTTTCTTTGAGATTAATTTGTTCTGCAGTGTCTGGGCTGAAATGACAGAAACACTTGCTTTGCTTAAAGGATTTCTTATATTCATACTGAAACAAAAAATTTCCAAGAATGTTTTCACAGACAAAATCCAGAAGACTTTGGAATTAAAATACTATTTAAAATAATATGAAAGAAAAAGAACAGAAGATACTATATTTTAGTCCAACAGCTGCGGAGTTTTGTCAAATTTGGATTTAAAATGTTGTGATTAAATTAAAAAAAAAAA